>CM049839.1:38682902-39084852 GCA_027422415.1 Schizothorax lantsangensis
TCAGCGTTCCGCCTCAACATGCGACCTGGCCAAACTCTAAACAGTAAGCTAGGCTTCTTCCAACTTCCAGGACTGCTCAAAAACTCGGACTGACTCTGGAAGCCACACCTCTCATGGAAGTGTCATCTCGTGCTGTGTATGTGTTGTTCAACAACTGTACGGCCCAAGACATCCACGTTCCCAAAGCCAATCACCTGGGATGGCTCATCAGCCAGGCGTTCCACGACTTTGAACTGATGGTACCTGTCATAGGCCTATACCCACACAGCTAATGTCAGACGAATACGACGACACTGTAACGTTTACAAAACCTCATGAAGTCATTGCCATCACATCCATTCTGCCGGTGTCCAGAGAAAGCGTCTGCCGTTCAGAATTAACAGATGACACTCACCTCGCTGTCTACGCTGTCTCAACACAGCCTGCGACAGAACCACCTACACAGGTGACCAGCGAGGCCCAAAGCCCCTCAAATGACCTCACTGCAGAAGAACCGTACGCCGGGTTCAACGCACAAGTTCAAGAGATCCTGAGTGAGGCAGACGCCCTCCACAATGAAGCGGATCGCCAAGGACTCCAGGTTCTGCACAAATACAAGGACTCTTTCGCAAAGGATTCCCTGGATGGTGGACTGACAAACATCCACACGGTGCGCATCCCGACAAACCCAAATGCGCCACCCACATTTGTGCGACAGTACAAGATTCCAATAGCGTCATACGAGCCAGTGCAAGAGATTGTTGACTCCATGCTGGAAAAGGGGGTCATCCGGCCCTGTAACAGCACATACTCTGCCCCGATATGGCCAGTCTTAAAACCAAACGGCAAATGGCGGCCCCACCATCGACTATCGCAAATTGAATCAGCAAGTACCATTGTCACGATGGCCTATGACCCAGTTGGATCAAGAAATTCCCAAAATCAAAGGCTCGACGATCCTTTCCACACTGGACGTCGCCTCCGGGTTCTGGACAATCCCTGTCCATCCCGATGACCAACACAAGCTGGCATTTACCTTTGGCAATCGACAGTACACCTTCACACGGTGTCCCTTCGGCTATGCCAACTCACCAGCAGAATTCAACATCTTCCTGAACAAAGCATGCCCTGACGCCAGAGCCAGAGGCAACCTTGTCTATGTAGATGACGTTTTGATGAAAAGCTCAAGTGTGGAAGACCACCTCAAAGAGATCAATCACGTCCTAAACCAGCAGCTGACAATGGCAGAGCCAAGATCGCCTTCACAAAGGACAGTGGTGCAAAACCAAGGTGAACTATGTCGGATTGCTTGTCGGAAGAAACGGCATCGAGCCACAGTCTAACCGCACCCAAGCAATCCAAAGCATAAAGACGCCGACTAACATCTCTGAGCTGCGAAGCTTTCTGGGAGTGTGCAATTATTCACGACAGTTCATCGAAAACTACGCTGACATTGCACGACCACTAACTTCCCTCCTGAAAAAGGATGAACCCTTTGTTTGGACGGAAACACAGGACACAGCAATGGGCCAGCTCAAACAGCGCCTGTGCTCTGCTCCGTGCCTTGCCTACCCAGACCCGGAAAAAAGAATTCTATCTGGACGCTGGATTCTCCAATCAGTGACTCAGCGCAGGCCTATACCAGCTCCATGACAAAGACAAACGAGTGGTCGCTTATGCCAGCAAAACGCTGCTTCCCCCAGAATGCAAGTACTCAAACTGCGAAAAGGCGTTGCTTTGCACTGTGTGGGCTATCCAGCGTTTCTCTAATTACATCGGTGCACAGAAAGTCATCATCGAGACTTGTCATCAGCCGGTCACCTTCCTAAACAGTCAACGCATCAGAGATGGCGTGGTGACCAACGCACGCATAGTTACTGGCTAATGACACTCCAAGGACGAGACGTCGAGGCAAGATATGCCCAAAACTACAAATCCTCACTTGGAAACGGGCTAGCGGCTGCCAAGACTGTTCAACGGACACGCTGCATACTCCAGCGGAACCTAAACAACCGCACAAACCTCAACTGACGAATCACAGGTACTTCGAGGAGAATGTATGTGAAGGAATGCCACAGCATATGTCGACGGCTGCTCCTACAACCACAAGGGCAATTTACAAGCTGGAGCGGGAGTGGTCTGGCTCAACAACGACCCCTGCCCACCGCAGCAATTCAACTTAGGCCCTCGCTCATCGCAATATGCTGAAATAGCAGCCATCCTCATCACACTTCAGATGGCGGCATCCCACAACATCAAAGAACTCCTCATCTGTACCGATTCGAACTACGCCCGTCTAAGCTTCACATGCCATTTAGCTGGATGGAAACAGAATGGATTCAAGACAGCTAACAACAAGCCTGTCAAACACCAGGAACTCTTCCAAGCAGGCGATGCCATTGTCACTGAACATGACATTATCGTTTATTGGAAAAAGGTTCGAGGTCATTCACGTCAACCAGGACAAGACAAAGACTTCAATGACCAAACCGATGCCCTCGCCAAAGCAGGTGCATTACACGAGAGTCCTGGACACTTCAAGCCCTCCCTCCCAACCCTTCAGTAGCGGCCATAACCCGCCGCCAACACGCCACTGGCGTACAAAACACCACCTCCTCCCACATTGCCATTTCACCTCAGTTCGCTGCTGACGATCTTCTCACACTCCAAAAGGCAGATCAAACACTGCGAACTATGGCAGCTCACATTTCCGACCCCTTAACTCATCCTATTTCCTCCTCCGACCTAGCTGCTTCCTCCGAGCTCTGCACGCTCCACTCAATCAAGCACATGCTGCATCTCAGAGACGGTGTGCTCACGTATGTCCCTGAGCCCCTAACTACGCCAAAGCTCGTAGTCCCTCACGGCCAAAGGGGGATGATGCTGACACACGCCCACGATGCACCATGCGCAGGACACCACGGCGCCAAGGCCACCTATGAAACACTCAAGCAAGTAGCATACTGGCCTGGCATGCAGCAAGACGTGGCGGAATACGTAAAAGGATGCCTGGTGTGTTGCCAGTTTCAACCGGCAAACCCAAACCACCGAGCCCCACTGCAAAGGAAAGGAATGACTTTCCCCTGGTCGGACCTCCAAATAGACTGGGTAGGACCCCTGCCACGGTCAACGCGAGGTAACAAATACTTCCTCACCGTGGTCTGCGAATTCACGAAGTGGATAGAGTGCCTCCCAGCTCCCAATGATACAGCAGAAACAACAGCTGCCTGTTAATGAACCACATCTTTTCAAGATTTGGACTGCCTTTAAGGGTCAACTCTGACCGCGGAACCCACTTCACCGCCGACATCATGCAGGAAGTGTGGAAACTCCTCGGTGTACAGGCCAAGCTCCATATAAGCCATCACCCAATTCCTCGGGTCAAGTTGAACGGGCCAATAAAACAGTGGTCAGCATGTTGAAGAAGTATGTGTTCGCCAATCAAAAGGATTGGGATATTAAACTTCCGCTGGTACTGATGGCTGCTCGAGCCACCCCTCACCAGTCTACCGGCGTACCCCCGTTCACATTGATGACAGGGAGAAACATGACGCTACCGCTACACCTGCTGTACCAACCTGGTGACCTGAACCTCGTCACCGCCTATACCACTCACCAATACCTGGAAGAGTTGCATCAGCACCTGAGAACGACTTTTGCCTTCGCTCAACAGCAACTACAACGAAGTGCGGAAGGTCGTAAAGCCTACTACGACCAAAAGGCCTCTCACCATGAGTTCAATGTCGGAGACAAAGTGTGGTACTACAGCTTCGCCCGACCAAGGCAGAACGCTCCCCATCGCCTGTCAAAGAAGTTCCTACCTCACTGGACAGGACCCCACGCGATTGTAGACAAGCTCTCACCTGTCGCCTACCGAATCAAAATCGGACAAGGGCGCAGCGAGCCAGTCCTTCGATGGGTCCATAGAAACCAGATAAAGAGGCACCAGAGCTCCAGCCGACCGGAAAAGGGGGAAGATCAAACCCACTGACACAGACCGACAATCATATGCTCTACACCACACTAACCTAATTTCTGTTGTTAGGAAAACATATAGCGACCTTGTTGAGAAGCAACACTTACACTCTCTCCTCAGCTGCACTGCTAGAGTCAACCTCTAGTAGAGAGGAGTTACTTCACACATGTGACACTCGTTTGCTGCCTAACCTCATTCGTTGTCCTTGTGCCGCCGTTTCTCGTTTTGTTGTTTCCTTTCACCTGTGTCTCTTTGTTTTGTTTTGTTTTGTTTTTTGTTTGTTTTTGTTTGTTTTTTCTCCTTCTTCCTCTTTCACTATAATTTCCTCTCCCCTCTAGTCCCCTCATCAGGGAACTCCCTTTACCAATTATTTAAATCCAGGTCCCAAAATTAAGATTGACTCCCTTCAATAAAGTCGTTGTAACTCGTTGTGAGAACCGTTATCAACCGATCGAGGCGACCCGCCAAATCATGACTGACATGCTACGTGAAATAAGTCCTCGATTGATAACTTAGCCATGTGTAGGATTCCACACTACTTGATACCTCTTAAACCTTGTCCAAAACATCCTAACTTCGGCCACCGCGGGCCCTGCTAGTCCCATCCAAACCCATCTCGCCTTTTCCCTGGGTAGCGCTATTCCCTTGTACGTAGACCCGGAAGCAGGCGACTTGGCCTTTCTCCTCAGTTTGCCCATTAGCGACTCGAATAACATTTACCGGCTCAAAGACGTTGTGAATGTGGGATTTTGGCAAGGGAACACCTATGTCAAAATCCACACTCCTGAAGTCGTTGCGTATCACGATAACAACGAGCAGTTGTACTTGGCCCCAAACCTAAAGATGTGTACGCGCACGAAGGACATTCACTTCCTTTGCCCGAGTAAACATTTCGTACGCGATAATACTGAGGGCATCTGCGGCCTAGAATACATTAGACCCGATATTAGCTGCCCCGCCGAAGCTACACCACGTTCTCAAGTCGAGGTAACGCAAGCCGAAATCATCGGAAACCGATGGCTGGTCAACACCCCGGCACGAACAGCTACCCTCACATACGATCAACACGACACAGCCACACGCATTACCTTGCCCAACCAAACTTTATGGATCACTGTCTCTAAGGGCTCGATCCTCCATATCGACGAGTTAGCATCGTATCACCTTACCGACGACGAGTATCAGGCTGAAATCGAAATCTCGCCCTTCTTCAAACAGCACTCCTTCGTCCTTGATCCAGAATTGGAAGAAAGGATCAAGGAGGATGGAACGCAACTTACTGACTTGACTCCTGTTGATACAGCTTTAGAAGCTATCGCTCGCCTTCCGCCCGCTGGCGCGCCTATTATTCGGTCTTGGTCTGCCGCTGACACAGCGCTTTGCATCTCTACTATTGTAGGGTACGTTGTGACATTGACACTGGCCTTCCTCCTACACAAGCGAGTGAACGCCGTTCAAGAGTCTTTCAACAAATGCACGTCAGGCGTCCCACGCATTTTCCGACTTGATAAAACCGACCAAGAACCTGAACCTGAGAACTCAACCAACCTGCTTGAGATCACGCCTATACCGCCTCGTCGAACCCCTGACAATTAAACCAATCGGAATGACTCAATTGCCGGTAATCCTAAAGAATGCACCCCTACATCTTCTCAAGTTCCTAACCTGTTCTTTCCCAAATTACCCTACACCAGGATTCAGTCAGTGATGGAGATGTTGTTTGTGTCTTGTGTGTGCCTGTTCTCCCTGCTTCTTGTTCCAGTGCCCGCCGACGTTCGCAATGGGAACCTCACCGAGCAAAAGGGGGATGTGTAGGACCTGTGTGGAGGAAAGAACACACACACACACACTAAGTGCAACCACAAAATTCCTCAGGCTTAAGAAACTTTCGTCTCTATCTGCAAGTCATAAAATTGACAGAGGAAGAGCACCTCACCCAACTGGCTGGCCAATTTCCTGCCATGCCTTCGGGTTATCATCGTAAAGAAACCTCTCAAAATAGGAGAGCTTTGAGGTAAACATCTGGCAATGGTCAAAACGACAAACTTTATGGATCCTCTGATCGTTAACGCATAATTCAATGATTTTTATCAACAAGAAAAGACGTTTTACGACAGACGTTCAAGCTAAGGAAGACCAGATCCCCACAAACGTGACATTCCCATGACCCGGACAGTGACTTTCTTGACCTCCCGTCCTCCCAGGACATGGCAAGGATATGTGCCTTTCATTTCTTTAACCGAACAAAGACTCAAACTTTTATAAAGTGTTCCAAAAGACAATTAATACCTGTTGCTGTTATCAAAAGCAATATATACAATATATTTTACAAAATATATCAATGTGTATTTTATGTCATTTATAAGCTTGCTGTGTCATTGTAATCAATGGTATGTTTTTATAATCTTTTGAGGTATAATTTTCTCCTGTAGCAAGAACTACTAGACCTGCTAGTAGTATATGCATGATGTGTTATTTCTAATCTTTAAATAGAACCCTTTTTGAGTTAGTTTTAGCATGAAAGCTGTTAATGTATGTCAAATACCTTATATTTGGTTTCATATTAACGGTCAGGACAAATGCAAGAATTTGGTGTGCCTGGGAAGTTAATATTGAGTATAATAATGTGTGATTAGAATGTGTTAAAAGATATTTTCTTCATGTGACAAAATAACTAAGCAGATAAATTTACTGCATGGAAATTGAGCCGTGTAGGTGGACCTCCGTCTAAAAGGACAACCTGGTTGGTGGAAGCCTCTGGGGGTTGAACGGAAGTCCTCTGGTTAATACCCTCTGACACAGACTGCTCGCTCTCTGCTCTGCTAAAGAAATCGCGCGCTTCTTTGAAATTTGGAGCTACTCCAAAAGAGCTCGCAGCCTTAACATCTGGCCGAGTTTGAACATTGAACCAACACTCAGTCAAATCTCTGAAGAAACCCTTGAAAGTCTGAAGCTACGCGAAAGCAACTTCAAGCCATCAAACAACACCGAGCAGTCAAACCAACAGAAGGGCATCCCCAGAGTGACGTCACGCGACGACAACAGGCGGAATTCCCTCGAGCCGAGAAACGCAACGGCAGATCAGCGACCATTTCAACTTAAAAGCAAGTAATCAAACAACCTTTATTCTGCTGAATCGTGGGGCATCTATCTCTAAAGTAAAATTAAGAGAGTTCTCCATTTGATGATCGACACGAGTAAAATCGTGTAAAACAGTGCTATATTTTAATCATTCTCAATTGCAACAAATCATTGCCTGTGTGTATGTATTTTGTGTTTGTGTTATTTAGCTTAGTTCATGTATGTTAGTAAGATAGTAAATAAACTCTTGTTTGATTCATAGAGAAGTGTTCTGTGTTTTGGTGTGTAATTTTCAAATCAAGCTTTGCCTAAAAGATAACGTTACCTATGCTCATAACTGTCATAAAGGTACTTAAATAATTCTGTATTATTATAGCGTGGCCATGAAAATAAACAGAATTTCTCAGAATATACTGAAACTTAAGGACTCGCGGGACGAGTGTTAAACAAGGTATAAATTGGACGTTTGATTAATATCAATTGATCATACTAATCTAGAATTTTAAGATTCCCTAAAGCTGAAATTCAAAATAAAGCTTAAAACAAAAGAGCTAAAATTAAATCAATGTAAAAGATTAAATTCATTACACTGGCACAGGAAAAAAAAGGGGATAATTATAAATTTGGTCCGGTTGTGGCTAACTCTATTAAAATCTGGAAAACGGTTGAACGTCGGATAGGAGGACCCTTCAAATTTTGTAACAGTACACCTTTATGGCACAATTTTAATTTTGTATGCGGAAATCGTCCATTTGTCCAACCCTCTAGGTCTTCTTTAGGTGTAAACACGTGCGGTGATATATATGATAACCAGGGCCTCTGTTCATTTCAGACATTAAGAACCAAATTTTGTCTACCAGCATCCGCATATTTTGTCTTTCTTCAATTGCGTTCTGCTCTCAAAGCGTATGGCGTTCCTTGGGCATCTTCCATTTCCTCTCATCCTATGCGGGACTGGATTGTACCATCTGCTGGTCGGTCATCGGTCTCCTTAATATATAATAAAATTATTGATTGCATTACAAAATCTCTTTCTATTAAAACTATTTGGAATAGGGAATTATCTGACCTTAATTTATCTGTCGACTGGGAGAGAGTGTGGTCTAATCCCAGCTTAACATCTAAAAATTTGGCTCATCATCTTATTCACTTCAAAGTCATTCATAGAGCATACATAACTCCTTACAAAATATTCAAAATGAAACTACAACCAAATTTTAACTGCCATATATGTAATACTGCATCATCAGGAACTTTTCTTCATATGTTTTGGGAATGTCCTATCATCATTAGTCTATGGACACATGTAAACCTGGTCTTATCATCCTTACTACAAATTGATTGGCTTGCTAACCCAAGTTTGTGTCTTCTTAATGATGATTCTGGTCTCTGTATAAGTTCAATACAAAAGAGAATGTTGTTTGCTGGTTTTACAGCTGCGAAGAAGACAATAATACAGAACTGGTTTACACCACACATGTGTGGAAAAATATATTGGATCCATAGCCTCCTGCAAATAGTCCCATGGCACTTCTCGTAAAGCAGTGGTCACCAACCCGTCGATCGCAATCGACTGGTAGATCTTTATCACTGTCCCAGTAGATCCCAAAAATAACAGTAAAATAAATACAACAATACATTACAAAAATAAGATGGCAAAAATTTAGATGGCAATGCCATTTTCTTCTTTTACCTCTGAATATAGTAGTATTTATAAGTGCAGCTCTGCTTTGTTTACAGCGGTAACTAATGAAACGCTATATCATGGCTGTTCTTTAAGCGCCACTTGCTGTCAGAGAGTGAATTTGCATCTCAATCACTGATGATTCTATATAAAATCAGTGGTTTCAATCAGTCCATCTTCTGTTTTTGTTTCATGCAGATATTTTAAATCCTGAAATTATACAATCTAATTCAAACAACAACTGTTTGTGTGTTGCATCTTTGTTTGGATCATGATTAAAATGCAGTGGTTGCCTCTAATTTCAAATGTCTACAGATTTTTTTTTTGTTTAAGGCCAGTTTGCTTGTTAAAGAGCAAATAACCAATATATAAATGTATAAATAATAAATAAATTAATTAAAAACAAAAAACAAATCAACAACCAGTAACAGTATCGGCCAATTTGCTAGATAAAAAAAACAAAACAAAAAAAAAAACACTGAATCTGAATCAGCCATGATCAGTGCATCACCAATACTAAATAAAAGGCCTCAAATTTGAAGTACAATCTGGGCTGTCTTTTTCTATCAATTCTTCAATAGGTAGATCTTGTCTTCCATAAAGGCTGAGGCCAGGGATCTTGAGCTTAAAAAGGTTGGTGACCACTGTCGTAAAGAGTAGGGGTGTAACCCTGGTGTCCAAGCCAAATTCCCTCCACTGGCCCCTATCAATCACAGCCTCCTTATAATCCCCATCCACTGAATTGGCTCTATCACTCTCTCTCATCTCCACCTGTTGCTTTTTTTCTCTCTCCTCTCCACCTGTAGCTTTTTTATTTATTTATAAAGCACATTTAAAACAGTCGCAAGACTGACCAAAGTGCTGTACAACAAAACAATAATCAAAAGTAAAACACATTCAACATCAACTTGTAAAAGCTAAAGAAAACAAGTGAGTTTTCAGAAGAGATTTAAAAATCGATAGAGATGGAGAAGCTCTGAGGTGTGCTGGTAGGCTGTTCCACAATCTAGGGCCCATCACCAAAAATGCTCTGTCTCCTCTGCGTTTCAACCTTGTGCAAGGAACCATAAGTAGGTTTTGATTACCAGATCTTAAGTCTCTGTTGGGGTTATAAGTATGCAGCAATTCTGATGGGTAACACAGGGCAAGGTTGTGTAGATATTTGTAAACAAATAGGAGAATTTTTAAATTTATCCTAAAATTAACTGGGAGCCAATGAAGAGATCGCAAAAAAAGTGGTGGCGGGGTCATATTTGCAGCCATTCCTAAGAAATTTGGCTGCTGCCTTTTGGACCAACTGTAAATGAGCGACCTGAGACTTTGAGATGCCACAAAGAGTTACAATAGTCCAATCGAGCGGTAACAAACATGTGAACAGCTGTCTCAAGAGGTTTTTCAGGCAGAAAATGTTTTATTTTAGAAAGTAAGCGAAGCTGAAAAAAGCCAGAAGCCACAACCGAAGAAACATGTTTATCTAGAGTGAACCGGCTATCGAAAAGGACACCGAGGTTCCTAACACACTTTAATTCGAAGACTGACAGGCTATCCAGGGTCAAGTTGTTAAATTTGAAATTGTCGGATGGGCCAAAGACAATAACCTCAGTCTTTGAGTCATTTAAGGTTAAAAGGTTACTAGCCAACCAGTGCTTTACCTCATCAAGACATGCAAATAGGGATTGAATAGCTGAGGAATCATTTCTTTTTATAGGCAGATAGATCTGAGTATTGTCATCATAAAAGTGGAAAGATACACCATGCCTTCTCAGAATCGAACCTAAAGGAAGCATGTAGAGAGAGAAGAGCAGAGGTGCAAGAATGGATCCCGGGGGAAGTCTAAATTCGAGGTGGGAAGCAGAAGTAGTAAAGTTGCCAATTCTGACTGAAAAATATCGCTCTGTTAAATAAGATTTGAACCAATTCAGGACTGAGCCTTTTAGCTCCACAAAAGATTATACTGTAATCTAGACAGGAGCAACTGATGGTCAATAGTATCAAAGGCAGCAGTCAGGTCTAAAATAATTAAAATCACAGAGTCACCCGAATCGGTAGCAACTAAGATGTCATTTAACACTCTCAGCAGAGCAGACTCAGTGCTATGAAAAGGCTTAAAACCAGACTGAAAAATTTCTGAGATATGGTTCGAGCGTAGAAAAGATTGTAGTTGACACAACATAATCTTTTCTAGTACCTTAGAAATAAAAGGAACCACAGAAATAGGTCGGTAGTTGTTTAAATCAGACGTGTCTAAGGAAGGCTTTTTGAGCAAAGGAGTAACAGAGGCCGATTTCAGGCATGCAGGAACAGAACCAGTTTATAAACATTTGTTCAGCAGGGAAAGCAAAGCCAACAGACTCAATTAGCAATTTAAAATACCAAGGATGTATTACATCATGAGGGCAGAATGAAGTTTTGAGTGTGAAAATAATTTCAGTGAGAGATTGTAAAGAAATGGGATCAAAAGTCTCCCATAAAGCTAATGGCTGTGAAACATCAACAAGGTCAGGGTCATTATAAGTGGTTACAACCTGAGGCCTTAAATTTGCAATTTTATCAGAAAAGAAGCTCAAGAAGCTTTCACATAGTTCATTTGAGGGATTTGGTATACAATTGACAGATGGATTTAGGACAGCATTTATAACAGAAAACAAAACCTTAGGCTTATTTTGGTTGTTTCAATGTAGACTAGAGAAGTATGCAGCCTTTGCAGACTTTGCAGCAGACTGGTAGGTCAGAATAGAATACTTATACTCCTCAAATGACGATTGAAGTCTGTCCTTTTTCCATTTTCGCTCTGCTTTTCTACAGGCTTGTCTTATTGAGTGAATTTCGGAAGATAACCAATTTCAAGCTCAGAAATAGAAAGCCCTTAAGTGAGCACTAGGTACAAAGTGTGTCCATGCAGATGGGTGGGCTCATTTACCCACTGTAGGTTAAAGGATTCCGTAAGTCTTAAAAACTCATTTGAGAGGGAGTTTGATGGGCAACAAACATGAACATTAAAATCACCAACTAATATAAAACGGTCATAATTTGTAGTGATATACCCCATTAACTCTGTAAATTCAAAAATGAAGTCTTTACCCAGAGGGCGATACAACACAGCTAGCAGAATAGGACCGTTCCACTCAAAACTTAATAACTGAGCTAGAAAACTAGAAAAAAACATTTTACAACAATTCTCTGACAGCAAGAGAAAAAAGTCTGTTTTAAAACAGTCACTAAGCCGCTCCCTCGACCATTTTGCCGGGGAGAATTAAAATACGAGCAGTCATTTGGAACCAGTTCAGAAAAAGTACTTAAATCTCCTTCAGTACCTGTGTCCAAGATTCAGTAATAAACAGTGGTGGAAAGAGTACTAAGAAATTGTACTTAAGTAAAAAAGTATTGCTACTTAAGGAATAATTTACTTGAGTACAAGTAAAAGTACTGAAAAATAATATGACTCAAGTAAGAGTAAAAAAAGTAGTTTGCTGAAAAACTACTCAAGTTACTGCGTTACAAAGTACTTTAGTATTATTTTTCTATGTTTACCCAAAATGAGACGATGTGAGCATTATGGAGCAGGGTTAACCCTAACCCTAACACGCATGTATACTGTAATGTCTGTTTCACAAGTGAGACCCAGGAAATCCCTTATATGGACAAATGCATCAGATATCACTGCTGCTGAATAACATGCACATAGAGACACTGACTGATGAAACATGGAAGACAATAAACACACAACTGCAACGCAATGCTAATTGACATAGCTTGTATCACAGTATAGAATTTTATAAAATATATTTTCTGTCTCACTGTGATAAGAAGCAACATGGAACCACAGAATCTAACTGTTTCAAACACGGCTGATGTTGTATAGTGATTATGGAGCAAAACATGATATTAGTCTCATAAATTGTTAAATAAAATTACAAACCTCACTGCACAATTCTCCACACCACAAACTGTCAAACACATCTTACCAACAAACATACACTCGTTCACATCCTTCTCTCCACTCTCTGAGGCAGAAGTCTCTAAACGCATAATTTCCAGTCATCCTACTACTTGTCCGCTTGATCCTATTCCATCTCATCTCCTTCAAGCCATTTCTCCTGCAGTTGTGCCTGCACTCACTCACATCGTTAACACATCCCTTCACACTGGAGTTTTTCCCTCAGCATTTAAACAGGCTCGTATAACCCCACTTCTTAAGAAACCCACTCTTAACCCAACTCTTTTAGGGAACTATAGACCGGTTTCCCTTCTACCTTTCATTGCAAAAACAATTGAATGAGTTGTGTTCAACCAAGTCTCTGCCTTTCTAACACAGAACAACCTCCTTGACAGCAACCAGTCTGGCTTCAGAAGTGGACATTCGACCGAAACTGCCTTGCTCTCAGTTGTTGAAGCCCTAAGACTTGCTAGAGCGGCTTCCAAGTCTTCATTACTTATTTTGCTGGATCTGTCCGCTGCTTTTGATACGGTCAACCACCAGATCCTCCTGTCTACCCTATTGAAAAAGGGCATCTCAGGAACCGCACTCCAGTGGTTTGAGTCTTACCTCTCAGATAGGTCCGAGGTGAGGTATCCAAGTCGCAACAACTAGCTACTGGGGTGCCTCAGGGCTCAGTTATTGGCCCACTTCTCTTCTCTGTCTACATGGCATCATTAGGTTCTGTCATTCAGAAACATGGCTTTTCATATCACTGCTATGCTGATGACACTCAACTCTACCTCTCATTCCATCCTGATGATCCGACGATAGCTACTCGCATCTCAGCATGTCTAACAGACATTTCTTGCTGGAGGAAGGACCATCACCTTCAACTCAACCTAGCTAAGACAGAACTACTTGTTGTTTCAGCAAACCCATCACTTCATCACAATTTCACCTTCCAGTTAGGCTCATCTACCATAACTTCTTCAAAAACTGCCAGAAACCTTGGAGTTGTGATTGATGATAAGCTGAATTTCTCAGACCACATTGCTAAAACTGCCAGGTCCGGCAGATTTGCTTTATACAATATTAGGAAGATCAGGCCCTTTCTTTCGGAACATGCAACACAACTCCTTGTTCAAGCTCTTGTTCTGTCCAGACTTGACTATTGCAATGCTCTCTTGGCAGGTCTTCCAGCCAATTCCATCAAACCTCTACAATTAATCCAAAATGACGCTGCAAGGTTAATATTTAATGAGCCGAAAAAAACGCATGTCACACCTCTGTTCATCAATTTGCACTGGCTACCAATAGCTGCTCCCATAAAATTCAAGGCATTAATGTTTGCCTACAAAACCACCTCTGGCTCTGCACCTCTTTACCTAAATTCAATACTTCAGACCTATGTGCCCTCTAGAAGCTTACGTTCTGCTAGTGAACGACGCATTATTGTGCCATCCCAAAGAGGCACAAAATCACTTTCACAGACTTTTTCATTAACTGTTCCCACCTGGTGGAATGACCTGTCCAACTCAATCCGAGCAGCTGAATCCTTAGCCATCTTCAAGAAACGGCTAAAAACACATCTCTTCCATCTTTATTTGACCCTCTAACTCTAGCACTCTCTATTCTAATTCTATTTTATTTATCTGTCTTCTTTTTATTTAAAAAAAACACACACACTTGACCCTCTATCAACTGCATATTTATTCTGTAACTGCTAGCTTGAAAAACTAACACTAGCTGTAGAGCTGTCGCGATTCGTCGATTTTAGTCGACTAGTCGATTTTGAAAAATCATCGACTTCATTTTGCTGGCGTCGACTAACCGCAAAATACCGGAAGTGCCGCATTTCACAGACCAGAATCCATAAAACATATTATTAGACTATTTTCCAAGGCTGCATGATATTAAACCCATTTAAAAATCATAATTAAGCATAATTGTGAATTCACAAACGCTATGATTTAATTAAATAATTATATGCGATGCAGTTCTAACACAGTATAAGAGTCATTCTATATTTAGGGGTACATTTCAGGTCAGCCAAGAAGTCAGAAAATGAGTATTCTTTTTTGATAAATAAACTAGGTGGTTGAATAATATATCTCCTTAATGTGCTAAATTAATTATCTGGCAAGCTTAAGCTCTAATGACTTTTTAAATATGTTAATGAAAATTAAAGTTTGATTCATTATTTTGTCAACTGTGTTACGGACAAATGCTGTGTCAAATGAAACATGAATGAAGTACCACATGTTTGATAAGACATTTGTTTGAAGGTTTTAGAGTCTATTCACCAGAGTTTTTTATGTTATCTGTCTAACTGATTTGAAAATATGAATTTGGGTCATCATAATGGGCATTCAGTGAGATGCTATCATGAAGGATGAAACTTTCTTCAACATAAATCCACGGTATGCTGAATTTAGTGTTATTCGCCATCCTTACCAAAGACATCCATCTCCAGAGATATCCCCATCATTTTGTCTGACGGTTTAGTTCACATTTAAATGATTTATAACAAAAACCACACATAACACAGTTGACAAAGCAACACAGTTGACATGAGTAACACAGTTGACAGGTAGCAACTTAGTATCCATAAAGCATTTTAAACACACACACATTATAATAATATACATTATATCGTTACTGACTATATTATATTATTATAAAGTTAAATTCAGTTTTATAATGCATCATGACACTTCAAGTTGTAAGGACTTGTTCAATAACATCATAACACTTTATCAGTCATGACTAAGCAGAAATTAGGGTGACCATACATGCCATTCTTCCCGGACATGTCCTGGCCAAGATTTCTATATTGCTTTGATTCAAAGTACCTCGAGAGCATTTCGAAAATATAAGGAACCAATGTCATACACCGCACGCAAACAAAGCCAAAACCTAGATATTTTAGGCAATGTAGAAATCCTGGCCAGGACGCATCCGGGAAAAATGGCACGTATGGTCACCCTACAGAAACAGATATATGCCAAATCTATAATATTATATAGGTTTAAGTCAATCATGAGGAATTCTGAATGCTTTATAACCCTTGACAAATGTGAATATAATGTGTATATAATATGTGGAAAAGTGTGGCCGTGATTAGATCAGTTAAGTTTATCCATTGTAATGCAAATCATGGTATTTAGGCAATTCCTATGTAATTTACATGAAATGACAATAGTTTGTGATTTTTAAAAAAAAATTTTTTTTATCAACAACACTCAGTGGGAGCATAAATTGACCCACAACAGTTGTTTGTACCGCACTCTTTCGTCACTTGATCTTTTGTTTAGGTGCGTTGATCCATTAAATCACTTATTATACAAAACCATGACCCGCACTCACATGAAATAGTCTTTTCTTTTCGTTTTATTCTACATTTTATCACCAATAGGACAAGGACACATACGTTTCGGCTCAAAGGCCTTCCTCAGTGTGTATAAATTGCATAAATTGACCCTGAATTGCCAACAATGTCAACCGTGTTAATCCTTGTCAACTGTGTTACAGCTGATGGGTAACACAGTTGACAGATAACACAGTTGACATTTCGGCCATTTTAGGGCCTTGTGCAAACTGCTGACCTTGGACTAGTTAGTACATGACCTTGATTAACTTATGTTTTTATATTCTTTCTCTACATATTTATACATATAACATGTGACAAAAGTTCACCAGAACATGTTGATAACACAGTTGACGGTCAATAAATCTATTCTACATGCAGACGATAATATAGATACAATATTGAAGAGGAGAAGTTATGACTTTCCACACTGTCTTCAAATTTCCCTCCAAAAAAGGAAAATACATCAATTGATGTTGGACATGTGACTTTGGAACAAACCATTGCTGATTTATAGGGGGTTTTATAGTGAGTAACACAGTTGACATTGATTTCTCTGATGTACACAAAATGGATGATTTAATGTAGATGCATGAGCAAAAAAAAATTAAAAACACCTATCTCATAATTTAATGATTATTTTGGACAAATAATTATAAGAAATATATACAGAAACATGTATTTTAGAGCTAATCTGAAGAGCAAAACCTCACATTTACCAAATCGGACAGCACAAAAACAGCAACTTCCAGTATACAATAAGCCATTTTTGCAAGATAAAAGATGGATATCTGTTGGATTTTTGTATTAAATTAATTAGAAATGTCCCCTGATATAAAAGTGATCATTGTTTGAAGTGAAAAGTTAATGAAAAATTAGTAAAATTGATAATAGAGTCCATGGACATGACATGTACCCCTAATTATAGAATGACCCTTTAATTATTTACATGTGTGTAGGTTACGTGCGTCACACAGTGGCTCCATTCACAGTAGTTCCACAGAAACTTATCATTTACATGTGTGGAGCGTCTCAAACTCCATCTCTGCATGTTGTTGTGAGTTTGGGTTTATTATAACGTTCATCTGGGAACGCAACGTGCGCCATTTCATCAGATTTGTAAGGTAAATAATTTATAAGCCTATGCAAACACAGGAGAATACATCGCGATTTCAAAATAAAAGCTCAAACCCTCACTCTGAGTTTACACGTTTTGATGTCCACATATTCATTTAATTACAGTGGCTATAGCATTTCTGTCCTAAAGAAATGGCCAAATAGTAAAGATTAAGTGGACATTTGAATTAAATGGTGCTTGGTCAATATTAAACAAGGATTAGATCGCGCAGTAATGTGAAAATATAATAATCAGCCCGTCGGCGCCCCCTGCAGGCCTTTGTTGTTATGCGTTATCTATATTAGCTCTATTGTTTATAATACATTATGTATTTTAACAGTTTTGTTCAATAAAACCATATGATTTCTTGCTTTTGATACTTTATTTGAACTAATTATCATCATTTATTATCAATCAATGCATCATTGCTATTATATATGTATTTTAAGTCATTTTAAACGCTATTTTTCACTTACATCTATTTTTATTACCAATATATATATATATTATAGGGCCCTATGAAATCTGTTTTATTTCCAAATTCATTTTCCATTTTCATTTTTCTATACTCTGTTTTAATGGTTAAATTAAATTTTATCAATCTAATTAATTGAGTTTTACAGTTTTATCTGTACCAAATTCTGTTTTCCATTATTTTCTGGATTCCATTTTAATGGTTCCATTAAATTTTAATAATCAAAAGCATCTCCAATTAATTGATTTTATATATTTTTTAAAAAGTGTTGTTTTTTTTCTTTCTTTTTTCTTTCAGAAATACTGCACATTTAAATTTTTCTCCTAAATAAATTCTGGTAAATAACATTTCTGGTAAATACTCCTTTATTTAAAATACTGATTATAATTGTATTATTAGACTAGAACACGTGGATATGTTGTCATTCTTACACTATAATACTGAACTGATTTCAGTGATTTGGACTATGAGATGGACACTTGCTTCTTGCACTCTATGTTGCACTTTACTTTTGCTTTAAAAAAGGATTTCATTGAAATTTGGATTTAATTTGGTTTAATAAAATATTCTTAAGTAAAATTGTTGATTTTTAGTGGGAAATTAGTCGTTTAGATTAATCGATAAATTAGTCGATAGATTAATCGAAATAAAATAGTTGTTAGTGGCAGCCCTAACTAGCTGTATTTTTTTCTATTCTATCTACTTGTTTCTTAAAAAAAAAAAAAAAAAAAACCTAGATTAATTGTTTCTATATTCTATATATATATATATATATATATATATATTTATTAGGGCTGTCAATCGATTAAAATTTTTAATCGCGATTAATCGCATGATTGTCATGAGTTAACTCGCGATTAATCACAATTAATCGCACATTTTTATTTGTTCTAAATGTACCTTAAATCAATACTTTTCAATTTTTTTATACTCTAATCAACATGGGCATGGACAAATATGGATGCTTTATGCAAATGTACACTATATTGCCAAAGGTATTGGGACACCCCCTTCTAATGAACAGGTTTGACTACTTTAGTAATTTCTATGAGTACAAATCTTAATGTTTGGACAGGACCCTTTTCTATTCTAACATGACAATGCCTCTGTGTATAAGGCAACGGTTCAAAAAGAAAATGATTGATTCAGTCAGTGTGGAAGAACTTGACTGGTCTGCATAAAACCAAGTCCTAATCCCAGTTTAACACCTCTGGTGTGACTGTAAATGCAGACCTTGAGCCAAAAACTCTTCACCAAACACCAGTGACTTGTACATATGGGTTCAGTCATTTTAGACACTTACAAAACTGTTGCAACAAAGATGGAAATACAATTTTTAAATACATGAATTATGTTTCCATCGTTGTTGCCACAGATTTGGAAGTGCATTGTTCTGTTCTAAAGAAGGGGGTGTCCCAATACTTTTGTCTATATAGTGTATGTACAAGTCATTGGTGTTTGGTGATGAGTTTTTGGCTCAAGGTCTGCATTTACAGTCACACCAGAGGTGTTAAACTGGGATTAGGACTTGGTTTTATGCAGACCAGTCAAGTTCTTCCACACTGACTGAATCAATCATTTTCTTTTTGAACCTTGTCTTATACACAGAGACATTGTCATGTTAGAATAGAAAAGAGTCCTGTCCAAACTGTTGCTATAATATTAGAAGCACACAATTTCCTAGAATATCATTATATGCTTTAACATTAAGATTTGTACTCATAGAAATTACTAAAGTAGTCAAACCTGTTCATTAGAAGGGGGCGACCCAATACTTTTGGCAATATAGTGTATGTTTATTATTATTGAAACAATAGTCAACATAAAGCATGAAGAGTAGACATGTTTCAAAGGTCATAGATGTTTTTCAAAGAACTTGTTCATGTCTATTAGACACATGAAAAAAGAAATACCAGGTTCATATTACTTCTCTTTCTTTGCACTGAGCAATTTACACAAACCTGTTCACATTTTTGCACACAGGGCAGCTCTTCTTCTGAACATGCAAAATGTAAATTTATTATTTATTATTACATTTGTTTCCCTATCTTTGCCCACATAGCTGTATTTTGATGAAGCTAAATTCTCAATAAAACTGGTATATTTTACTGTTTCTGTTGTCAGACAACAGAATGAATATGAAATAGTGACTGAAACGCGACCCATTAAGACACCAGCTCTCCCTTCCAAGATGTTAATCTGTACAAAAAAATAATGATAATCGCACCGTCGTCTGATGAAATCAAATACACATAAGATAAAGACAATAGCTGTGCTGTGATTTCGGCTATACTTGCATGTTAAATTAGAGAAGCAACATAATATCTGTGTTTAACTGAATTAAAGCGCTGCTCCTCTCTGCAGCGCGCTGAGCAGACGCAGAGAGAGAGAGAGAGAGGTGTGTGCGCGTGCTGGGAGCGCAGGACCTCGCGCTCGCGCAGTACTGGCGAGTCTCAGAAACTAGGTTTGGGCGCTTTTTTGAAGGGAAAAAGATCGCTAAACGGGTCTGCAATGTTGCTAAGTTGGCAACACTGTGCATCTCCATTTCTCCAACTACGGGTTGGGCCACGGGTCAAACAGAAAATACGCGCTGCGTTAATCGCGCGTTAAAAAAATTAGTGCCGTTAAAATGAATTTGCGTTAACGCGTTATTAACGCGTTAACTTTGACAGCACTAATATATATATATTCAAAATAAAAAATACCTTGCTACGTGTACTGCGTTAGGCTAACCAAGACTTGTCATAGCACTTGCATGTTATTGCTCTTTTGTTGGTTTTGATTGCTTCTATTGCCCTCATTTGTAAGTTGCTTTGGACAAAAGCGTCTGCTAAATGACTAAAATAAAATAAATAAATAAAATAAATTGCCATGTTTGACGCTATGTTAAGCAACCTATTCCTGTTGCCAGGAGCAACTGTTTTATAACTAATTTTGAAAAGTACATTCATGTATAATATTATGTGGTTGTTTTTAAGAAGGGTAAAAGCAAAGAAGGGTAAGTGAATGTTTAAAAGAAAATAAAGGGTTTAAAACAGTGTGAATAGAAAGGTGCCGTTGAAAAAAATTATGTGGGGTATGGGTAAGGTTGGGCATCGTTTGAATTTTAATGATTCCAATTCTTGTCAATTCCTAATTTCAATTCCAATAAAGTAAATACATAAATAAATAAAAAATCTTAGATATCATCTTATTGCAAAATATTTCATTGTTAGCTGAATACTATGAATGAAAATCAACAGGCTAAAGAACACTTACACAAGGATGTGTGTGCAGCAGAGAAAACAGCTCATGAGTCTTCTTGACTTGAATGGTTTAAAATCACATTGAAAGTGTAGTTTGTTATAATAACAAAGATGGACTCCAGGTACATTTTTCGGTAGGACGAAAAAAAAGAGCATTTTATTTAACATGTTAACTCATACCTAGGCTTGGGAATCCCAAATCTATTACAATTCTGGAATAGGATGCTTAAGGTCAGGAATCATCTACTTGTTATAAAATTAAAATTTTGATTCCTCTTATTGATTCCTTTGTGTGCATTTTAATATGACTTTAAACCATTCAAGCACTAGAAGACTCGTGCTCTATTTTCTGTACTGCACACATAGGGGTGTGGCCATCATTTCAGAAATGAGGGGGGACAGAAATGTAAAAAAAAAAAAACTTTTGATTTTGGTCTAATTGACAGGCTTTATTTTTTCTTATGTCTTTTAATTGGCTAAGAAATCAAATACACTGCTGGACTATAACCAATAATTTGTATTCTATAATATTTTTTTTCTGTATTTTCCTAATGAAAATTTTAGGATACAAACACATAATAAGGCAGAATAGTTTCTATACTTTAATAAATGTTAATGTCAATTATCAGGTGTTTGTTTAACACACGAAGGTCCAGAATTGGATGACGGGTTGTGCCCCCTTTCTTTGGAATTACAAAATATTGAGAATAAAAGCCCTGACGTCTCTCCACCTCGGGCACCACTCTGATCTCCCGTTTGTTTAAAAGAGTTTCTATTTCGGCCATCAGGACACAAGCCGATTATGCCTCGGCCACTGACACAATCACCCCGTTGAATCGAGGTGGTTTCACGGCAAACTGAAGTCTGTACCCCTGTGAAATCATTGACATAACCCACGGGTGAACCGCGCATGCGCGCCAACTGACTATTTGGGCAGAAAGAAGTCCTCTGAACACTTCCGTCCGGCTGACGTCGCACAGTGATGACGTCATCACTGCTGCCGCGCTGGCTCCCACCAAAGAGTATAGAATACCAAGAGGCGAAACTCAATAGAACGCTCCATAGCAACAGTTGCGCCCATGACGCCGCCATTTTGGACTGAAAACTACACAAAAACGGTAGAATAACAGGAGCCAGTCGCGCTTGACCAACTTACAATAACACATATAAAGTATACAGAGTTTCGCCTCTTGGGCTTCTATACTCTGTCGGCACTCCACTAGATTCTTGCTGTCGCTATGGAAAGATTTGTTTAAAAAACCGTACATTAAACCTGAAATACAGCCTGAACGATGACAACAATAACGTACAAATAGACTAGTGATCATCAAATCCTTTTAACAGTTTATTTTACAGACTTTATTTTAAAGTCTTCCTTTTTTTTACAAAACCTTTTGCTCTTAGTAACCATGTCAGTTTCAGTTACAAATATTTTAAGTTCAAGTGTTAGCATTATAAACACTGAATTAATACCAACATATGAAATTAAATTAATGACAGAAAAATAGAAATGTTGGATAATAAATATATAACAGGAATAACGTCTTGACAGTAAACTGTTTTTACAGTATTATCTTATATTAATGTCCGTTAAAGGAAGACTGTAAACAAAAAAAAAACTTTAATTAAAAAAAAAAAACAAGTAGCCTACAGCCACTTTCTCCAAAATTGTTTAATTATTTAATTATGACAGACACAACAATGCATCATGTTCTGATCATCATGATTGTAGTGTGTTCAGGGATTAAAACGTACACGTGTAAAGTTTCATAAGCTCATTATAACTATAGTGTCATATTCATATAAATCATTATTATGGTTTGTATGGCAAGGACCTGCAGTTCCTAAAAGGATTTAAGTTTACTACTAGACTAAAAAACAGTTATAGTTAGCAGGTGCATAAGACAGCGCTACGTCCCACTTCAAAACACAATATTTGTACACTTTTGTGAATAATTACCTGTCACAGTCTTTGGGAAAATGATGAAAGTCAATATTTTCACTGTCACTCTGATAGTTTTTGAAGGGGATTGCCCAACATTGCGTTATTTTATTCCACTTTGACTTCTCTTTCGTTGTTATTCTGTCTATTTCTGTATATCTGTAACATTGTCCAGTTGGAATTTTCACCCCAAAATGGCGGCCGCGCTACCGAAGCGCCACCTAGTGACTGTTACCCGAAAAGCATCAGAGTTTCGCCTCTTGGTATTCTATACTCTTTGCTCCCACTGAAGGAGCGAGTGCTCCCTCCAGCGGTGAGACTAGGGGAGTGCTTCTCATATCTTTGAATTTTGTGTCTCTGGAACATATTGCCCTCGGCTGCTTGCCTGGCTGCAATAATGCAACATTTATTAATGTCTTTTCCGAACTCGAGGAGCATATTGCCCTCAGCCCGTGGCTTGGATGTGATGATGCATTCTTTATTTTCAATTCCCCCAAACTGAAAAGTGTTTGAAAACACCGTGTGAGTGCTTGGTGACACTGTAGATCATGACTCTGAGCTCCCTCGTCTCTCTGACTTTGAGGAGAGCTTACCGAACGGGCCCTTACTGAACTCAGAGCAAGAGGGCTGTATTACCACCTTCTTCTCTTTGCGGGTGGAGAGAGAAGGGCCGGGGAATACCTGCGTGTCAGGTCGCATGCTTCTTCTTCCTCTCCTTAGGGTGGGACGGACGGTTTTTAGCCGCCACGGCCACAAAAGAATGCTTTCCCCAAGGCCCATCCGGTCGTGAGCGCTGGCCAGGTTGCTGCCCGCTGTGAGCAGGTCTTTGAGCCCTAGCACCTACCGGTCTCCCTCTCGCTGCCGCGGCTGCTGCGAAGCTTTGTCGTGGCAGTTGAGAGGGTGGTTGCGGCGCTTGCTTACGCGGCAAGCAGAGGTTAAATGCTTCATCCTCCTGTTTCCATGAAATACATGCTGGTTTCCCTCATTTTCTCGAAGGCTGGGCCAAACAGCCCCTTAGTAGGATCGTATTCAGCATCCATTACCTCCGACTTCTGCGTGTCGCCCAAGCCAGACAGGTTTAGCCATAACGCTCTCTCACCTGACACAGCCAAGCCCAACACGCAGCCACAGCCTTGAACCGCGCCGCGGGAAGAGTGCAGAATCAGATCGTTCACCACGCAAATTTCGTCCCAGAGTCCAGCTGCCGCCCCATCTCCTCCAAGATCTCTGCTTGATACACTGACAGTAGAGTTACCGCGTTTAGCGAGTACACGGACTGCCCCACGTATTTATACATCCTCTGATATATCGACGTGGTCAGCCGCTCCATTTTACTCGGCAGCACAATCTGAAAGGAGGCAGAAATGAGTGCCAATTTGGATGGAGGTGATAGGCCACTGAAGACTCTACCACTGGGTCCCGCCAACCCCAGCTCCCCGAGCTCCCCCATCCCCTGAATCTCCAACATGGAACACCCCTCTGAAGGGAGCTTGCTCTGAAAGGGGCTAGACCAGTAGTGGGACATTTCCTTCATGCAAGCAGGCACGGCGGGCAGGAGTTGTCTCGCTGCAGGCTGAGCCGGGGGCAACCTATTCCCATCATAAAGGTCCCGCTCAGCTCCTTCGGCATCTTTGGCCACGGGCCACGCTAGGCCCAATTTCGCCGCGGCTCGTTTGCACACCTTGTGCAAGTTACTGTCTACTTGCAAGGCCGATTCGTTCGTGCTCGGACGCCTAGACTGATGGACGGGGAAGAGGGAGTTATCTTCCTCCTCTTCGTCGTCAATGTCTAAATCGAGGAGATCAGAGTTAGCATTGCCCTCTGCATCCTCGTTCCCTGGGTCACCCTCCTCCTGCGTGAGCAGGCCCTCAAACAGCGGAGGCATATCCGGGGATTCGGCTTCCATCATGTCCGCCCAGCTCGTACTGGCTCGCATCAGATGGTCAGTCACCGCAGACTGTGTGGCCGCTCCAGACAGACAAGGGTCCTGCTTGTTAGCCACCACCACTCTCAGCCTCCGTTCCAGGATTTTCACTGGCAATGACACACAGTGGGCGCATGTTTGTGGATCCGCCAGTGACATTTGAGCGTGCTTTCGGCCCATACACACGATGTACATGGGGTGAGGGTCCCTGCCCAAGATGGTAGCTCCACATGAGGATGGACATGGGCGGGATGCAACCTCCCTGATCTTCGACTCATTCCCTTTAGCGGGGGTGATGGCCGTCGACATAATGGCTGAGAAGTGATGCAACCCTCAGACTCGTCACAACACGTTAGCCTGCTGGTCTAAGGTAATCAAATCTTCTGAAGGCTCGCCTTGACGCGTGAACCTACCGCAGTAATTTAATACGCAGTAGGCCGATTAGAATAGCTCGCCTTGATGCGGACACTATTATAATTGTTAGGATATCACTCAACAAAATCCCGTCTAACTAACCTCGCGTTCGGTGACGGAGTCCAGTGATGGCCCATCTGTTGAACAATTTAGTGAAATTAGCAAAGTCAGGATGTGCTGAGAGAGCTTGCTGCAGTCTCCCACGGGAAGAAAGCGCGAATGACTTTGGCATGGGTCGACCTGACTGATATAGGTGGGGCGGAGCCTGGTCACAGGTCGACCTGTCTGTCAAAGACAGACGTTGTGTCATAGGAGCTTCCGCAGTTGGTTCACGCCCAAAGCGATTCCCATAGTGAAACACCGAGCGAAGTTAGAAAAAGAACGGGACATCTGGTCAACTCATTGGGGGGACTAAACCGGGGCTATTCAAAATTCTGTCGGGGCTATAGCTCCCCCTAGCCCCGGTGTAGCGCCGTCATTGGCAGAAACCAATGCAAGGAGACGTGAGACGAGGGTCAGGTGATCCGGCAAGGAGGATAAGGAGAAGCCAGCGGGAGGGAAAAACCAGCGAGGACCAGGGGCGGATCTATAAAATATTTTTTAGGGTGGCAAAGGGGTGGCATGGGGTCTATGAGGGGTGGCAACACCAAAGCAAGCCCCCATGCATAGTTTTTGGGGATTTATTGTCTGACATGCACAGTTGTGTTCACAAATATTGCCTTACCATTAAGTAATCATCTATACTGTTTAAAATGAAAATAAATAAAACAACATTTCGATATCCATCATGGCACCAAGTCAATACACAATATAAAAAACTTCAACAGGTTATAAATGTTTCTGAGCTTGTATCATTAAAGAAGACATGCGGTTCTATTAATATTACATAGGCTACTTAGATGGTATAAATCACGTTTTAGTGCAAGTTTAAGAGCAAGTTTAAGAGTAACACTTTTGAATTTTCTAACATTAAAAAGAAATACAATAATATAACAGCATTGAAACTCGATTAGTTTTGAAAACAATGTTTGATTTTCTGTTATTACCAGAGGTGGGAATGTCTGTAATCACCCAGAACACACTATCAATAGTCTAGCAACACCCCAGCAACTGCATAGCAAGAGTCAACCACCCAGAATATACTAGCAACCAACTAGCAACACTTTAGCAAACATCTAGAACAGGGGTCACCAAGTTCGGTCCTGGAGGGCCGGTGTCCCTGCAGAGTTTAGCTCCAACCCTAATTAAACACACCTGAAGCAGCTAATCAAGGTCTTACTAGGTAAACTTGAAACTTCCAGGCAGGTGTGAGGCAAGTTGGAGCTAAACTCTGCAGGACACCAGCCCTCCAGGATCAAGTTTGATGACCCCTGATCTAGAACATCTAACTGACCAAACTATTTATGTTTCTTAAACAAGACTTTAAGACAAGCCAGCATAAATTTGTCTTTCAAACTTTTCAATCTAGTTACTACAGGTATTCTTAAATGCTTACACACAATTCAAATACACAGATGACTTTCCTGCCCAGTGAACACTCATGAGACCAATAACACTTAACAAAAAAACTCTTATTAGGATTCAGGAATTATTTTTGCAGCTCAATGTCTGACAGACAATAATAATAATAATAATAATAATTCAGGAATGAACTTTTGGGAACAGATCATTTTCATTTTACTACTGTAAAGTAATCTTGCAGTAGATTAAAAACACTAGAAAAGTTCAAATACCAAAGAATTGTATATGAACTTGGTATGCACCACAATACAGTAAAAAAATAGTGTTGTCAAACGATTAATCGTGATTAATCGCATCCAAAATAAAAGTTTTTGTTTACATAATATATGTGTGTGTACTGTGTATATTTATTATGTATATATAAATACACATACATCAATGTATATATTTAAGAAAAATATGTTATGTTTATATTTTAAATATACAGTGCCCTCCACTAATATTGGCACCCTTGGTAAATATTAGCAAAGGTGGCTGTGAAAATAAATCTGCATTGTTTATCCTTTTTATCTTTCATTCAAAAAATTCACAAAATTCAGAGGACAGGGACAGCCATGGTAAAAGATTAATTTTGTGCTGTGTTGGGGACGTTTCTTTAAAAAAAGTAATTAGTTATAGTTACTAGTTACTTCTCACAAATAGTAACTGAGTTAGTAACTGAGTTACATCATTAAAAAATTAACTAATTACCAGGAAAATAACTATTGCGTTACTTTAAAAAAATGTTCAAATGTCAAATAACTTGGATGCCCCCAATATTAAATATGTTAATTAATTAACCTGTTAGCCTGCACCAGGACGCACTGAACACTCTTTGTTTGAACATGTGATCGTTTGTGAATAGATTAAATGAAAGGGGACAAAGTTAATCTTGACAAACTATATATCATTCCGAAGGTCCAAGCCTCAAGCATCGACGAAAGATTGCTGTTTTTCGATAGAAAGCTTATAAGGAATGTATTTGCTAAATTTGTGTAAGCAGTACACATCAAAACATTTATAAAAAAAAGCAGTACATACCAGATTCATCCTGATAATGAGACACAAACGTATCCACTGCTGTAAATCCCGGTTTAGTTTGAGAGGTAAGGATCCACGGAACAACATTCCATCAATAACTTTTAGTCCAAAGAAACAATAACGTTGTAATTTGGATCGTTATTGATTTGTTTCAGTTTCATTTCTTCAGGGAGAGTTATTGTTTGTGTCCGTTATGGAATAAATTACGCTCAAAAACACCGTCTTGGTGGTAAAAAAAAAACATCACAGTTTTGTAGCTTACAGTCTCACAGACAGAATGAGACCATCCAAAAAAAAAAAAAAGTTAAAGATAAGCGGAATATTGTTCATTTGAATTCGGGCGCTCCCTCGTGACGGCGTGTGACACACGCTGTGACGCACCTGTCATCTGATGGGGGCGTAACTTAGCGATCGCCTTTTTTGCCAAATAAACCTTTTTTCTTTCTGTTTTTCAACATTTTTTTATTTATGTGTGTGTGTGATGTGTGGAACATGGCTGTATCTGCATGATTACCATCTATATGAACGCACATCAGCGTGTAATTACCAACTATGACTGCTATCAAAATGCTGTCAATGATCGACTATTATTGATGATATGGCCCATCTGTATGATTATTGTAGAATATCAGAGACTAACTCAGACAAAATTTCAGATGCGATCAGAACATTGAAACCTGAGGAGCTAACATTCCAGAGAGAGAGAGAGACCAAGGAAACGTCGTAAATCCGATTCCTAGCTCAGCCCATCTGAAGCAAGCAAACTAACCAACTCGTTCACAGAACGGCTTGCAACATTAAAACAAAAGAACACTTATTGATAATTCCAATTCATTAAGGAGACTGTCAAATTTGGGGCAAGTAATCAAGATTAATGGTCACCAGATGACCATCACATGGGTTCCACGCTGGAAAACCACAGCTATAGACTTGCTTAGATTGACTACCCCCACACATAAGACGACAGACCACACTGGAATTCCTTTGTCACAGAGACTCTTTACTCCATAGGCTACAAAAATCATCTTAAAGGGACTTAGGAATTATTTCTCTGCATAGAAATAACCATATCATGTATGTAACCCACACAATTAGACTATCATGTTTCAATCAAATATTATGTATGTCTTTTTAATCATTATTGAATAGCTGAAGGATTAATATTCATGTTTGGTATGTATGAGTGTGAAAAATCATGCTTTAAACGTTTCTTCCAATCAATTCTTTGTCAAATGTATCATAGTCTTGTTATAAAATCACATCCAAAAGTATACTTTGCAAGAGCTTGGAAATTCGGACCAGATAACATAACATGATTTATGATTGGGGGCAGAAACAAAGCAACACCCCGAGCCAGAACAGTATCTAATTGGTCAAGACAAGCATTAGGAGGTGTCCACAAGCCGAGTTTAAAACCTCAGGACACCATCAAACGCTCTCTTAAAATGCTCTCTTAAATTGCTCTCTTAAAATGCTCTTGTATCTCTTGAATCTCTCTTACTCTTTGCCCTCTCTAAAACTCTTCTCTTTTGCCATGCGTTTTGACGCTGCTCTTTGAGCGCCATGTGCTCTGGCCTAGCGGCCAGTTGCGACCATGATGAGAAGAAATACCACCTAGTCTCTTTACATCCGTGTATTCTTTTATTTTAGTTTATTTTCTTTCCGTTGAGTGTCGTGTTCAAAAGTTAAGTTTGCCGCAAAGTCCAGCTCCGACTGCACCCGCTTCAAACTTCAACTAGCAACGGACTCGGACCATTCGTCAGCCAACGCCCAAGACGTCACTACGAAAGACCACTGAACTGTCAGCCAACCAGCAACCTGGGAAACCCCCTTTCCTGCAATGACGATGACAAAAGGGAATCCCTTAACACAAAGGCAACGCAAGTAAAACAACTCCAGACTTTTAGCTGAATTGGTGCATTTAATACAAAGTTTAGCCTCATTGAGAAACTCAAAGCGAGGTTTAAATAAGTGATTGATGGTTGTTAAGGTCTATGCAATTGCACATATTGCTATAAACTTGGGATTTCATATTTTCATTCTGTTAAACTCATCTTTCCTTACTTTCTCTCTTCTGCAACGTGTGAATGTGTGAATGCGTGTGTTCATGTGTTAGATTAGTTTCATGTCTTAGATTTATCAAATAAAGCCTTGTTTATATTGAAAAGAGAAGGATCTTGTGTTTTGTGCTCATAAGTTAATGTCTTAATCTGCCGATTTGTGCTACTGTGCTATTTAATAGTGTTTTCACTATATTTGGGATTTTAATATCCAGTGCAGAGTTTGTTATATGGCTTGTTCAGTGAATCGCCATGAAACAGTGAGTCTGTTCAAATTCCCTATAAAATCATTAATGATTCCCTTTGAGCTAAATTGACCTGTTTCCCTTTAAATTATATATTAATATTACGTTTCAACGTTACATTATCATCTGTATGGACGCACATCAGCGTGTGATTACTGACTGCAATCAGTGTGAATGTCTGGCAATATCAGTTTATGTCTGGCAGTGCAGAGTATTGAGTATGTAGGCTAGCCTACTACATACAAAGCAAATTCTTCTTTTTTTTTCTTCTTCTTTTTTATTACTCAAATTATTCTTATTGTATTTTTAGTGCTCAAATAAATCACTAATATGCTGCATAAAATTCTGTCTATTATTTTATAATTGAAAAACTATGTATAATGACTAAAATATTTTCAATAAATCTGGAAATATTATCAGAAAAAATGATTGCAAGAATCTAATTTTTCATGGTATCTTCTTCAAATTTGAAATATAAACTCATTAGACATGTGACTTTCAACCCATTACTTTTCTGGATTCCTCCTGGACTTATTTCATGTATTTGTTTATGAAATAAAAAAAAACATTCAGTGTGGTAAAACATTTTTAAAGGCATTTCAATGTCTCTAACTTTTTATTTTTTTGAGCATTATCAACTCTGGATGATGCATAGTAAAGCCTAGTGTGTCTTCTTTCCAAAGATACATAAATTGTCTGTGTAGCACATTATTGTCAGGAAATGTTACCATTTCAATTTAGGTAGGTCATTTTCAGCTGTGAGGCCCAAAATGGGAGTGCAGGTTAACAGGTTAAATGGACACTAAATAGAATAAATTATTATTATAAAACATTGTACATTTTTATGTTCCGGAAAATACAACAAAGTATATCGTTTACATGTAGCGCGTCAATTCTGCATGTTATGAAAGACTCTCTCGCTCTGTATCTCTCTCTCTCTCTGTGTGTGTGTGTGTGTGTGTGAGACAAAGCGACGGCGAGCCGTGCGCTTCACACTAGAGTTTATGGTACGTCAAATACAGCTACACTGCGCATCCGTTCAGATGAACTGAAAAATTAAATTCTAATAACATTATAATAAATTATAGTAATGCCGCATTTTGTTGTCAGTAACGGTAACGGCATTGTAACGGGGGAAACAGTAATTCGTTTGATTACTCGTTACTGAAAAAAATAACACCGTTAATAACGCCGTTTATTTATAACGCTGTTATTCCCATCACTGGTGCTCAGTGACCCATTTTTGTGTTTATTTTGGATTGTTGTCCTGGTGGAAGATCCAAACACGGCCCAATATAAGATTTCTAACAGAGGCAGTCAGGTTTTGATTTTTTATCTGTTGGTATTTGATAGAATACATGATGCCATGCATCTGAACAAGATGATCAAGATCTCTGGCAGAAAAACAGGCCCACAACATTAAAGATCCAGCGGTATATTTAACCGTGGACATGGGGTACTTTTTTATCCCTGTTTGTACTAAACTCATCTGGTGGGTTTGCTGCCAAAAAGCTATTTTTTTCAGTTTCATCTGACCATTGAAGCCAGTGCCATTTGAAGTTCCAGTCGTGTCTGACAACTGAATTTGCTGGAGTTTGGTTTTGGATGAGTGAGGAGAATTTTCCTTGAAACCCTCCCGAACAACATGTGGTGATTTAGGGGATGTTTGATATATATATTTTTTTAGGTTTCTGACCCCAAGACTCAACTAATCTCTACAATTCAAACTCACTCAAACTCTCAACTCCTCGCCGTGCATTAGGACGATATAGACACGTCCTCTTCCAGGCAGATTTTTAACATATTTAGTTGATTGGAACCTCTTAATTATTACCCTGATGGTGGAAATGGGGATTTTCAATGCTTTAACTCTTTTCTTACAGCCACTTTATATTTTGTGATGCTCAACAATCTTGTTCTGCACATCAGAACTATATTCTTAGGTTTTACTCGTTGTGATGGATGATTAAGGGAATTTGGCCTTTGTGTTCCTCATATTTATAATCCTGTGGAACAGGAAGTCATGGCTGGACAATTTCATGCTCCTAGTCACCCTGGTGTGCTAAAAAATGTAAATATGAATAGGAATATACTTCAGAGATATTTTACTCATAAGAATTATTATTTTTTTTTTTTACAGCTCTTTTGCTTTAGACCATCTACAAATATTAAATCTACAAATAAAATAATGTTACAACTGCACCTGTCAAAAAAAACAAAAACAACAAAAAAAAAAAACAGCAGTGATTTTATTAGTTATGTTATTCATTATAAAAAGAACATTTACTAATGTTTATTTTGTTTAATGTAAGTTTTTGCTCAAAAATAGACAAAATTAAAAGTAATTTGTTTATAATCTTTGCACAGGAGAGACTTGGTGATGTTTCCAAACAAAATAAAATATGGTTACACTATTTTGATAGTCCACTTTAGACATTCTACTAACTATAAGTTACTTTGCAACTACATGTCAACTAATTTTCATTAATTTGCAACTACATGTCTACTAACTCTCAGAATAGACTGTTAGGGTAGGTTTAGGGTTAGTAGAATAAGTTGACATATACTTGCAAATTTTCTCATAGTCAGTATGTTGTATGTTGTGGACCCATCAAAATAAAGTGTTAGAAGATATTAAGCAGACAGACTACTAATACTCTAATGACTGCTAGTTGACATGTAGTTACATAGTTACTTACTATTAGTAGAATGTCTAAAGTGGACTATCAAATTAAAGTGTTACCGAAAATATACATATCGGTATTGACATCGGCTATCGGCCAAAATGAGTTGAAAAAATGTTGGCTATTGGATAACGGCAAAAACCCAATAACGTGCATCCCTAATTATATCATGATACAATAACAGCTACTTCTTTTTTTACCATAAATTTATGCACAGTGTAGTGTGAGAACACTATATCACGGTGCCATACTAGAAGCTTGGAATCAGGAGTCAGCTGAACATCCAGATTATAAAATCTGTGAGTGTGAGGAGAGGCCCAGCCTGCTTTAAATCTTTCAGACACACCCTCAGATAACACCTAAAAAAAGGCATCACCTCTAATAGAGTGAGCCCAAATGCCAAATATAATCCAAATCACACTGGGTAAAGAATGCAATATTTCCTATTTAGGAAATATTGCATTCTTTACCCAGTGTGACATCCTTTGATTTGTAACAGCAACACCCTTGTTATGGCTACCAAAACAAACAACTTCTAAATTCCAAGACCCAGAAAAAGGACAACTCAATTACAAGACCCAGAAGGAGGACACAAAACTAAGGAGAGGAACACCTGTAAACCCATGAAAGTGTAGCTTTCTAAGCTATCAAAAATACACGGAGTCAAGATTGCTGCATAAGACCAGAACAGTCGTATTTATTCGAACCTTTTTGCGTTGTAACCACGCATCAACAAAACACCCTAACTCTTAAAGGGGACGTGTCAAATGTGCATGTGTGTGCAGGTGATGTGAATTATGTATCAGTGATGCATTAGTTGCTTGTATCTGCCCCTACACAGGCCCCCCCAGAATTCACCAACACCGGCAACATCAGCTTGTTTGGAGCTCGAACTTGTCTCCCTGAACGCGTGCAGTGACTTGAGTCTGCAGCAGGTTGAACCTCTTTAGCAGTCTGAGATTTTTCCCCGAGGTCTGTCCCCTTGTTGGTGGCTGGACGACCCCTCCTAGGAGCCAGCGCGGGAACCATCGGCTGACCTAGTTCTCCATGAGCTGGTTTAAGTCGATCTACAGTGACTCGTTCTGGACGACCTCCGATGTTGACCAGGAAAGTTTTGACTCCAGCCTCCAGAACTCGAAACGGGCCATCGTACGGGGGCCGCAACGAATGTCGGTGAGCGTCATGACGGATGAAAACATACTCAGCCACAGAGAGGTCTCTAGGCATCCAAGCTACCGTCAGCCCATGCTGAGAGGTAGGAACGGGTTTGAAAGTATTGATCCTGTCCAGGAGGGCAGAGAGTTCAGAAGATAGATTCCAGGGCCTGGTGCTGTCAGGAATGAAATCTCCTGGGACCCGCAGAGTCTGACCATACACCAACTCTGCCGAGGAAGTTTGTAGATCCTCCTTGGGAACCGTTCGCAAGCCCAGGAGAACCCAGGGCAGTCGCTCAATCCATCTGTCATCTGCCAAACTAGCCCTCAGTGCAGTTTTGAGAGAGCGATGAAAGCGTTCACACAGCCCATTGGCCTGTGGGTGAAAGGCCGTAGTATGGTGAAGTTGCACACCTAGGATCCGAGCCACCTCCTTCCACAACTCAGATGTAAATTGAGGGCCGCGGTCGGAAGATATGTCCGATGGTGTGCCGAAACGCGCAACCCAAGTGTCGATGAAGGCCCGTGCTACATCCGCCGTTGTCGTTGAGGCCAATGGTACTGCTTCCGGCCACCTGGTGGTACGATCCACCATAGTCAGAAGGTAAGTAAACCCCCGGGAGGGTGGCAGTGGACCAACCAGGTCAATGTTAACATGGTCAAAACGTCGTTCTGGCACCTCAAACGTTTCCAGTGGCGCTTTGATGTGTCTTTGCACTTTAGCCCGCTGACATGCCACACACGCTGAAACCCAGATCCGAACATCCTTTTTCAATCCATGCCACACAAACTTTGACGAGACCAGTTTCTGTGAAGCTTTCCGCCCAGGGTGTGACAAACTGTGGACCTTGTCGAACACAACTCTCCTCCACTGCACAGGTACCACTGGACGAGGGTGGCCTCTGGAGACATCACACACCAGCGTTACTCCTGCCTCTGAGAAGCAGATGTCAGCTATTTTCAAACTTGAGATAGCTGTCCTGTAAGCCTGCACTTCGGGGTCGGATTGCTGGTCAGCTGCTAACTGGACAAAGTCTATACCCAAGTGTACTGCTTAATTGACTTTTCTCTGTCTTGTCTGTTGGCATGTTGTCAGTGTCCTCTTTGCTCCGCAATGTATTTTTCAATGTGTGGCGTGAGAGCCCAATGGCTTGTTGGATATAGCAACAGTAACAAAGGGGGCGGGTCTTTGTGAAGGGTCATTTAGGGGTTTCTACGACAGCGCCAGCATATACTGGTGGTAATGATGTGTAGTGCTTGTGATAGTGTGAGAGTTTTGAATAGTGACTCATGTTAGGCGTGCCAAAGGATGTCTAATGTTTAATGAAAAATAAAGCAACAACAGGTGTTGACATTTCCCAACAGCACAGCAGTATTGAATTTATGAACTACTTTACTTCCAAGATCGATACTATTAGAGATGAAATTGTAACCATGCAGCCGTCAGCTACAGTATCACATCAGATAGTGCACTATAGATCCCCTGAGGAACAATTCCACTCATTCTCTACTATAGGAGAGGAAGAATTGTATAAACTTGTTAAATCATCTAAACCAACAACATGTATGTTAGACCCTATTCCATCTAGCTCCTAAAAGAGGTGCTTCCAGAAGTCATAGATCCTCTTCTGGCTATCATTAATTTGTCATTGTCATTAGGATATGTCCCCAAAACCTTCAAATTGGCTGTTATTAAGCCTCTCATTAAAAAAACACAACTTGACCCCAAAGATCTAGTTAATTACAGACCGATCTTGAATCTCCCTTTTCTGTCAAAGATACTAGAAAACCTAGTACCCTCACAATTATATTCCTTCTTAGAGAAAAATGGTATCTGTGAGGATTTCCAGTCAGGATTTAGACCGTATCATTGTACTGAGACTGCTCTCATTAGAGTTACAAATGACCTGCTCTTATCATCTGATCGTGGTTGTATCTCTCTATTAGTGCTACTGGATCTTAGCGCTGCACTCGACACTATCGACCACAAACTTTTGAATAGACTAGAAAACTTTGTTGGCATTAGTGGAAGTGTATTAGCATGGTTCAAATCATACTTATCTGACTGCCATCAATTTGTAGCAGTGAATGAAAAGGTATCGGATCGATCACAAGTGCAGTATGGAGTACCTCAAGGCTCAGTACTAGGGCCGTTACTTTTCACTCTTTACGTTACCCTTGGGAGATATCATCAGGAAACACAGCGTTAGCTTTCACTGTTATGCTGATGAAACTCAGCTCTATATTTCTTCACACCCCGGTGAAACATACCGAATTGAAAACTGACGGAATGCATAGTCGATATATAAAAAAAATGGATGACGAGTAATTTCTTACTGTTAAATTCTGAAAAAACAGAGGTATTAATTATTGGACCTAAAACCTCCGCATGTAATAACCTAGAACACTGTCTAACACTTGATGGTTGCTCTGTACATTTTTTTGTCATCTGTTAGGAACCAAGGTGTGCTATTTGATAGCAATCTTTCCTTTGAAAGCCACGTTTCTAGCATTTGTAAAACTGCATTTTTCTATCTCAAAAATATATCTAAATTGCGACTTATGCTCTCAATGTCAAATGCAGAAACGTTATTTAATGTGTTCATGACCTCATTGTTAGATTATTGTAATGCTTTATTGGGTGGTTGCTCTGCACGCTTAATAAACAAACTCCATCTGGTCCAAAATGCAGCAGCCAGAGTTCTTACTAGAACCAGGAAGTATGACCATATTAGCCCGGTTCTGTCAACACTGCACTGGCTCCCTATTAAACATTGTATAGATTTTAAAATCTTGCTAATTACTTATAAAGCCCTGAATGGTTTAGCACCTCAGTACTTGAGCGAGCTCTTATCGCATTGTAGTCCTCCACGTCTGCTGCGCTTTCAAAACTCTGGCAATTTGATAATACCTAGAATATCAAAATCAGATCCTTTTCCTATTTAGCGCCCAAACTCTGGAATAATCTACCTAACATTGTTCGGGAGTCAGACACACTCTGTCAGTTTAAATCTAGATTAAAGACCCACCTGTTTAACCTGGCTTACATATAACACGTTTATACACGTTTACACACATAATACGTTTCTAATATTGATTGATTTAATATCATTGATTGTTAGGCTGCATCAATAAGGTCAACCGGAACCGGGAACACTTCCCATAACACCCGATGTACTTCTTACATCGTAAGAAGAATGGCATCTATGGTAATATTAGTCTGTTTTTTTTTCTTATTCTGAGATCACCGTAGCCACCAGATCCAGTCTGTATCCAGATCAGATGGTCACTGCAGTCACCCGGATCCAGTCCGTATTCAGCCCAGATGGTGGATCAGCACCTAGAGATGACCTCTACAGCCCTGAATGTCAGCAGAGACCAGGACAACTAGATGAGCCCCAGAGACAGATCCCCAGTGAAGACCTTGTCACCTAGACGGCCATCGGGACAAGACCACAGGAACCTTGACTGCACAGATACTGTTTAAACTGAATTGAGCTGGATGATGACATCACTGAATTCAATGATGAACTGCCTTTAACTGCAAATTGAGTGTTTACTATTGTAATTTTTTATTATTGACACACTATGTTCCTATTTTATACTGTAAAGCTGCTTTGACACAATCTGTATTGTTAAAAACGCTATAGAAATAAAGTTGACCTGACTTGACTTGACTCTAAGCATGGCTGTAGAGGCCACTTTTTGGGTTCACACTTTAACATGAACCGTTGGGCGGAGCTGAACTCCTGAAATCTTTACAAAGGGGTTTGAGGTGCAGAAAGGCAAACTCATCCCATACTTAAGAGGAGGACTAACCGGAAAGAAAAGGAAACATTTAACTTTTTAAAAACTTTTTATCACCCCTCAACACAAAGGGGTTTCATTATCGAACAACAGACACATTACATGAACATCCTAAAATGTGTAAACACAATAACACACACTTTAGTATTGAGTGTAAAGACAGCAAAAGTACGAGGCCCAGCATCATATGAAAAAAAAAAAATTGTAGTGTGTGCTTTGTGCTACTTGTATATGTGCTCCTCGCACTCTGAGTGGGGAAAAGCTACAGCTCATTATGGATGCCAATCAAAATCATAATGTGCAAGGGGTGTAATGGTACACATATTCGTACTGAAAATTTTCAGTATGGGTCTTTCGGTTCGGTACGCATATGTACCGAACAAATTGTTCAATTTTTTTCAGGAAATTCAGACAAAAAGTGCTGTTTTGACGCTCATTGATGTGGCATGACATATCACCGTATACTAATGCCTCAGTTCTAATGGCAGCACGGAGCGTGAGTGAGTGATCATCCCTTCCTCATTATTACTAGTTTTAACGTGAAATATACATGAATGAACATCTCACCCCTCACATAATCGCTCAATTAGTGTTTCTACCATGGAAAAAACTCATTAAAACAGCTTGTAAACAAAATGTCACATAGCATTTAATTTACCTCAGGCAAGTCATCATTGTCCACGGTTCGTTATTTGCTAGAGAAATAAAGTCTATAGTGAAGAGCATTTTGCAAAATATTAGACTATACTTCATTATATTTACTTTACCTGCTAGTGATGTCTTAATTATTTAATTCATGTTTAAATAAATATTTTATGAAACAACTTATGACTCTGTAAATTATTATATTTCAACAACAGAACAGTAGAAATTGTATCATTTAGAAGTTAAAGACAATTTAGATGTTTGCATACAATTTTTTAATTTGAGTGTTGGTTATTATAGCTAAACATAAACAGCAATTAAATTTAAGTTTGGGCTCTATTGTTAATTGTAAGCTTAAAGTAATTTAAAAGGACTCCCGCAGAAGCTGAGGTAGATTTTTATCCCTAAGAAAATTTTTATAATATAACTGAATTTATTTAAAGAACGAGCAATTTGTTCAGTAAACCATTGTTTAAAAAAAAAAAAAGTTTTTTTTTTTCCTCCTGCAGTACTGAAACCATACCAAACCAACACGTCAAAACTGAGGTACGTACCGAACCATCAAGTTTGTGTACCGTTACACCCCTATAATGTGCCATTATCCAGTTTGTACATGGGGAAAATAATGATTATCTTAAATTCGTCAATTTCTTTTTTTTATTAAATTTTTTTTTCACACACATCACAACACAATATCCATTCAAAACAAATAAAACAACAAAACAACAAACGTATACTCCCTATTCCAAAAGTCCAAACAAAATGGAGAGAGAGTTTTTGGGTACTCTACCCACCTCTGGTCCATAGATTAATGACGATGGGACACTCCCAAAACATATGAAGAAAGGTACCTGATGATGCAGTATTACATATATGGCAGTTAGAATTTGGTTGTAGTTTCATTTTGAATCTTTTGTAAGGAGTTATGTATGCTCTATGAATGACTTTGAAGTGAATAAGACGATGAGCCAAGTTTTTAGATGTTAAGCTGAGGTTGGACCACACCCTCTCCCAGTCGACAGATAAATTAAGGTCAGATAATTCCCTATTCCAAATAGTTTTAATAGAAAGAGGTTTTGTAATGCAATCAATAATCTTATTATATATCAAAGAAACAGATGGCTGACCAGCAGATGGCGCAATCCAATTCCGCATAAGATGAGAGGAAATAGGAAAAGTCCATGGAACTCCATACGCTTTGAGAGCAGAACGTAATTGAAGAAAGACAGAATATGAGGATGCTGGTAAACAAAATTTGGTTCTTAATTTCTGAAATGAACAGAGGCCCTGGTTATCATATATATATCACCGCATGTGTTTACCCCTAAAGAAGACCAAGAGGGTTGGACAAATGGACGATTTCCACATACAAAATTAAGATTGTGCCATAAAGGTGTACGGTTACAAAATTTGAAGGGTCCTCCTATCCGACATTCAATCGTTTTCCAGATTTTAATAAAGTTAGCCACAACCGGCCCAAATTTACAATTATCACCTTTTTTTCCTGTGCCAGTAAATAAAATAAAAAAATTAAAAAAATCTATTTGGTTTAACCTTGTCAGCTTCAATCACTCTCCATGAAACTGTAGATTGAGGATCAACCCAATTATGAAGAGCCTTAAGATGGAACGACCAATAATACAGTTCAAAATTTGGTACAGCCAGTCCTCCTGCGCGATTAGGATGTTGTACAGGTGCATCTCAATAGATTAGAATGTCGTGGAAAAGTTCATTTATTTCAATAATTCAACTCAAATTGTGAAACTCGTGTATTAAATAAATTCAATGCACACAGACTGAAGTAGTTTAAGTCTTTGGTTCTTTTAATTGTGATGATTTAGGCTCACATTTAACAAAAACCCACCATCATCTCACTCATCTCAACAAATTAGAATACTTCATAAGACCAATAAAAAATTTTTTTTAGTGAATTGTTGGCCTTCTGGAAAGTATGTTCATTTACTGTATATGTACTCAATACTTGGTAGGGGCTCCTTTTGCTTTAATTACTGCCTCAATTCGGCGTGGCATGGAGGTGATCAGTTTGTGGCACTGCTGAGGTGGTATGGAAGCCCAGGTTTCTTTGACAGTGGCCTTCAGGTCATCTGCATTGTTGGGTCTGGTGTCTCTCATCTTCCTCTTGACAATACCCCATAGATTCTCTATGGGGTTCAGGTCAGGCGAGTTTGCTGGCCAATCAAGCACAGTAACACCATGGTCATTGAACCAGCTTTTGGTACCTTTGGTAGTGTGGGCAGGTGCCAAGTCCTGCTGGAAAATGAAATCAGCATCTCCATAAATCTTGTCAGCAGAAGGAAGCATGAAATGCTCTAAAATTTCCTGGTAGATGTCTGCGTTGACTGTGGACTTCAGAAAACACAGTGGACCAACACCAGCAGATGACATGGCAGCCCAAATCATCACTGACTGTGGAAACTTCACACTGGACTTCAAGCTATATGGATTCTGTGCCTCTCCAGTCTTCCTCCAGTCTCCAGACCTTGATTTCCAAATGAAATGCAAAATTTACTTTCATCTGAAAAGAGGACTTTGGACCACTGAGCAACAGTCCAGTTCTTTTTCTCCACAGCCCAGGTAAGATGCTTCTGACGATGTCTCTGGTTCAGAAGTGGCTTGGTAGCCCTTTTCCTGAATACGTCTGAGCGTGGTGACTCTTGATGCACTGACTCCAGCTTCATTCCACTCCTTGTGAAGCTCTCCCAAGTGTTTGAATCAGCTTTGCTTGACTGTATTCTCAAGCTTGTGGTCATCCCTGTTGCTTGTGCATCTTTTCCTACCCAAATTCTACCTTCCAGTCAACTTTGCATTTAATATGCTTTGATACAGCACTCTGTAAACAGCCACACCTTTCAGTAATGACCCTCTGTGACTTACCCTCGTTATGGAGGGCGTCAATGTCTAGTTCGTCTTCTGGATCATTGCCAAGTCAGCAGTCTTCCCCATTATTGTGGTTTCAAAGAATAAGAGATACCCGGAATTTATACTGTAGGGATGGTCATCAATTGAAACTCAAATGTAAATATTCTAATATTTTGAGATATTGATTTTTGACTTTCATGAGCTGTAAACTCTAATCCTCAAAATTAAAACATTTTTTTTAAATGTTTTACTTTACATGTAATGAATCTAAAATATATGAAAATGTCACTTTTTGAAATAAGTTAAAAGAAAAAATGAACTTTTTCACGACATTCTAATTTATTGAGATGCACCTGTAATGTGGTAAGTTTAATTCTGGGGCATTTATCATTCCAGATAAACTTAGAAATTATGGAGTTGATCTCCTTAAAGTAACCTGGAGGGGGAGAAAGTGGTAACATAGAGAAAAATAAATAAATCGAGGTAACATTCATCTTAACAGTGGATATTCTTCCTTGGAGAGAGACTTTAAGATTCTTCCATCTTTGAATGTCATTTTTGACCTTAACTAAAATATTATTAAAATTGTCTCTGGCAATCTTATGAATGTTTTTATACATGGTAATGCCCAAATAGGTGAAAGATTCCTTAATAGGGATAAATGAGGGAATAGAAGAATTAACTTTAACATTGTTAATTGGCATTGAAGCAGATTTGCTCCAATTTATTTTATATCCTGATAAGCTACTAAAATTATCAATTTCCTTAATTATACTAGAGACTGAAACGTCAAAGTGGTCTAAATATAGAATAATATCATCAGCGTATAATGAAATACTATGATTATGATCATGAATCTTAATCGATACTTCAGATTTCCTGATGGCTTGTGCTAAGGGTTCAAGAGATAGACAAAACAATAAGGGGGAAAGCGGACATCCCTGCCTCGTTCCCCGCTGTAAAGGGAACGGGGGGGAAATAATATTACCAGTTATGACTGATGCTGTAGGTGAGTGGTATAATGTCTTAATCATAGAAATGAAGTGTTCACCGAAGCCGAAACATTGCAGAACTGCCCACATATAATTCCACTCTAGCCTGTCAAAGGCTTTGTCTGCATCAAGTGAAAAAACCGCACAATGGGTCGAGTGGGAGTTCGCAAAGTCAAGAATATAAAAAAGTCGACGCATATTGTCAGACGCATTGCGCCCCTTGATAAAGCTATGAATTACCTTTTCCATACGAGAAGCAAAAACTTTAGCATAGATTTTCAGATCACATGGGATAAACGAAATCGGTCTGTAGCTGGAACAATCTAATGGATCTTTCCCTTTTTTAAGAAGTAATGATATCAATGAAGTTTTTTGATCTCTATGAAATACCCCATGTTCAATTGCAAAATTAAATGAATTAAGCATAAGTGTCCCTACCAAATCCCAAATTTCTAAATATAATTCAGGAGGGAGACCATCTAGGACTTTTTGCGATTTGCCCTTTTGAAGACTTTTTAGAGAGACGTGGAGCTCCTCTATACTTAATGGGGCCTCCAAAGATTCTTTATCCATCTGTGAGATCCGAGGCAAGTCCAATTTATCTAAATACTGCTTACAAATTGGTTCATCTGTTTCGGCGTTATACAGATTTGTGTAAAAACCTTTAAATATGTCATTAATTGCCACAGGGTTCGTGGTGACCTGATCATCCGATGATTTTATGTATTCTTTTAGAGAAGTAATGAAAGTCTGATTTCTTAGTAATGATATGTTAAAGCGCCATCTAGGGGACTTGGCTTTAATATTGGAAAGAGAAATATTGCATAACACAGCAGAATGATCGGATAGTAAAATTGGTAATGTAGAGATGGAGGAATTAGACGAAATTAAAGATGGGCTGAAAAATATGTAATCTATCCTAGAGAAAGTCTTATGTCTATTAGAAAAAAAAAGTGAAGTCCTTAGATTTAGTATTCTGAATTCTCCAAAGATCGATTAAGTTGAGCTCAGTGATAAATTTATTTAGTAATTTAGAGGATGAATTGGCTGTTGTACCAGATTGAGATTTATCTAAAGCAGGATTTACGACGGCATTAAAATCACCACCCACCACTAGAGGGCAATCAATCTGCTCAAGTAGAGTTTTGGAAACATTTGTGAAGAATGCACTGTCTGTCTCATTCGGACCATAGATAGAGACCAATGCTAACCTAGTATTATGTATTTTGCAACGGATAAAAACAAATCTATCCTTCTCATCACTTCCAAGGTGTTCAATTGTTAAATGTAACTTCCTGTTAACAAGAATAAGCACCCCCTTAGTTTTCTTAAGAGCGCAGGAGAAGGCTGCCAATTTATAATACTTATTCTGGATAACGTGCCACGTCAGATTGTTTTAGATGTGTCTCTTGTATTAGGGCACAGGAAATAGATTTACGGTGTAAATATTCTAACACACCGGTTCGTTTAACAGCAGAATTTAAACCATTCACATTCAGTGATAAAATATTTAGAGTATACATTGAATATTCATAATCCCAAAATTGTATTCAGTAAATGAAGAAAATCAAAAGCACTCCCATTCTGTAAATAACATGTAAACGCTGTTGCGCATTCTAGATACCAAACCACCTAGATGAAAAATCCTTTTAGAAATAAGGTAAAGTAAATAAAAATATGAATGTCTGTTGTAAAAAAATAAAAACCATATATAAACATGAACAAGGAACAACTATAAACAGGAAACAACTCAGACCGCACATTACCAAGAACGTAGGTCTGATTGAGCAACAAAAAATGGTGATGATACGTGACCGGTCCACTTCAACGCAAGACATGTCCCCCGAAAGGCTCACCCAGCCAAAAAATGATTGTAATTAAACCTACTCTCCATTAGTCCCCTCCAAAAAAGAAAAAAGGGTATTAGTCTTACCAGCAAAGAGACAGTTGTGTCGGATAAATAGAAACAATATCACAGGGGGAGAGAGGAAAGAAAAAAAAAGAACAAGAAAAAGATTTAGCAAGTATCCATCTCCACCCTACCACCATCCTCTCCCGGGCAGTTGAGATCGCCCCCATTCCGGCCCTCAAGCCCCTCCCGCTGGGTCGAAGAGATGATGGCTGCCGTATTCCCGTTGCCTTGTAGAGCCTCAGCATATGTCTTCCTCTGTGACAGGGAGCTGATAAAATCATCCGCTTTCTGAGGAGAGTCGAAACTTCTCTGCTCACCCTTGTGCCATAGTTTAATTGCCGCCGGATAGGTGAGGAAGGGCTGGAGACCAAGCGCTGTCATCTTCTTCAAAACCGGATTAAAGGCCTTTCTCCTGATGGTTGTGGCTGGACTAAAGTCGGGAAAAAATAGTAGTGTGACAGTGTCCTGCGTGCATTTCACCGGATAAGCCTGCCGACCACCTTTCAGGATCTCCGATCTGTCATGCCATCTTAGTATACGGAAGATAAGAGTGCGCGGCCGATCAGAGTTTTTCCTTCCATCATACACGCGATGTGCCGGTCAATCTCGATGTCAGAGTCCCTCAAGGAAGGAATCCACTTGGAAAGATGAACTCTGAGGAAACCAGCCGCGTTGGAGCCCTCCGCCCCCTCTGGCAATCCCACCAGCCGCACGTTATTCCTCCTGCTCCTATCCTCAACCTCCATCATCTTCTCGGTGAGTCGCTCCAGCTGATTTCCTAAGTCCGTGACTGTCCTCCTATCCTCACGTGCAGCTGCTTGAACGGAGTCAACCCGGTCACGTGTCTGCTTCGCCACGGTAGCTATCACCTCAGGCTCCGCTCTCAGCTCTTTAACAAAATTGTTAGTCGCTTGTATGTCCGCTCGCAGTTCACACAATGCTGGAATCAGCACAGAGTCCACCGCATCTCTTACTGCCAAAGTCACAACCGAATCCAAAGTGCTTTGCTGCTCTTTAAATGCTAGCTTGATACCATTAGCGATAGCATCATCGAGATCCTCTCTGGAGATGGTGGAATCTTTGAATTTTTTCTTCTTTGGCGATTGCTCAATCTATCTTTTCCGATCGCCCTTGACTGCTGAAATACTCATGATGGGTCCAATGCAGAGTGGTTCGAAATTTACTGACAGGATAATATAATATTGACAAAGTGAGCAGAGCAAAAGACTATGCGTGCATCGCTGTCGAAGGGTCACGTGATCTCCCCAAATTCGTAAATTTCTTCAATCTATTCTCAATTTAAATTTCTCCACCTGCATTTATTTGTAATTTGCAATATTTCTGATACTTTCTCCTCTTAAGCAGCTTTCTCACAACATCCATCTTTTTTATGTGAATGCAAATATATATCACAAGTGAAATGCTCACCTTGCTCTTCCTGATTCAGAATGGACACCAGGTTGCCTCCATGCAAAATCCCGACAGTGATCCTTATTATTAAAAAGCGTAACACTATTTAAAAAATACAAGTGCTTTGGATTAGAATTGTGCCATTGTGTTTCTAACAAAGTCATCTATTTATTTATTTAATTATTACAATAGCTCTTATTCGAAACATGGTCCATTCGGGAAAGCCTCCTTGCACAGTGGAGGGGGACATGGTGACATTGACTAAGTCAGAACTTCTTTCACAAAAGGGCAATGCCACACAGTTAAAGTGAATCCTTAAACAAACAAACAAACAAATAAAAAGATAAATTAGCTAAAACCTTTATAATGTGCAGTCAAATACATTTTGCATTCCTAATTGACCAAACAGCAGAAGAAAATCCAAAATGTGTTTTCATAATTTGAGAGAGAGAAAGAAAAAAAAGAGACTATGGCACAGAAGAGAAAGTCAAATTTACCATCATCCCACAGCCGCTGTATTAGAAACATCACAACAGCTATTTATTTATTTTTTTTTTTTTATTTGATGCAAAGGTATTACAATATGCTGCTAAAAACTTTATTTTCAGATATCTTGGCAAATATTTTCCAAATGCAAGTTGCTCAATAGGGTTATACATAACTAACATTATCTAAAACATTGTTTTTTTTGTTTTTTGTTTTTTTTTTCTCCCGGCCTGTGTAACACAGTCCATGACAGTCGTATGGGAGCTATCATCATTACAGCCTTTTTTTTTTTTATATATATTTTTTAATTAATTTAATTTTATATACCCTTTTATTTAACCACCTGACAGACAAGACCGGGAAACAGAGAAAACAAGAGAGAGAAAGAGGAGAGGAAAGAAAAAAAAAAAAAAAAAAAAAAAGTCGTGGGGAAAGTCAACAGAGAAGGGAGAGAGAGAGAGAGAAAAAAGGGTGGGGGATAGAGAGAGAGAGGAAAAAAAAGAGAAAAAAAAACAAAAAAAAAACAGAAAACAAAAAAAACAAACAAAAAAAAAACAAAAAAACACATGTGCTTCGATACCTGGACAAAAAGGAAAACAACAGGAAAACAACAGAATACACAACACATGGTGCAACAACCAACATCTGTTGAATCACAATAAACTAAATGTTAAGTTATTCAGAACATAATATTCAAAATAAGTTTTGAAGCAACACAGATAGATGCGTGTCTGTGGCACCTGTTTTTACACCAATGTGAATGCTTGAGTGTACACTGTGTGTGTGATCGCGCTTGTGTTCATAAGGTTCCTCCATGTAAATGTTTAATAGTGGGGCACAACAGCCCCATCCCGCAAATGAAGCAGGCTTGGAAAAGACCCGCCCCAAACATCCGGGGGCCCCCCAGGGCACGGGACCCCCAGGAGAACCACCGCAGGGACAACCGCGGCCTCCACCCAGAAAAGGGCAGAGGAGAGCCCGAAGGTGGGACCTCCGAATCCTTAACGCCCCAGGGTGCCGTGGCGGCAAACACCGGCAGCCGACAAACACCGGGCCCTGGGCCCGGAATCCAAAGGCCCCCCACCCCCCAATCGGGGCCCAAAGATAGGGCCAGGCCCCGCCAAGCGACCGCCGAAGCGGGCCGGCGCTACCCGAATGCCCCGGCGCGAGAAACCAAATGCACCGGCGGCATCCTCCACCAGCAGGGCAATTGGTGGGGTGGGGGTCGACTGAGATGATGAGTGAGGCGGAGTTAAGGCCCGACCTGACACATAGTAGACGAACAAGCACATATATACACAAGACGTTCCCATTGGAGAATATTCACACCCTCGCTCCACATGTCACACACAGAAAAATACCCACATCACACTCCCCATTGCACTCTATACTCCATAGGCACCACCACCCCCAGAGGGGAAGCCAGCGCCCGATCGGAGCTAACCCCCTTCGCTCCGGCGCGGGGACAGGAAGACCACCGGTCCCCGCAGCAGCAGAGAAAACCAACAGCCCAGACCCCGACCGGGCGGCCAGCTCATCCTCACAGCCCCCGGCCCCCAAACAGCAGGGGTGTGAGAAAAAAAAAGAAGAAAAAAAAAAAAAAAAAAACCCCATGCTTCTCACCCGCCAAGTGTTGGTGTGTGTTGTTCTAAGGTGCTTTAAAACAGTGTTTAAAACAGGGGAGGGGCACCCTCATAGCTTGTGTTAGCTCGTCCCCTCCCTGAGCCCTAATGAGAGAGAGAAAGAAGGCTGAAAAAACCGCCCTCCGGAGACAGTGTGCCCACCCCAAGGCCCTATAATGGCAGTCAGTAAGAAGAGAGTCTAACTGTAATGTGTGATGTGCAGGCGGCCACGAGGAGACAAATACCACCTCCCCCGCATCCCAGCGACACACCGCACCTCACTCCTATGTGTTGGTGTGATGGAGCGGGAGAAGTGAACTAGGGATGGGGAGGAAAGCCAGAGGGGGCAAAATACCCCCTAGGCACCCCCGTTACCCCAAATCTGCCCAGGGCGGGGGGCCCAGGCCCATCCAGACCAGGGCCCATGGCAGCCCGGGGCGGCCCACCAGACCCCACAGCAGAGAAACACCCTCACAAGCAGCAGTAATTATTATTCCCCCCCCTGCGGAGGCACCGATTCGAAGACCCCCACACCAGAGCCGGGCCCAAGCGCATGCACCAACCCATTCCCGGCGGCACACCAACCAGGACCCAAGCCCCCCAGGCCCAGCCGTAACCCCAACCAGGAGGCAGAGCGCCCCCAGAAGCCCAAGCCCCCCCCGGACCAACCCCGGAACAGTGCGGCCGCCAGGCTGGCAACCTTCCGCCGGCACAAGCATCCCCAGCAGCGCCGCATGCAGCCGCCAGAAAAACAGCACCCAAGAGTCACCAATACCCCAATAAGGTCGCAGCCCCAGCGCCGAACCCCCCAAGAAACCCACCCCCAGGGAACCCCCAGATGCCCCAGGCCCACATCGCCACCCCACGCCAACAACAAAAACCACAGCCGGCAAAGGACCCCCACTAATATAGCTGACAAAGGACAGAGAAATATGGCAGCAGAAGCTGCAAGACTAATATAATCCCACAAAAACTATTTTGGTTGATATTAAGATTATTTTTATTCCAGTTCAGAGTCTTCTTAGCAATCTAGGGCAGTGGCAAATATTTCGCCCAACAAGCAGACTAAAGGAGAGGCTGGAATAGAACATTTAAGAACTTTGATGTCTTCACAAACAAGTACCTTGCTGGACAGAACCATGCATGGATATAATTGTAGGTATTGTTATACAGTTGTTAGAAGCTGTAACTAACATCCGATGACCGGATCTAATGTAACCTTATTGTAAAGTGTTACCAATAATTGTAATTAATTTTATTAAACCAAAAGAATCAAGAACTATTTATTCTTTCATACAAACATCAGTTTTTGAGGGGACAAATAAAACAAAAATTGCCTATAGTTGCACACTCCAAGTTTGAGACTTTTGGATTATTGCTTAACAACCCAGTCTCACAGCATTTTGTGACATAGTCACAAAATTTTAATCTATTGATTAGTGTTCATGGACATGAATTTCCCTTTTTTGTGTGTCACTCAGCACAACATTCAGTGTAATGTGTTTCAATAGGGATTATCTCGGTGCAGTACCCTGAAGTGTTTAAACAACGTATGCTGTTCTGCGTCAGCAGCACCGTATGCGGATATGTTGTTTACGCTTTGATCTTTATGTAAACAACGTATCCACGTACATACGTTGCATACATTGTTTACGTATGTGATACTCTCCAAAATGGTGCCAGGGTGACGCGGAGGAGACGAATTGTTCAATAAAGTCGTTGTTTTTGTTTTCTTTGCACACACACATTTTCTCGTAGCTTCGTGAAATTACGGTTGAACCACTGATGTCATAGAACTATTTTAACAATGTCCTTACTACGTTTCTGGACCTTGATCATGGTAGCACCCTTGCTGTCAATGGAAGGGTCAGAAAGCTCTCAGAATTCATCAAAAATGAGGATCACGTGACCCCTCGACGGTGATGCAGGCTTAGTTTTTCGCTCCACTCACTTTGCCAAATATTTCACGATCCTGTCAGTGAAATTTGAACCACTCTGCATTAGACCCATCATGAGTGCTAAGGCAGACAAAGGAGATCGGAAAAGGGAGATTGAGCAATCGCCAATGAAGAAAAAATTCAGAGATTCAGCCATCTCCAGTGAAGAGCTGGACAGTGCTATTGCTAGCCGCATTGAACTAGCATTTAAAGAACACCAAAGCACTTTGAATTCGGTTGTGAACTCGGCAGTAAGAGATGCGATGGACTCTGTGCTGATTCCAGCATTGCGCGAACTGCGTGAGGACATACTAGCGACCAATAAGTCTGTTAAAGAGCTAAGAGAGGAGTTTGAGGCCATAGTTACCAAGACGAAGCAGACACGTGACCGCGTTGATTCTGTTCGGGCAGCGGTGTGGGAAGATAAGAGAACAGTCACGGACTTAAAGGATCAGCTGGAGCGACTCACCGAGAAGATGACAGATATGGAGGACAGGTGCAGGCGGAACAATGTTAGACTGGTGGGACTCCCAGAAGGGATGGAAGGTCCAGATGCAGCTAGTTTCCTCCGAGCTAATCTTTCCAAGTGGATTCCTTCCTTGAGGGGCCGTGACATTGAGATTGATCGGGCGCATCGCGTGTATGACGGAGGAAGGGGCTCCGATCGGCCGCGCACTCTCATCTTCTGTGTACTGAGATGGCATGACAGATCAGATATCCTGAAAGGTGCTCGGCAGGCGTATCCGGTGAAGTGCGCACAGAACAATGTCACACTGCTGTTTTTTCCTGACTTTAGTCCGGCTACAGCGATCAGGAGAAAGGCATTTGGTCCAGTTTTGAAGAAGATGACTGCACTTTGTCTCCAGCCCTTCCTCATCTATCCAGCGGTGATTAAGCTACGGCACAAAGGAGAACAGAGAAGCTTCGATTCCCCTCAGAAAGCGGAGGATTTTATCAGTTCCATGTCTCAGCAGAAGTCCTGGGGACGATGGGGGAGCAGCGGCCGCGTTTCTCATTTCCACGGGAGGGGCGTGACGGCCGGGACGGACTTGGCCCTAGCTGCCCAGAAGGGGATGATAGCAGGATGGCATGGATGCTTGCTAAACCTATTGTTTGCGTTTTCTTCTCTTATACTGGGATATTGTCCTTATTTTCGGTCAACGATCTCTTTGCTGGTAAGACTGACACTCATTTTTCTGTTTTGGAGGGGACTAATGGGAGAGGTTTAATTACTAAAAAAATATTTTTTTTTTGGCTGTGTGAGCCTTTCGGGAGACATGTCTTGCATTAGGGTGGATCGGTCACAACCTATCACTGTTTTTTTTGTTGCTCAGTCAGACCTATGTTCTCGGTAATGGCGGTCTGAGTTGTTCTTTGTTTATGGTTGTCGGTTGTTCACATTTTTATGTTGTTTTTGTTTTTTACAGCAGACATTTATACTTTTATCTACAACCCCAAATCAGAAAAAGTTGGGAAGTATGGAAAACGCAAATAAAAAAAGAAAGTAGTGATTTCTAAATTTACTTTGACTTGTATTTCATGCAGACAATATGAACACAAAATATTTCATGTTTTGTCTGCTCAACTTCATGTCATTTGTAAATATACATCCTTTCCTGTCATTCAGACCTGCAACACATTCCAAAAAAAGTTGGGACAGTAAAGCATTTACCACTTTGTAATGTTTTCTTTTCACAACACTTCGTTTAGGGATGAAGACACAAGTGATGGGTTTCAGGTGTATTTTGTCATTCTTGCAAACAATTGGGCAACAGTACGGGGTCTTCGGTCACATTTTGCGCTTCAACGCCACACATTCTCTATTGGAGACAGGTCAGGCTGCAGGCAGGCCAGTCATGTACCCGACCCTCTTCCTCCGCAGCCAGGACTTTGTAATGTGTCAGAATGTGGTTTTGCATGAAATTGCATGGACGTCCCTGGAAAAGATGTCTTCTTGAAGGAGCATATTGGCTCCAAAATCTCTATGTACTTTTCAGCATTAATGGTGCCATCACAGAGTGCAAGTTACCTTTGCCAAGGGCACTGACACAACCCCATACCATGACAGACCCTGGCTTTTGGACTTGTTGCTGGTAACAGTCTGGATGATCCTTTTCTTCTTTGGTCCGGAGCACACGGCGTCCATTCCCCCCAAAAAATACCTGAAATACTGATTCATCTGACCACAGTACACGTTTCCACTGTGTGATGGTCCATCCCAGATGCCTCCGAGCCCAGAGAAGTCGACGGCGCTTCTGGACACTGTTAACATAGGGCTTCCTTTTGGCACAGTACAGTTTTACTGGCATTTGTGGATGTAATACGTATTGTGGTACTTGACAAAGGTTTGCCAAAGTAGTCTGAGCCCATGTGGTGATATCGCTTATAGATGAATGACGATTTTGATGCAGTGCCGCCTGAGGGATCGGAGATCACGGTTGTTCAGCTTAGGCTTGCGCCCTTGTCCTTTACGCACTGAAATTCCTCAGATTCCTTGAATCTTTTAATTATGTTATGCACTGTTGAAGGTGAAATATCCAAATCTCTTCCTATCTTTCTTTGAGGAACATTGTTTTTAAACATTTCAATAATTTTCTCACGTATTTGTTGGCAAACTGGCGATCCTCGGCCCATCTTTGCTCCTAAAGGACTGACCTTTCTTGGATGCTGCTTTTGTACCAAATCATAATTACAATCACCTGTTGACATCAACTGTTTCAAATCACATCATTATTTAACCAATTTACCTCATTCTAGCCCTAAATTGCTCCTGTCCCAACTTTTTTTGGAATGTGTTGCAGGTTGAATGACAGGAAAGGATGTATATTTACAAATGACATGAAGTTGACCAGACAAAACATGAAATATTTTGTGTTCATATTGTCTGCAAGAAATACAAGTCAAAGTAAATTTAGAAATCACTACTTTCTTTTTTTATTTGCGTTTTCCATACTGTCCCAACTTTTTCTGATTTGGGGTTGTATTTTACATTATTTCTAAAGGGATTTTTCATATAGGAGGTTTGGTATCTAAAATGCACATCAGTGTGTTTATGGGTTATTTACGGAATGGAAGTGCTTCTTTTTTGTTTTTTTTGTTTTTTGCATTTATTGTGTACTCTTGGGATTATGAATATTCAATGCATACTTTAAATATTTTATCACTGAATGTGAATGGTTTAAATTCTGCTGTTAAAAGAACCCGTGTATTAGAATATTTACACCGTAAATCTATCTCCTGTGCCTTAATACAAGAGACACATTTAAAACAATCTGACGTGGCACGTTTCCAGAATAAGTATTACAAATTAATAGCTTTTTCCTGCGCTCAAAATAAAACTAAGGGGGTGCTTATCCTTGTTAACAGGAAGTTAAATTTAACAATTGAACACCTTGGTAGTGATGAGAAGGGTAGATTTGTTTTTATCCGATGCAAAATATATAATAATAGGTTAGCATTGGTCTCTATTTATGGTCCGAATGAGACAGACAGTGCATTCCTTACACAGATTTCCAAAACTTTACTTGAGGAGATTGATTGCCCTCTAGTGGTGGGTGGTGATTTTAATGCTGTCATAAATCCTGCTTTAGATAAGTCTCAATCTGATACAACAGCCAATCCATCCTCTAAATTATTGAATAAATTTATCACTGAGCTCAACTTAATCGATTTATGGAGAATTCAGAACACTAAAGCTAAGGACTTCACTTTTTTTTCTAATAGACACAAGACTTTCTCTAGGATAGACTACATATTTCTCAGCCCATCTTTAATTTCATCTAATTCCTCTATATCTATATTACCAATTTTATTATCTGATCATTCTGCTATGTTGTGCAGTGTTCCTCTTTCCGATGTCAAAGCCAAGTCCCCTAGATGGCGCTTTCACATATCATTACTAAGTAATCAGATTTTTATTACCTCTCTAAAAGAATATATTAAGGACTTTCTTGAAATTAATATGCCCTCTGATGTGGATCCTCAAATACTGTGGGAAACGACTAAGTGTGCTATACGAGGTTTCTGTATATATTTCTCTTCTACTCTTGCCAAAGCGAGAACTCACCAGTTTACACAATTAGAAAATAAAATCCAATCATTACAAAACCTACAAAAACAACATTTTACTGAGCAACAGGCTACACAGCTGTCCTCTTTAAAAGAAGAATATGATTTACTTTCACACTCAAAGGCAGAATTTATTTTACATAGGACTAGACAAAAATATTATTTTGAATCAGAGAGACCTAGTCATTTATTGGTCCTTAGGTTGAAAGAATGCGAGTCTAAGGCATATATTAGCGCAATAAAATCATCGGATGATCAGGTCACTACGAACCCTGTGGCAATTAATGACATATTTAAAGGTTTTTACACAAATCTGTATAAAGCCGAAACAGATTTTGATGAACCAATTTGTAAGCAGTATTTAGATAAATTGGAACTGCCTCGGATCTCACAGATGGATAAAGAATCTTTGGAGGCCCCATTAAGTTTGGAGGAACTTCACGTCTCTCTAAAAAGCCTTCAAAAGGGCAAATCGCCGGGTCTAGATGGTCTCCCCCTGAATTATATTTAGAAATTTGGGATTTGGTAGGGATACTTATGCTTAACTCATTTAATTTTGCAATTGAACATGGGGCATTTCATAGAGATCAAAAAACATCACTGATTTCATTACTTCTTAAAAAAGGGAAAGATCCATTAGATTGTTCCAGCTACAGACCGATTTCGCTTATCCCATGTGATCTAAAAATCCTGCTTCTCGTTTGGAGAAGGTAATTCACAGTCTGATCAAGGAGGACCAAACTGGTTTCATCAAGGGGCGCAATGCATCTGACAATATGCGTCGACTCCTTCATATTCTTGACTTTGCGGACTCCCACCCAACACCTTGTGCGGTCTTTTCACTTGATGCAGAAAAAGCCTTTGACAGGCTAGAGTGGAATTATATGTGGGCAGTTCTGAAATGTTTCGGCTTCGGTGAACACTTCGTTTCTATGATGAAGACATTATTCCACTCACCTGCAGCATCAGTCATAACTGGTAATATTATTTCCCCCTCATTCCCTTTACAGCGGGGAACGAGACAGGGGTGTCCACTTTCCCCCTTATTGTTTTGTCTATCTCTCGAACCCTTAGCACAAGCCATCAGGAAATCTGAAGTATCGATTAAGATTCATGACCATAATCATTGTATTTCATTATACGCTGATGATATTATTCTATATTTAGACCACTTTGATGTTTCAGTCTCTAGTGTAATTAAGGAATTTGATAATTTTAATAGCCTATCAGGATATAAAATAAATTGGAGCAAATCTGCTTTAATGCCAATTAACAATGTTAAGGTTAATTTTTCTATTCCCTCATTTATCCCTATTAAGGAATCTTTCATCTATTTGGGCATTACCATATATAAAAACATTCATAAGATTGCCAGAGACAATTTTAATAACATTTTCGTTAAGGTAAAAAATGACATTCAAAGATGGAAGAATCTTAAAGTCTCTCTCCAAGGAAGAATCTCCACTGTTAAGATGAATTTGTTACCTCGATTAAATTTTTTTTTCTCTATGCTACCACTTTCTCCCCCTCCAGGTTACTTTAAGGAGATCAACTCCATAATTTCTAAGTTTATCTGGAATGATAAATGTCCCAGAATTAAACTTACCACATTACAACATCCTAATAGCGCAGGAGGACTGGCTGTACCAAATTTTGAATTATATTATTGGTCGTTCCATCTTAAGGCCCTTCATAATTGGGTTGATCCTCAATCTACAGTTTCATGGAGGGTGATTGAAGCTGACAAGGTTAAACCAAATAGACTTCAAGATATTTTATTTACTGGCACAGGAAAAAAAGGGGATAATTATAAATTTGGTCCGGTTGTGGCTAACTCTATTAAAATCTGGAAAACGGTTGAACGTCGGATAGGTGGACCCTTCAAATTCTGTAACAGTACACCTTTATGGCACAATTTGAACTTTGTATGTGGAAATCGTCCATTTGTCCAACCCTCTTGGTCCTCTGTAGGTGTGAACACGTGCGGTGATATGTATGATAACCAGGGCCTCTGTTCATTTCAGGCATTGAGAGCCAAATTTTGTCTACCAGCATCTGCATATTTTGTTTTTCTTCAATTACGTTCTGCTCTCAAAGCATATGGCGTTCCTTGGTCCTCTTCCATTTCCTCTCATCCTATGCGGGACTGGATTGCACCATCTGCTGGTCGGCCATCTGTTTCCTTAATATATAATAAAATTATTGATTGTATTACAAAACCTCTTTCTATTAAAACTATTTGGAATAGGGAATTATCTGATCTTAATTTATCTGTCGACTGGGAGAGAGTGTGGTCTAATCTCAGCTTAACATCTAAAAATCTGGCTCATCGTCTTATTCACTTCAAAGTCATTCATAGAGCATACATAACTCCTTACAAAAGATTTAAAATGAAACTGCAGTCAAATTTGAACTGCCATATATGTAACACTACATCATCAGGCACTTTTCTGCATATGTTTTGGGAATGTCCTGTCGTCATCAGTCTATGGACACATGTAAACCTGGTTTTGTCATCATTACTGAGAATTGATTGGTCTGTTAACCCAAGTTTATGTCTTCTTAATGATGATTCTGATCTCTGTATTAGTTCAATGCAAAAGAGAATGTTGTTTGCTGGTTTTACAGCTGTGAAGAAGACAATAATTCAGAACTGGTTTACACCACACATGTGTAGAGAGGCATATTGGATCCGTTGCCTCCTGCAAATTGTCTCATGTGAGTGTACAACGGCGCGAGTCGGTGGGGCCAGGCCTTCAACCATTGAGGCTTGGCAGTGTTTTTTACTGAATGTACGTGATTATTTAAAGGAGTGACTTTTGTGTTCTTGTTGTCCTTCCCTCTCTCCCTCCCTTTTGATTGAACTTTTAGATGTTGAGTATGTGTCTGCTGTTTTGTTTTGTTTAATTTTGGATATTATGTTGTGTTGTTTGTAAAAAATGAAAAATAAAAAATTGTTGATAAAGAATTCATCAAAAATATCTTAATTTGAGTTCTGATGATGAAAAAAGGGCTTACGGGTTTGGAGCGACATGAGGGTGAGTAATTAATGACAGAATTTTAATTTTTGGGTGAACTATCCCTTTAAATATGGTAACAGAAGCTCAAACATGCACATGTGATGTGTGAGAACTAATGAGATTTGTATTGAATTGTATTGAGCACATGAGTTTCAGCTTCAGTTGTAACTTTTTATCAGGGAAATTTCTTGCTTCAAAAGTTTGCCACCAAATGTGAAAAGGCATATTAAGGTAGAAATGTTTATTCAATATTTTTGTCCATTTTGATCTAGCCATTACCTGTCTGTGTAATATATTGGCTGAATGCCCAAGAGTGAGTGCAGTTATGAGAATATAAATACAATACATGTTTTGGTGGTAATGATATATATATTTTTCATTAAATGTTACAATGAAAATTGTATGTTAAATTAATTGTAAATCATGTTTAGTGATGCTCTTACCAGAGAGCGGATAAGCTGTTTTACAATTACACATTGAGTAACAATTAGGACTGTCAATTAATTATTATTCAATCTAAATAATTACTTTATTTTATTTTAGCCTTCATCACAGATACTTTGTCTGTATTTCTATAAACCTCAGTTTCCAGTATGGAAGCAGAATAATGACAATAGTTTTTGAAACAAAGCATGCTGAATTCCACAAATCGAAAAAAAAAAAGATGCATTGCAATTAACAGTGCTTGCATTTTAATGCCTTGTATTTCCAGGGCTTGCATTTTTAGGTCCTGAAATTTAACATAGTTGTTTATTTAAGCTGTGAATATTTCAATTCAAAATATTTCACACACATTTTCACAATTAAAAATTCAATAATTCATAATCACCTTCCAGAATTCACTTCCAAAATATTCAATCTGTTTAAAAATACAATGTATAATATTCGATAGGCAAATTTTGGTCATTTTATTTCACTTTCCAAATTCGCTGCCACAAATTCAGTGGTTAAAATTCGGCAGAAAATTCAGCGGTGCACATCCGGGGCCCATGGGAATAGCAGTAGAGCACCGATGCACGATCTCCAGCTGATGTCAGCCGCTCACCAGCAGGTGGCGCAAGCGGCTGTTGATGAAGGCCATATGTGGATCAAGTCATTCATTTACAAAAACTGATTTGCAGAAATGGAGCAAGCGCTAAGTAGAAGTTTTGATTATCGGGGCCGGTATAAACATGTGGAAACGCTGATTGTGCGTATGTTTAATTCAACATATTTGCTGTTTCCTGTAGCCTACATGCAAGCAGCTTTCTCTACCACAAAGGAGATTATAATGCTCATACGTCACACTCCAGGATTCCCCAACGACGAGTAACGGGCCTCAGTGAACTAATACAGTGATATAAGACCTCAGATCTCAGAATACACTTTATTGATGATTATGCAAACTATATCGACAGTTAAGTAGATGTAGAATATGAAAGAACGTGCAAGGTTTCACGCTGTTTCCCTCAGAAATCGGTTAAAGAAAACACATTAAGCGGCTCAGTAGTGCACTAACACAATTTGAGATGCGCCCCGCCTCGCCTGAAATGTAGGTGAGAGCAGGCGGCTGCAGTGAGGGGAGGAGTGAAATAAGCGCAGTCAAGTCACTGTAGCTGTCATTGTAAGACAGTGAGCAACTCCGTTTGTTTGTCCGAGGGAGCAACAGTAACTAAGGGGGGCGGGGCTTAAGGATAGTTCAATTGTGAATTGTACATGCAGTAAGGGAGATATTGGTAAAATTTCACAACGTACTACAACCTGTGGAACATGAAAAAACATTTTGGTGAATTACTGTAGTTTTTAAAAAAAGATATTTGTGTACTGTACATACCGTAAGGGAGATATTGGCAAAATCTAACCTGTAGTAAGTCAATTTTGTATCTAGCAATGTACTACAACCGTTGGAACATGAAAAAAAACTTTCCAGGGATCTTTTATATGTAAATCATTTTGTCATTTTGAAAAACACGAGATTTTATTAAGTGAAGCGTAACCCTCAAATAAAGAATGCGTGTATTATTTGCATAGGCGAAATTTACGGGTGGGACATGTCTTTGCGATTGTATCATTTTAATCATTTTATTAAGTGAAGCGTAACCCTCAAAGAAAGAATGTGTGTATTATTTGCATAGGCGTAATTTACAGGTGGGACATGTCTTTGCGATTGTAGTGCTACAATGTTCGTTGGTTGTTATTAGTGACGGAACTCTCTCTTGTGGCTCGAGCACAGTCTTCACACACGAGCGCTTCAATCTATTGCTCATGACATTGTGGAGAATATCTATTCATTCCAGTTACATCACAAAACAATATACACACAAACGTGTCCCTGCTCTTGATATACGATAAGGGGGGAAAAAATATGTGAGGGCGGATTAGAACCCAAAACCTCTGACTCACCTAGCGAAAATTCTAACATGAGGCTATTCAGGAATACGAAAAATGAATGCGTATCTTTGTATTTATTCACTGACATTAATAGTCTCCGGCTTAATATATTTTATTATAGTACATGTAAGAATAAAAGTGTCACGTTAAAAATTAGTTCTATGTCGATACATTAACCGCACCAGTTTCACTTCGCAAGATAAATTTTGTGTAGTAAATTCATCAAACGCACCATCCAAGTATACTCTAGAACAGTGGTTCTCAAACCTGTCCTGGGGAGCCCCAGCCACCACATATTTTGTATGTCTCTCTCATAGGCTACACCCAGTTCAAGTCTTGCAGATTCTACTAATGAGCTGATGAGTTGAATCAGGTGTGTTAAATGAGGGAGACATACAAAATATGCTGTGGTTGGGGGTCCCCAGGACAGGTTTGAGAACCACTGCTCTAGAAAAGAAAAATGAACACCCAGTATAATTAATTGCTGAGTAATGAGAATTAAATATTTGAAAATATTAAATTTGTTGCATGTGTGTATAACTTATAACTTATTATGGAATCAGTGGTGAAAATGTGTTTTTATTTATATATTTATACTGCACGTTGGGGGGGGGGGGGTTGAAGCTTGAGCACCCACCGGCAGAAACATAAATCGGTGCCTATGGTTTGCATAATCATCAATAAAGTGTATTCTGAGATCTGAGGTCTTATATCACTGTATTAGTTCACTGAGGCGCGTTACTCATCATTGGGGAATCCTGGAGTGTGACGTATGAGGGGAACCCCAGTATTACAGCACAGCGTCACACAAGCCATGATGCAAAGTTACAGAAACTAAGCAACCGAAAGCAATATATGTCTTCCTCAGATGTACCTTCAGCGTTGGGTAAAAAAGCATTATAATCTCCTTTGTGCTAGAGAAAGCTGCTTACATGTAGGCTACGGGAAACAGCGAAGATGTTGAATTAAACATACATACAATCAGCGTTTCCTACATGTTTATACTGGCCCCGATAATCAAAACTTCTACTTAGCGCTTGCTCCATTTCTGCAAATCAGTTTTTGTAAATGAATGGCTTGATTCACATATGGCCTTCATCAACAGCCGCTTGCGGCACCTGCTGGTGAGCGGCTGACATCAGCTGGAGATCATGCATCAGTGCTCTACGAATTTTAACCACTGAATTTGTGGCAGCAAATTTGGAAAGTGAAATAAAATGACCGAAATTTGCCTGTCGAATATTATACATCGTAGTTTTAAACAGACTGAATATTTTGGAAGTGAATTCTGGAAGGTGAATATGAATTATTGAATTTTTAATTATGAAAATTTGTGTGAAATATTTTGAATTGAAATATTCACAGCTTAAATAAACAACTATGTTAAATTTCAGGACCTAAAAATGCAAGCCCTGGAAATACAAGGCATTAAAATGCAAGCACTGTTAATTGCAATGCATCTTTTTTTGCGATTTGTGGAATTCAGCATGCTTTATGTTTCAAAAACTATTGTCATTATTCTGCTTCCATATTCCAGTCATTAATTGAATATGATGAAACAAAGAAAAGATGGTGCTGTTATGAAGCTTTTCATAAGGGGAGTGCACTAGCCTGCTGTATGTGTGTGTGCAATACTGCACATCTTTTGCAAACATTTGACTTTTTTTATTAAGAAAAAGCAAATGTACAATATAAACAATACATTTATTAATGTGATGCAAAGCTGAATTTTCATCAGCTATTACTTCAGTCTTCAGTGCTTGGAATACATCAGATGATGTGTTACTAATGTTTGTACAGTAGGATTCATACTAACATGATTTATCTTTAATTAAATATTAATATGCACATTTGTTAACCATTTTTAACCGGATTGTGAAGTGCTATTTATTTAAACATTACTTTCAGGTCTTTAAAAATGTGTGATAATAAAAAAAGAGTGAGACTTTAAAGCCAGGGTGTCCAGTCCTTCTTCTGCAGGGCCACTATCCTGCACCAGCTGGAGCTCTAACCCCAAGTAGATACACCTAAACCAGCTAATCAAGATATTTAGGCTTACTAGAAAATTCCAGGCAGGTGTGTTGGGTCAAGTTGGAGCCAACTCTGCAGAAAGTTGGCCAGAAGCAGATTTGGATACCCTTGCTTTAAGGCATGAAAGTGATGTAGTGTGCACTGACGACACACTCACATGCTACCAAAGGAACATTTCTGATGAGGAGTACTTACCCATATTCTTGTAAATGGTCACACAGTTCTCATCATTGTTGGCAAAATTTGGTTCATTTTGATCCCATGACGTATATACAACAGGTGAACCATCCACCCAGCTACAAATAGACAGCAAAAATCCAAGTATAAAACCAGCACAAATGTATTTAAATTAAACAATGTCTTGCAAATGCTGCTAAAGGTATGTGTTGCATAATAACTAATAGTATAACTGTTTATGCACGTCTTTCGTACTCACCTAAATGATTTGTCCAATTCCACCATCATCCCAATGTAGTATTGATTCTCTGAATTCCTAGATATCTATAAAACAGTATCAGTAGCCATATTGAAATAATTATGCAATGATGTAGCAAAACTTCTATGACAGAATTTGAGCATTTTTTCCCTCTGAGCTAGTCTTTTTCTTCAGCTGTGCAGCATTGCTGTAAAAAGGCATCAGAAACAATAAGTGTGCCTCCATTTTTGTTTTTCACCTGTTTCCTTGAGAATTTATGGAAGTCTTTTGCAGTAAGGCTACTCTCGAACCCTTTAGTGCAACTGTCATTTTTAGAAATACCCTTCAAATAGTGAGTATGTACTAGTATAGATCTGTTCACGCTGATGCACATAAAACAGTTGCCATTTTTTAATCAGTCCCCAAGAGAATGAATTAGGGAGGTGACTGAGGATGGATGTAACTATCTTAGGGACTTCTGTCATGATTTACTCACCTTCATGTCATTACTCACCTTGTTTTGTGTTCCACAGCAGAAATAAAGTTATACAGATTTGGAATGATATAAGGATGGTTAAAGGATGACATCAATTTCCCTTTTGTGTGAACAGGCTACCTTTAAATGGATTTCTTATGACTGGCATCAGCGCTGGCTCAATGCTTTCATTTCTATGAAGTGAAGCGACAGCTTAATCAGTGTTACTCCAGTGGTTGAGCCTCATAAGCACGAATCTTGTTTTGTTCCTGAATTAATCAGTATTTTTGAGTGAATTAATGGAATAAATGGTCTACTGCCTCACTCAAGTCACAATCACTTGCCACCAACTACTGCCCTAACAATGTAACCTTCACTGAAGTTGCTTAATTTCAACCTTACTAATATTCAGACTTATGGCCTGTCTAGAATGTGCAGACAAGTGGAGTGATACAACTGTGAAATATCCCAGTGCAGATACTAGACCTATTCAGCACTCTTGAAAGGCCTCTTTCCAATCAGATTTGAGGACCAGAACTGTTGTATAAATCAGGGGGTTATAAGGCCCAAGCTCTGCACACATTGTATGTCACCCTTATCAGACACACCCAACTCAGGTCTTGCTGTCTCTATTAAAGAGCTGATGATCAGGTGTGTTAAATGAGGGAGACATACTAAATGTTCAGGGCTGGGGGTCTCCAGGACAGGCTTCAAAAACACTGGTCTAAACAACAATCCATATCAAATAGAAAAATAAATCAACAGCCTGTTTTATCTTTTAAAAAATACCTGTTTCCATAAAAATTTCCTCTCAGTTTGACCAGAAATGACAACAAGATCTGCATGATTCTTCTTGCAGAATGAGCGAGCATCTTCCATAGGTAGGAGGTCATCATTAATGAAATACTGACTACTGTTGTACTGGATCCAGCCATCAGATGTCTTGTTATATTCCACTGTAAGATAAAAAGAACATAAGCAGATAAGCAAAGGCTGCACAATGTTCTAAAGTATCTTCTGGCTGGTGACTGGTGAATAGTAATATTATTATATTTGTTGCTTTCTTATATTTAAAAGATCTAGTAAAGGGACATGTTGTCACAAGCTGGGTTTACATCACCCTGTTTTAATGCGCATTTTGAAGTATCGCATGAGAAACAAGTGATGGAAACGCCAAATTTCAAATAAAAATCCCTTAATTCGCAAAAAAGTTTTTACGTTCGCTCGAGGTGGTTTTTGACTTGTGCGAAAAAGGGTTAATGCGAATAATGGGAGATGGAAATGCATTTTGCGAATAAATTCCTCCAATCGCATCAAAAAAGTCATGTGAATTTGGGCTATGAGACGGGATAACTTGACTAGCAGTGAACCGATCTCGTTCCACAGCATCTGAAATGTTGTTATGGTCGTTCTGAAATGCCTGAGCAAAGTCTGTCATCAAAGTATTTCTGTATAATTGTCTTACACGACTGTTTGTTCCCAAACAGCAGCATTCACCTCCGAAAGCAATGACAGCATTTATTGTGTTTCGCCTGCTCACTCTGAGGCGCAAGTTATTTTTCATATATGAAAATTATTATATTCAGTAGCTTATCCTAGTTTTCTATAGGCTATTTAGTGCCAGTTTACCAGGAAGTGACAATTTTGTTCTCTTTGACTCGTTGATGGAAATGGTGCTTGTTCGCAAATGTTTTATGCGATATTCAAATTTTGCGCATAAGTCGGGGTGGATAGATGAGGCGAGGACTCAAGATGCAGGAATTATGGGCTCGTTAACACTAGAACCGCCAGGGGTCCCTGTATACCTAAAACCGCCAGCGGGTAAATTTTACCCAAGCACATGACAACTGTTTTTATATGGCTTAAGAACATATTATGCCACTGTCTTCACAAAGAAGTGTCTAGAGTCATGAAATGATTATGTCTAGTCATCAATTATATTTTTGTTCAGGCCACTAATATTACTTTTCAGTGAAAGTGAAAGTGACGTGACATGTGGCCAAGTATGGTTACCCATACTCGGAATTTGTGCTCTGCATTTAACCCACCTAAGTGCACACACACAGCAGTGAACACACACTGTGTTACTCTCTACTTCACTACATTTTTTTTTTCACACATAACATAACATAACATAACATCCAAAATATAACAAAACAAAACAACAGACATATACTCAATAGCTCAAAGTCAAGTCAAAAGGGAGGGAGAGAGGGAAGGACAATAAAAACACAAAACAAGTCACTCCTTTATACAATCACGTATATCAAAAAGAAAACACTGCCAAGCATCAATGGTCGAAGGCTTGGCCCCACCGACTCGCACCGTTGTACATTCACACGTCACTATTTGCAGGAGGCTACGGATCCAATATGTTTTTCTACACATGTGTGGTGTAAACCAGTTCTGGATTATTGTCTTCTTCGCAGCTGTAAAACCAGCAAACAACATTCTCTTTTGCATTGAACTAAAACAGAGACCTGAATCATCATTAAGAAGACACAAACTTGGGTTAACAGACCAATCAATTCGCAGTAATGATGACAAAACCAGGTTTACATGTGTCCATAGACTGATGACGACAGGACATTCCCAAAACATATGAAGAAAAGTGCCTGATGATGCAGTGTTACATATATGGCAGTTCAAATTTGACTGTAGTTTCATTTTAAATCTTTTGTAAGGAGTTATGTATGCTCTATGAATGACTTTGAAGTGAATAAGACGATGAGCCAGATTTTTAGATGTTAAACTGAGATTAGACCACACTCTCTCCCAGTCGACAGATAAATTAAGGTCAGATAATTCCCTATTCCAAATAGTTTTAATAGAAAGAGGTTTTGTAATGCAATCAATAATTTTAGTATATATAAAGGAAACAGATGGCCGACAAGCAGATGGTGCAATCCAATACCGCATAGGATGAGAGGAAATGGAAGAAGACCAAGGAACGCCATACGCTTTGAGAGCAGAACGCAACTGAAGAAAGACAAAATATGCGGAAGCTGGTAGACCAAATTTGGCCCTCAATGTCTGAAATGAACAGAGGCCCTGGTCATCATATACAGTGGGTACGGAAAGTAATCAGACCCCCTTAAATTTTTCACTCTTTGTTATATTGCAGCCATTTGCTAAAATCATTTAAGTTCATTTTTTTTCCTCATTAATGTACACACAGCACCCCATATTGACAGAAAAACACAGAATTGTTGACATTTTTGCAGATTTATTAAAAAAGAAAAACTGAAATATCACATGGTCCTAAGTATTCAGACCCTTTGCTCAGTATTTAGTAGAAGCACCCTTTTGATTTAATACAGCCATGAGTCTTTTTGGGAAAGATGCAACAAGTTTTTCACACCTGGATTTGGGGATCCTCTGCCATTCCTCCTTGCAGATCCTCTCCAGTTGGGTCAGGTTGGATGGTAAACGTTGGTGGACAGCCATTTTTAGGTCTCTCCAGAGATGCTCAATTGGGTTTAAGTCAGGGCTCTGGCTGGGCCATTCAAGAACAGTCACGGAGTTGTTGTGAAGCCACTCCTTCGTTATTTTAGCTGTGTGCTTAGGGTCATTGTCTTGTTGGAAGGTAAACCTTCGGCCCAGTCTGAGGTCCTGAGCACTCTGGAGAAGGTTTTCGTCCAGGATATCCCTGTACTTGGCCGCATTCATCTTTCCCTCGATTGCAACCAGTCGTCCTGTCCCTGCAGCTGAAAAACATCCCCACAGCATGATGCTGCCACCACCATGCTTCACTGTTGGGACTGTATTGGACAGGTGATGAGCAGTGCCTGGTTTTCTCCACACATACCGCTTAGAATTAAGGCCAAAAAGTTCTATCTTGGTCTCATCAGACCAGAGAATCCTTCAGGTGTTTTTTAGCAAACTCCATGCGGGCTTTCATGTGTCTTGCACTGAGGAGAGGCTTCCGTCGGGCCACTCTGCCATAAAGCCCCGACTGGTGGAGGGCTGCAGTGATGGTTGGCTTTCTACAACTTTTTCCCATCTCCCGAATGCATCTCTGGAGCTCAGCCACAGTAATCTTTGGGTTCTTCTTTACCTCTCTCACCAAGGCTCTTCTCTCCCGATAGCTCAGTTTGGCCAGACGGCCAGCTCTAGGAAGGGTTCTGGTCGTCCCAAACGTCTTCCATTTAAGGATTATGGAGGCCACTGTGCTCTTAGGAACCTTAAGTGCAGCAGAATTTTTTTTGTAACCTTGGCCAGATCTGTGCCTTGCCACAATTCTGTCTCTGAGCTCTTCAGGCAGTTCCTTTGACCTCATGATTCTTATTTGCTCTGACATGCACTGTGAGCTGTAAGGTCTTATATTAGACAGGTGTGTGGCTTTCCTAATCAAGTCCAATCAGTATAATCAAACACAGCTGGACTCAAATGAAGGTGTAGAACCATCTCAAGGATGATCAGAAGAAATGGACAGCACCTGAGTTAAATATATGAGTGTCACGGCAAAGGGTCTGAATACTTAGGACCATGTGATATTTCAGTTTTTCTTTTTTAATAAATCAGCAAAAATGTCAACAATTCTGTGTTTTTCTGTCAATATGGGGTGCTGTGTGTACATTAATGAGGAAAAAAATGAACTTAAATGATTTTAGCAAATGGCTGCAATATAACAAAGAGTGAAAAATTTAAGGGGGTCTGAATACTTTCCGTACCCACTGTATATCACCGCACGTGTTTACACCCAAAGAAGACCAAGAGGGTTGGACAAATGGACGATTTCCGCATACAAAATTAAAATTGTGCCATAAAGGTGTACTGTTACAAAATTTGAAGCGTCCTCCTATCCGACGTTCAACAGTTTTCCAGATTTTAATAGAGTTGGCCACAACCGGACCAAATTTATAATTATCCCCTTTTTTTCCTGTGCCAGTAAATAGAATATCTTGAAGTCTATTTGGTTTAACCTTGTCAGCTTCAATCACTCTCCATGAAACTATAGATTGAGGATCAACCCAATTATGAAGAGCTTTAAGCTGGAATGACCAATAATATAATTCAAAATTTGGTACAGCCAGTCCTCCTGCGCTATTAGGATGTTGTAATGTGGTAAGTTTAATTCTGGGACATTTATCATTCCAGATAAACTTAGAAATTATGGAGTTGATCTCCTTAAAGTAACCTGGAGGGGGAGAAAGTGGTAGCATAGAGAAAATAAAGTTAAATCGAGGTAACAAATTCATCTTAACAGTGGAGATTCTTCCTTGGAGAGAGACTTTAAGATTCTTCCATCTTTGAATGTCATTTTTGACCTTAACTAAAATGTTATTAAAATTGTCTCTGGCAATCTTATGAATGTTTTTATATATGGTAATCCCCAAATAGATGAAATATTCCTTAATAGGGATAAATGAGGGAATAGAAAAATTAACTTGAACATTGTTAATTGGCATTAAAGCAGATTTGCTCCAATTTATTTTATATCCTGATAGGCTACTAAAATTATCAAATTCCTTAATTATACTAGAGACTGAAACATCAAAGTGGTCTAAATATAGAATAATATCATCAGCGTATAATGAAATACTATGATTATGATCATGAATCTTAATCGATACTTCAGATTTCCTGATGGCTTGTGCTAAGGGTTCAAGAGATAGACAAAACAATAAGGGGGAAAGCGGACACCCCTGCCTCGTTCCCCGCTGTAAAGGGAATGAGGGGGAAATAATATTACCAGTTATGACTGATGCTGCAGGTAAGTGGTATAATGTCTTAATCATAGAAACGAAGTGTTCACTGAAGCCGAAACATTGCAGAACTGCCCACATAGAATTCCACTCTAGCCTGTCAAAGGCTTTTTCTGCATCAAGTGAAAAGACCGCACAAGGGGTTGGGTGGGAGTCCGCAAAGTCAAGAATATGAAGGAGTCGTCGCATATTGTTAGATGCATTGCGCCCCTTGATGAAACCAGTTTGGTCCTCCTTGATCAGACTGTGAATTACCTTCTCCATACGAGAAGCAAAAACTTTAGCATAGATTTTTAGATCACATGGGATAAGCGAAATCGGTCTGTAGCTGGAACAATCTAATGGATCTTTCCCTTTTTTAAGAAGTAATGAAATCAGTGATGTTTTTTGATCTCTGTGAAATACCCCATGTTCAATTGCAAAATTAAATGAGTTAAGCATAAGTATCCCTACCAGATCCCAAATTTCTAAATATAATTCAGGGGGGAGACCATCTAGACCCGGCGATTTGCCCTTTTGAAGGCTTTTTAAAGCGATGTGGAGTTCCTCCAAACTTAATGGGGCCTCCAAAGATTCTTTATCTATCTGTGAGATCCGAGGCAGTTCCAATTTATCTAGATACTGCTTACAAATTGGTTCATCAAAATCTGTTTCGGCTTTATACAGATTTGTGTAAAAACCTTTAAATATGTCATTAATTGCCACAGGGTTCCTGGTGACCTGATCATCCGATGATTTTATTGTGCTAATATATGCCTTAGATTCGCATTTTTTCAACCTAAGGGACAATAAATGACTAGGTCTCTCTGATTCAAAATAATATTTTTGTCTAGTCCTATGTAAAATAAATTCCGCCTTTGAGTGTGAAAGTAAATCATATTCTTCTTTTAATGAGGACAGCTGTGTAGCCTGTTGCTCAGTAAAACATTGTTTTTGTAGGTTTTGTAATGATTGGATTTTATTTTCTAATTGTGTAAACTGGTGAGTTTTCGCTTTGGCAAGAGTAGAAGAGAAATATATACAGAAACCTCGTATAGCACACTTAGTCGTTTCCCACAGTATTTGAGGATCTAACACAGCAGAATGATCAGGTAGTAAAATTGGTAATATAGAGATGGAGGAATTAGACAAAATTAAAGATGGGCTGAGAAATATGTAGTCTATCCTAGAGAAAGTCTTATGTCTATTAGAAAAAAAAGTGAAGTCCTTAGATTTAGTATTCTGAATTCTCCAAAGATTGATTAAGTTGAGCTCAGTCATAAATTTATTAAGTAATTTAGAGGATGGATTGGCTGTTGTATCAGATTGAGATTTATCTAAAGCAGGATTTACGACAGCATTAAAATCACCACCCACCACTAGAGGGCAATCAATCTGCTCAAGTAGAGTTTTGGAAACATTTGTGAAGAATGCACTGTCTGTCTCATTCGGACCGTAGATAGAGACCAATGCTAACCTAGTATTATGTATTTTGCAATGGATAAAAACAAATCTACCCTCCTCATCATTTCCGAGGTGTTCAAACGTTAAATGTAACTTCCTGTTAACAAGGATAAGCACCCCCTTAGTTTTATTGAGAGCGCAGGAGAAGGCTGCTAATTTATAATACTTATTCTGGAAACGTGCCACGTCAGATTGTTTTAGATGTGTCTCTTGTATTAGGGCGCAGGAAATAGATTTACGGTGTAAATATTCTAACACACGGGTTCGTTTAACAGCAGAATTTAAACCATTCACATTCAGTGATAAAATATTTAGAGTATGCATTGAATATTCATAATCCCAAAATTGTATTCAGTAAATGAAGAAAAGCAAAAGCACTCCCATTCTGTAAATAACATGTAAACGCTGTTGCGCATTCTAGATACCAAACCACCTAGATGAAAAATCATTTTAGAAATAAGATAAAGTAAATAAAAATATGAATGTCTGTTGTAAAAAATAAAAGCCACATATAAACAGGAACAAGGAACAACTATAAACAGGAAACAACTCAGACCGCACATTACCGAGAACGTAGGCCTGATTGAGCAACAAAAAATTATGATGATACGTGACCGGTCCACTTCAACGCAAGACATGTCCCCCGAAAGGCTCACCCAGCCAAAACATTTTTGTAATTAAACCTACTCTCCATTAGTCCCCTCCAAAAAAGAAAAAAGGGTGTTAGTCTTACCAGCAAAGAGACAGTTGTGTCGGATAAATAGGAACAATATCCCAGGAGGAGAGAGGAAAGAAAAAAAATAAAAATAAAATGAGATTTAGCAAGTATCCATCTCCACCCTGCCACCATCTTCTCCAGGGCAGTTGGGATCGCCTCCATCCCGGCCTTCAAGCCCCTCCCGCCGGGTCGAAGAGATGATGGCCGCCATTTTCCCATTGCCTTGTAGAGCCGCAGCATATGTCTTCCTCTGTGACAGGGAGCTGATAAAATCCTCCGCTTTCTGAGGAGAGTCAAAACTTCTCTGCTCACCCTTGTGCCGTAGTTTAATTGCCGCCGAATAGGTGAGGAAGGGCTGGAGACCAAGCGCTGACATCTTCAAAACCGGATTAAAGGTCTTTCTCCTGATGGTTGTGGCTGGACTAAAGTCGGGAAAAAATAGTAGTGTGACAGTGTCCTGCGTGCATTTCACCGGATAAGCCTGCCGAGCACCTTTCAGGATCTCCGACCTGTCATGCCATCTTAGTACACGGAAGATGAGAGTACGCGGACGATCTGAGTTTTTCCTTCCGTCATATTCGTTATGTGCCCGGTCAATCTCGATGTCACGGTCTTTCAAGGAAGGGATCCACTTGGAAAGATTGACTCTGAGGAAACCAGCCACGTCGGAGCCCTCCGCCCCCTCTGGCAACCCCACCAGCCGCACGTTGTTTCTCCTGCTCCTATCCTCCATATCCGTCATCTTCTCGGTGAGTCGCTCCAGCTGATTTCATAAGTCCGTGACTGTCCTCCTATCCTCATGTGCAGCTGCTTGAACGGAATCAACCCGGTCACGTGTCTGCTTCGCCGCGCTAGCTAGCACCTCAAGCTCCGCTCTTAGCTCTTTAACAGAATTGTTAGTTGCCTGTATGTCCGCACACAGTTCACGCAATGCTGGAGTCAGCACAGAGTCCACCGCATCTCTTACTGCTGAAGCCACAACCGAATCCAAAGTGCTTTGCTGCTCTTTAAGTGCTAGCTTGATACCGTTAGCGATAGCATCGTCGAGATCCTCTCTGGAGATGGTGGAATCTTTGAATTTTTTCTTCTTTGGCGATTGCTCAATCTCTCCTTTCCGATCGCCCTCGACTGCTGAAATACTCATGATGGGTCCAATGCAGAGTGGTTCGAAATTTACTGACAGGATAATACAATATTTGACAAAGTGAGCAGAGCGACAGACTACGCGTGCATCGAAGTCGAAGGGTCACATGATCTCCGGCACAACCAGTTATTAAATTTAGGGGGTAATTACTTTTTCAAGTAGTGCCAGGCAGGTTTGGATTGCTTTTTTCACCTTAATAAATTAAATCATTATCTCAAAACTGCATTTTGTATTTACTTGGGTTATCTTTGTGTAATATAAAAAATTGTTTGACGATCTGAATCATTCAAATTGTGACAAATATACAAAAAAATTTAAAATTTAAAACTTTTTCACACCACTGTATAAAGGGACATCAGTAGTAGTATTGGTATCAGTGATACTCGCCTTCAGTCATATAAAAGATGGAACTAAACAAATATAAAAATACTTTGTCTTTATGTTGTGTCTACATTCATTTATTTTTACATTAACTTTAATGTTAGGTGGGATTAATCACAATTAATCGCAATTAATTTCAGAAAAAAATATGTACTTCCCTCCTTACTTAATTTCAACAGGATCTGCTGTCAGCAATGGCACAAAGGTGTGTTACTGTTCAAGGATGATTTTTTTACATAATTTAATAGCAAAACTCTAGTCTACCACATACAGTTCTCAAAAGTCTTGTGAACAAATGTGACCCGTGCTGGCAAAACTACTCGTAATGCGCACGCACAGGCTAATTTTGAGCTACAGGGAAAGAAAGTGAGAAATGTCGATTTTGGTCAAATTTCAGGTTTTCACAAAAATTAGTTAATTAAACCCTCGTCTAGTGATTCCAATGCTCCATATAGTAATTAAACATCTAAAATTACCTTTATTTGCACATTTTCTGAGAGGAGTACCTTTTTCTCTCGCTTCTTGCGCCGCTGACTGATACACGTATTGCGCACATAAAGGTGCTTCCACCAGCACGCAATCCCGATAAATATATACATACTGTATACACAGAATTGCAGTATTTAAGTAGGCATGCAAACATAATCTGTTATGTCCTAAGTGACCGTTTGGGGAACTGTTGGGGAAAACATCTGATGTGTAATATTATATTAGATCCGTGCATTACAGTAGGACTTACTATATAGGCCGCCTGTCTCAATGTTAATCTAACAATAAAAGAAATGATTGCTGATCTTGATTGAACAGCTTTTGTAGTTTTAATAATCATTTTATTTGTAATGAACACACTGAAGTGAGTTTTACATTTGATTATTTGTTTTTCTTACTTGAATGCTTTTATTTATATGTAGCACATTTCACAAACGTTCTGTATGTGTTTTATGGCATTATTTCAGTGACTTAAAAATGTAAGTTTTTCACCAACCATGCATAAATGTTGTTTTCTCAAAATCACAAACACATTAATGTTGCTTACAGAATCATTGTAGCCCAGTTTGTGCTGATTACAGTGTAATCAGACTTTAGCTATTCTATATATTTTTAAGATACTGAAAAAAGCACAAAAGTCAAAACTTCTCCAGAGCCCCAAAACCCCCTCAGACCCCAGAGGGTTAACACAGAGGAAGAAGAAGCAACCTGCGGAGAGCTCTAGCAGGCCGGGGAAGAAGCAGCATGTGGAGGTGAGCAAACAAGCACCGAAGATGGAGAAAGCCAAAAAATGGGGACAATATGGACCAAAGCAGAGTTTAAAACAAAAATACATTATATCCTTGGCTTGTTATGGAGGGGTTGCATCTGGGCTGCACTTAGGGTTGCCACCTTTAGCGAGGCAAAATAAGGGACACCCATTCACGACCCCATTCACCACCCATTAATTATTAATTACTTTTAGTTTTTCTTTTGACAGTTCTGCAGCTGTTACCTGGATGGGATGAATTTTTATTTATTTATTTATTTATTTATTTTGTATTAATTTGCTTAAATTAGGACTGCATTATTATGTAATTATTTGTCCCATTTTTATCTAAATAATGTAGAATTTTTAAAAACTTTTTATAATGCCAAATTTTATATGACATATGATTACTTATTATGTAGCCTATATATTTATGGTTAATATAAATGATAAATTAATAAATAGCGCCTAACATTAATTATAATCTATTAATTAATCTGTCTAATCATGTCTAAAAATAAAATAATTATGTCTACCAAGCTCTGATATGGAATATTATATTAACAGACTATCCCAATTTTAATAAAACAATAGGCCTATACATTTAGAAGCACGGACGTGTCTGTCACTTTAAAGGTATGGTTCACCCAAAAATTAAAATGCTGTCATAATTCACCCAGTTGGTTCTAAACCTGCATAAAGCTCTTTCTTCTGTTGAACTCAAAAGAAGATACTTTGAAGAATGTGGGTAACTAAACAGCTGCTGGTCCTCAGTAACTTCCATAGTAGAGAAAAATACTATCAGAGTCATTGGAGACCGGAAACCGTTTGGTTACCCACATTATTCAAAGTATCTTCTTTTATGTTCAACAGAAGAAATAAATTACAGGTTTTTTTTACCTTTAAATAGCCTACAGGACAATGCACTGTTTGCAAAAAGGTTGGAAGCCTGGGTCCTGAAAAATCGGAAATTAAGAAATTAAAATAAATTATTTGAAAAGATTGTTGCTTGCACTCCTAAAATTGGTATGATTCTTGATGAAGCAACAAGCTTAAGCAGAAAGAGTGCTTTTATCATTTAAGTCAGATTTCAGCTGCCCGACATGGAGTCGCCTGAAAATATTTTGTTGAACTTTTTGAACTAGAAGACCAAAGTACCCAAGGAATTGTCGATCAACTGTTACGTGCTTTGGAGGGTGTTAATTTTACCCAGGATTTTCTGTCTAAAATCTTAATAGGTATCTCGTGCGATGGCACACCAGTTATACTCAGCCACAAGTCTGGAGTGGCATCCAGACTTAAAAGGATAGTTCACCCAAAAATGAAAATTCTGTCATCATTTACTCACCCTCAAGTAGTTCCAAACCTGTATGAATTTCTTTGTTCTGCCGAACACAAAGGAAGATATTATGAAGAAAGTTTGTAACCAGGCTGTTTTGGGGCACCACTGACTTCCATAGTAGGAAAAAAAAATACTATGGAAGTCAATAGTGCCCCAGAACTGCTCTGTTTCCCACATTCTTCATAATATCTTCCTTTGTGTTCAGCAGAACAAAGACATTCATACAGGTTTGGAACTACTTGAGGGTAAGTAAATGATGACAGAATTTTCATTTTTGGGTGATATATCCCTTTAAATCAATTTTCCCCAAATATGATGGTGTGGCACTGCTCAGTGCATCAACTGGAGCTCGCAGTTGGCGATACGATGAAAGAATTGGGGTAAATAAATCACTTTAGGATTTTCATGGATAAATTATACACATTGTACAGAACATCAAAACAGAATTGAGCTTAAAAATGTGCTGATGAATTAGACATTCAATTGTGCAGAATTGGCCAGGTATTGGACAACAGCTGGGTTGCATCAAGTTTTAGATCTGTCGAATATGTCTGGAAAAATTACAGCATTACCTGTGCGAGCTACAGTGGCCTAGCTAAGCGATGGTCCTCTTAGGGTTTCATCCAAAATTTCGATGCATTTCAAGAATTGTCTGAGCTGTCCTTGGAGCTCCAAAAGCAAGACTGTACAATTATCGCAGCGCATAGATCTATTTGTCACAAGGCAAGGGTGTTTGAGGCAATGTCTGAGAGACCTGGATGTTATAGCCAAATCAGTCAAAATGCTGTAAATGACAGCATCTTCCAAGGCATTCCTCTGCATCCAGGACAAAGAAAAGAAAAAGGAATGGATCACAAGGAGTTTTTTTAGGAGTCTGGCGAGAAGCCTAGAGAATCGCATGCTATCGTACAGAGGGGCAGAAGGGGACCATTCATTGAAGAGATAAAAGTGCTTTTTCCTGAATACTGGCCTCAGGATGCCGGCGCAACATATGGTGATAAGGAACAAAAAACACCGTGGAAAAAGCGCTGGGATTCGGAACAGATTGAGGAAAAGGGCTCACAGTCCTCCTTTACCGAGCCTTTTGCTCGCTAATGTCCAATCCTTGGATAATAAGATGGACGATCTTAGAGCCAGGATTAGTTTCCAACGGGACATAAGGGACTGTAACATCATCTGTTTGACTGAAACATGGCTCACGCCCTCGGTTCCGGACACTGCTGTAACGCCGTCTGACAACTTCTCTGTTATACGGATGGACAGAACAGCGGAGGCTGGTAAATCCAAGGGTGGTGGTGTGTGTTTCATGACTAACAAGAAATGGTGTGACCCCAGGAATATCTCCTCTCTGTCGCGATCCTGCTCGCCTCATCTGGAACATCTATCCATTATTTGCCGCCCATTCTATTTACCCCGCGAGTTCTCCGCGGTCATCGCTACTGCCGTTTACATCCCTCCACAGGCAGACACGAGCTTGGCTTTGTCTAAACTTCACGATGTGATCAGCGGCTACATTAACAAACATCCTGACGCTGCCTTTATCATCGCAGGGGATTTTAACAAAGCCAACCTCAGGCAGGTCATGCCGAACTTTCACCAGCATGTATCCTGTCCAACCAGAGGACCGAATACACTGGATCACTGCTACTCTCAGTTTAAGAACGCCTACAAGGCCCGCTCTCTACCTGCTTTTGGTAAGTCTGACCACGCCGCCATCTTCCTCACACCGGAATACAAACAAAGGCTCGCACAGGAACCCCCGGTGAAGAGGGAAGTGACGCGTTGGTCCTCCCACTCTGAAGCTATGCTGCAGTCGGCTCTTGATGACGTCGACTGGGACATGTTCAGGGCGAGCTCATCTGACGTCAGCGAGTTCACGGAGGTAGCAGTGAGCTTTGTAAACACACTTACCGAACAAGCTACAGAAACAATAACTGTAAGGACTTTCCCCAATCAGAAACCGTGGATGGACAGATCAATCCGTGAAGCGGTTAACAAACGCACTGCCGCATACAACGAGGCTCTTTTGTCTGGGAATATGCGCGAATATAAAGCTTCGTGTTATGCTCTCAGACGAGCTGTAAGTGCCGCCAAACATCGCTACAAAGAGAGAATTGAGTCTCATTTCCAGCTCAATGACTCGCGACGCATGTGGCAGGGACTAAGGACCATCTGTGCCTTTGGAAGCAAATCCTCCGCGCAGGTGAGAGCAGATCCGTCGCTGGCCGAAGAATTAAACACCTTCTACGGCCGCTTTGAAAGCAACGGAGGCATCGCGGCTCTGCCGAGCAGCGCGTCAGGAAGCAGCAGGCAGAGAAGCGAGAATCATGTGATCACCGTGACGGAGGACGAGGTTCGGAGGGCACTAAAGAGAGTGAACATCAGGAAAGCGGCTGGACCTGACGGGATCACAGGCCGGGTTCTGAGATCATGCGCTGATCAGCTTGCTGGTTTGTTCACTTCTATCTTCAATGAGTCCCTTGCTACCTCTGTAGTTCCCACCTCCTTTAAAAAATCCATCATCATCCCTGTGCCTAAGAACAGTAAACCCTCTTGCCTGAATGACTATCGTCCAGTGGCCCTCACATCTATAGTCATGAAGGTTTTTGAGAGACTTGTTAAGAGCCACATTAGCTCCTCCATCCCTGTTACTTTGGACCCTCTTCAGTTTGCCTATCGCTCCAATAGATCAACTGATGATGCCATCTCACACATACTCCACTCCTCCCTCACACACATTGACAGCAGCAATGGGAACTATGCAAGACTGCTATTCATAGACTATAGCTCAGCTTTTAACACCATAGTCCCCACCAAGCTGACTAATAAACTCACAGGCCTCGGCCTAAACACCTCACTCTGCGACTGGATCCAAGACTTCCTCACCGGCAGACCTCAAGTGGTGAAGGTAGGCCAGTCCACCTCAAACTCCATCACCCTGAACGTAGGAGCCCCGCAGGGCTGCGTTCTGAGTCCCCTGCTATACTCTCTCTACACACATGACTGTGTGTCCCCTCATAGATCCACATCTATTATCAAATTTGCTGATGATACTGTGGTTCTGGGCCTCATTTCCAACAATGATGAGACCGCATACTTGGATGAGGTGGAGAGACTAACATCATGGTGCCAGGACAACTGTCTCTCTCTGAACGTGAGCAAAACCAAAGAGCTGATTGTGGACTTCAGAAAGAGACACCTGCTGCCCTACACTCCTCTTATGATCAGTGGGACCCCTGTGGAGAGAGTAAGCAGCTTCAAGTACCTCGGCGTAAACATCTCCGAGGACCTGACTTGGACTACACACATCCAAACACAGGTCAAGAAAGCCAGGCAAAGACAGCTGCGACAGCTGAGAAAATTCAGGGTCTCACCAACAATCCTGAAAACTTTCTATGCAGGGACCATAGAAAGTGTTTTGTCTCAGTGCATCTCAGTGTGGTATGGAAACAGCTCCAGTCAAGACTGCAAAGCCTTGCAGAGAGTTGTGCGCTTAGCTGAGCGTATCTCTGGGTCGGCTCTCCCCTCTCTGCAGGACATCTACATCAAACGATGCAGAGGCAGAGCTGACAAAATCACCAAAGATTCAAATCACCCTGGAAACTGTCTTTTCACTAGGCTGCCATCTGGTAAGCGCTTCCGCTGCCTGATGGCAAAAACAGAGAGACTCAGGAGGAGTTTCTTCCCCACGGCCATCAGGCTCCTGAACTCAAAGTCAGCCTCTTAAAAACATCATCTGACATACTTCAAATCACTAATCACACACTCATTATTAATCTCTACCTCATAACTACCTCATAACTGTCAGTGTCATTTGCTCATTTGCACACTTGCACACTTGCACACAACACGTTCTGTATCTTGTAAATCGTATCTTATTTTTATATTTATTTTATTTTTTGTGATTGGCTGCTTCATGTCAACCATGTATAACCTGTTGCACATTCCTCTCTGTACAGTCATGCTTATATTAATATTTAATTCTACAGCTTACTGTCATGCACATTCTTTTACATTTTATATTTTATTCTTTATATCTTATTTTTCATTCATCTTATCTTATGTTTACTTCCCTTGTGTTGTTTTTTCAATATTTGCACTGTCCATGGAGCGGACCCGACTCTCATTTCACTGCTGGTTATACAGTCTCTGTATAGTCGTGTATGTGACAAATAAAACTTGAAACTTGAAACTTGAAACTTGATAAAGAAACTGAATCTCTTTGTCAACAGTTTGGCATTGACAGCCCTCGAACTGCCTTTCGGGCTATTAGGGAATATCAGTAGGATTAAAGGGGTCATATGATGCGATTTCATGTTTTCCTTTGTCTTTGGAGTGTTACAAACTGTTTGTGCATATATAAGATTTGTAAAGTTGCAAAGATTAAAGTCTCAAACCCAAAGAGATATTCTTTATAAAAGTTAAGACTCTGCCACGCCTTCTTAAAATGGCTCATTCAAACATGCCCCCACATGTCTACATCAAGGTGTGGGAAGATTTGCATAACACCGCCCAAATGTGTACACAATGAAAGAAGGCGTAACTTTTATTCTTGCTGTAGTATTGTTGTTGCTGCCGCCATGTTGTGGAGATGCTGTGTTTCGTTGTGAAAGCGAAAGTACTTTGTTTGGCCTTCCAAATGAGTACACAACTAGAAATCAGTGGTTAAGTTATATTTACAACACTGTTCCAGAACAGTACAACGCAAATATTCGAGTGTGTGCAGGGCATTTTACGGAGGACTGTTTCCTGAACCTGGGACAGAGTAGCCTACAAAGTGAACACTATGAATGGCTGTGAACACTATAACGTGGGGCAATTCCAACATCGCAAGGACAGTCTGGTGCTTCTGACTCACAGCCTGTAAGTACGTTTCGATATTTAAAGAATTTGCTACTGACTATTCAAACACGAGTTTTGAGCAGTGTAGAGCAGTGCTTGTTTGGCGTTTCTATGATCACAAATGCAGACATGGTGTTATGTTTACACCGCGCGGTGCAACGCATAAACAGACCGTATGAGTCATTATAATCAGTAATTATGTCCTCACTGAATGCAACAAATGCCTCGTTTATAGTGGGTTTTATTGTTTTAGTCCCGTTGCGCCGGGACACGGCATCACAACATGGTAAGGGGCGTAACATTTCCGTCACACGCACTGGATAGCTGGCCAATCAGAGCACACATCGCTTCTCAGAACGAAGAGCTTTGTAAAAATCGGCGCGTTTCAGAAAGGCGGAGCATAGAGGCGCAACAATGTACAGTATGTAGAAAATAATGTGTTTTTTGAACCACATAAACACATTGCATTACACCAAATACAAAAATAATATTCTTTTTAGCAACATCATATGACCCCTTTAAAAGACCTCTGGCTGCTGTTACCACGGTTCCGATTTCAAGTGCAGAGTGTGAGAGGGGTTTTTCTCAAATTAACAAAATTTTCAGTGCCAAACAAGCATCTTTCCACACCTCCACAATTTCATCATTTTTATTTATCTGCCTTGTTGGACCACCATTATCTCAGTTTAACTCCATTCCATATGTGAGGTCATGGATTTCAAAGGGTCACAGAACTGCAAAAGACTCCAGAAGCAAAGCACGATCTAGAGAGACCAAGGAGAAATTGATGCCTGTATTATGGTCCATTTTAAACAACTAAAAAGAAAGGTAAGAATGGCATTATCTTAATTTTCTGTGGCATTGCTGTGTTGAATACATTGTCTACTGTGCTTTTCGTTAGTTCCACTGGGTTGAAACAAAAATACACACAAAAAAGAATACTACAAATAAAATAAAATAAAAACAAATAAATAGGATGGAACACACGTTGGGCTAATCTTACCTTGCAAATTGTGGATAATCGCCTTTATTTTCGTCAAATACAGTTCTTAATACAACTTATTTTACCAGTTAAACGTATACAATATTTCTTACATTTAAACTCATTTAACAAACATTTTAGAAGTAAATCATTTAAAAGAAATCAGTCGAAAGGCTGGTGAGACTCATTTAGGTGACTGACATTGCGTCCCTGTTTGCTTTGCATAAAATAAAATGATTTACAGCAAAGAAACGGTTTTATAGATTAAATAAAATATACACAAACCTATATTTGACCACATAAATGCAAGTCGTCGGTGGCACGGAGAACTACTCTTTACCTGAAAAGGATGCAAAATATTTGCGCTCATTACAATCCCTCTGTTGTTGCGACTGTCTTATCCCAGGAGCTGAGTTACACAAAAACTACAAAAAAATATACTAAAAAATATTTGGGTTGAAATAAAATAACCCATGATTTTTTAAGAGTACATGCACACTGTAAAAGCTACTGATGCAAGCTGTTATTCACTTAAGTTGGTCCACCAAAGTGACCTCCATTACCTCTCCCTCCTCTAATCACATGCCGGATCCATCACCCTGCTTTGTTCTGGGACCTTGCAATTTACCAATTAAACCCTGCCTTCAGGGTTTGTATAAGTTTCAGAAAGGTTTTTTGAGTGTGGCCCAGTATGACATCATAAAGGGCGGAATTCTTTTTATGGGCACTTCTCCCGGAAGAGCGTGTGCACACATCAACCAGAGTGAAAGCAAGAGCACGCCCATCAACGTGATTTATTCAGGTTACGGAAGACGTTGGCAGCGCTGTACAGGACTTGCTGGTGAAGGTTTTGTCATTTTGTTTTTAATCCATGAAATCAACAATATCAAATAAGTGTGTTTTTGGTTGTGAGGGAAAGATAACCTTGTTCAGCTTCCCAAAGAACACAGCGTTAAGGAAAGAGTGGATGCATTTTGTTTCTCCAGGGCAGGAACAGAGTTGTGCAAGTGTGTTTGTTTGTTCCCAGCATTTTGGTGATAAATGTTTTAAAAACAAATTAAATCAAATTTAAGTCAAAGTTTTTGTTCCCGTTTTATTTATATCGATTTCACAGCTTGCAGTAAATCACTTTGCAAAAGCTGCACATGCTCCTGACTCTTTAGCTTTAAGGCACGCCTCCGGTACAGCTGTATCTGTCTTTTATAAATCTGATAAAAAACTCTTCGAACTCTTCTAAAAATCGTTCTCAATATTAAATAATAGCAGAGTCCACACCACAACTATAACGATAAAGGCACGGAGAAACGATATAGTTGGAATCATTTTCAGAATTATTTTTTCCAGCTGATGAACAATACAAAGATTGACAGCCAATCAGAATCCACCCTGCTATAACGAGCTCGAGAATTTAAAGCGGCAGATGAGTGTGCGCTTAGAATAAACAGACGATATCATTCGCTGGTGTGGACGCTAATATCTTTATCTTTATAGTTATCGTCCTTGGTGTGAATGGGGGCTTAAGAAGTGATGTAAATAAGAGATTCATTTATTATAAATTAATTTTATGAGATCTCGATGAACTCAAGTGAGTAACAGCTTTTTAGTGATTATAAAGGGAGCTTTCTTGGCTTATATTTAATTATATTTAATCCATTCACAGAAGGAAGATTAAAAAAAACTAAAAAAAACCTTTGTTTCTTGGACACACATGCTGCAGTTTCAAGAATGACATCTGGGATTCCCTCTCAAAATAGACACAACAAAATTGAAACCGTGATAACCATAGCAATTGAATGGACAAATAAATGTCAAAATAGCAAAGGAAAATGTGAAAAATAAATAAACAAACAAATGTGCACTATGATTAGAGGAGCATCCTTACATCCTTAATTCAATATTCTGAAATATATATATATATATATATATATATATATATATATATATATATATACACACACATTTATACTATGGGGCCGTTGAATGCTTGAATCTGATTGGCTGTCGAACGTTCTAAGGTGTGCAATTATTTTCAGGGAACCGCACGGCGAACGTAGTTCCAGGCACCGGCCGCACCGCATTACAGGTCCATATCACTTCGCCAAATGATTTTGCGTTATTTCAAAGGTCCTTTCAGCCTAAAACAGCAAAAGAACCAAAACCCACAACGACACTGGTCAAACAAATAAATACAGTAAACAGATGATACAAACGACAGATCATATCCATGTTTTTGCCACAAAATTACGTTTTATTGTGTACGGAAAACACAAGCTACTCTCTCTCTCCCGCTCTCTCCCTCACAGACACAGTTTGCACACGTTAACATACGCGCTAATGTTGTTAGCGCTACTCTGACAATTTTATCAGTAACAGTTTAACAACTTAAAAACTACATGACTTCTCACAAGCGAGGTAACAACGCTGTTTGTGAAGAAAATGAATTTTAAGTTTCACTATAACTAGAGACATTGCTGCCGAACACTTTTGAGTGATGCCACACAGACTCACAGAGGTAATCTCTCTCTCTCTCTCTCTTCTCTCTCTCTCTCTCTTCTCATAACTTAGTTATTAACTGTATTAACTGCATTAGTCTGCTATCAACGGCTCAAGCCTCCGTTACGGTTTAAAATGATGTTTTGGAATTAGCAAGGGGGGCGTCGGATGAGATGCGGAAGAAATAATCCTACTAACAATAGCGATTTAAGTAGAAAAACCGGACGAATACCTTGAAATATATCATCTGATCAATGTCTTGAGGTGTGGCAACCGTAGTATAAGCGGAATAATTGACTTCGGTCCGTTGAATTATTAGAAAAATAATGCACACCCAAGGTGTAACGGCCACTCACCGCATCACCACCTCGGGTGTGCATTATTTTTCTAATAATTCAACGGCCCGTCGTCAATTATTCCTTACATACTGTATATATATACACACTGGCCTCCAAAAGTTTGGAAACGCCCTAGAAAATGTGGTTTTGGACAATATTGGCATGAATAGCTTGGAAGTGGCTTGGAAGTGTGAATCGTCCAAAACCCCACTTTTCTAGGGCGTTTCCAAACTTTTGGAGGGCAGTGTATATATGTATATAAATATATATATATATATATATATAAATATATATATATATATATATATATATATATATATATATATATATATATATATATAATATATATAAATATATACTATAATTATTTATAAATGATATGTAATTGTTAACAAGAACTGGAAGTGAATAACGTCTTATACTAAGATATGCATAATTATTAAGCAGGTTTTCTTTTACAGGTAAAAAAAAGAAAGAAAAAAAAGTGATATAAAGAATTAAAAAAATCAAAAAATATGAAATGATAAGGCTATTAAGGCATGTCTACTGGCAGCAGGGTCACATTATTTTATCATAAATATTTTATTATATGATTAGTTGGATTTTCTTCTTGTTAGGACAGTGGTAAACAGTACATGTTCCAAAAAAAGAACATTAATGCAATGAAGTTAATGTAAGGAATATTGAAATAGAAAACACCTGAACACAGATGAATTCTAATGAATAATGTATATACAGCGATTGACTCCTTACCCTGGGTTACAGTAGTTGGTGCAGGTTTTGGAGTTGTGCCTATTGAGGGAAGGAAAAAAGAAAAAAAAAAGAAGAAAACGAATTAACTAACTACCTAATTAATTAATGTTATTGTGCAGGCATTTGTTAATGTGCATGTAAGTTGTTGCATGTGCATGTTGTATAGAACTAGTTATGTCAGAATACAAAATATAAATCAATTCTGTGTGAGCTGTGCTCCATACATACATTGTTTAATTAATAATTGTCAATAGACAAGGCAAGTTCTTTGAAGAATAAAGAAAAGGAAGAAACAAAAAGAACAAAGAAACAAATCAACACATTACATAGAACAAGTGATAGGTTTGCATTTGTGGCCATCAGTTTGCATTTACACCCCAATACTTAATTCACAATTCTATCCATGCATGTGTACCTATTGGTATCTGGCAAATCCAGTTATTATAGGATTCACAAGCACGATCATTCCACTTGTGTCCATAATAAAGGCCACTTTCTGCACAGTGCTCTTGATTGTTGTAGTTGTTTGGTTCTCCAAACCCCCAGCTCTCAAAATCAGACTAAGAAGAAATAAAAACACACATTCACACACAGTAGAACAAAATGCAAAACGGTGTGGGTTGGAATGATGTAGTAGACAATTCTTTTCATTCCAGAAGCTTTAAGATAAGAAAGATTCTAAAGTAATTCCAACTCAAATCAATATCTGATGTTCTAATTTATAATTTATAATTATTGGGTGAGTTGCCATGTATTAAGCAGGATAATCTACATTTAACCAATAATTTGCACACACACTCAATCTTGATTCAGATCACCCTGTCCTGGGTTATTTTGCAATAATGACCATTATGGCCTTATAGGCCCCTCCTTTCCCTTTTCCTCCTTTCCCCCTTCCCTTGTTTAAAAAATTAGCTTGAATGGAAGTATTTTTATACTTTTACACCTCAACAGGTACATCCTTAATTTTACCTCAAAGTGGCACAAATGAAAAAAAAAGGAGCAGTAATGGGAAAACACTCACAGGGGTTCCATCAGTCCAAACAAAACCAGAATTACCATTCAGCATACTGAAACCAATCCATGCTGGGTCTCCAATTATATACCTGCAGAATAAAGACATGTTTCCCACCATTTTGGAATTCCTTGGTGTACCCTATAAAATCATCATGTTGTAAAACAAATACTAATACAGAATTATACCACTACAAAACTTGTGAGCACTCACGGTAACTTGTTGATTTCTCGTTGAGAGTGGAAGCTTGCCAAGTCACCACCAATGGCTTGACAGAAATCACGAGCCTCAAACCAAGACTTCTTCTCATCATTTTGCCTCTGGTATATCTAAAAGGTAGAAATTAAAATTGAGATTGTCTGGAAGACAGAAAAATTGTTTATTTCATTTTTTTTGCACCACTTTAATAAGCACATTAAAGTAATTTACATATTAAAGTTTTAAAAAGTTGAACAGAGTTTAACTTTAAAGCTGTAGCCCATAAGTTTTGCCTTTGTCACCATCTCTGTTTGAAAACCTGCAATTGCAGTTATGTGCGCAATTATCTTCATTGCGAGGGCTGTGTATCGGCACAGCTCCAGCGCGGATTAATCTAATGTTTTGAGGAGTATGTGTGGCTGTCAGTCACCGCGGTGTGGATACTGTACTTAGGAATCACAGATTCTAGCCTACGTCTTGGAATATATGACCCAAATAAGAATTTTCACCAGATATTGTCATCTGAACAAGTAACAAGTCTGCCACGTTTGTTCTGACCAACTGAGGAAAAAAAAGCATTACAATAAATTGTGCTACCAATGGTGATTAAATCTAACGATCGGTTAGCTCATATCACATCAAACCATGCAAAATATTATTATTGTTATGCTTTGTCAAAATTGTTAATTTTAACAACATCAGCATTGCGTGACTATGTGTATATAATGTGTATTAGTGTGCAGATTTCAATTTCTGGACAGTCTAATCTCTAATTGTCATACCATTCGAATTTCATATTAAGAAATTCTTTTAACCAAAAAAAGCAAATTATTCGTCCTTCAAACTGGTTCTCTTTAAAATACAAATATTGTGTAATCCCAGGCTATCTGTAATCCCAGAAAGCAGGTTATGTGACATACCCGGGTATTTTCAAGGGTAAGTAAGCAGATAAACTCAGCTTTCGGTTCCAAAAACGGAGGTAACTTTCAGTGTATGTAAGTAGCCATACCAACTTATTCTCTGAAAATAACTTGCTCCGGAGTAGGTTATGTTTCAGGGTTAGTTTACTTCAGCTCTATCAGCACATGCATGACCTACTGATATATATATATATATATATATATATATATATATATATATATATATATATATATATATAGTTGTATGATGTATTAATTATAAACGCTAAGTACTAAGTACTAAGTAAATATATGTAAGGAATAATTGACGACGGGCCGTTGAATTATTAGAAAAATAATGCGGTGTGCATTATTTTTCTAATAATTCAACGGACCGAAGTCAATTATTCCACTTATACTACGGTTGCCACACCTCAAGACACTGTTCAGATGATATATTTCAAGGCATTCGTCCAGTTTTTCTCCTTAAATCGTTTTTGTGAGTAGGATTATTTCTTCCGCATCTCATCCAACGACTCCCTTGCTTATTCCAAAACGTAATTTTAAACCGTAACGGAGGCTTGAGCCGTTGATAGCAGACTAATGCAGTTAATACAGTTAATAACTAAGTTATGAGAGGAGAGAGAGAGAGATTACCTCTGTGAGTCAGTGCGTCTCTCAAAAGTGTTCGGAAGCAATGTCTCTAGTGAAACTTAAAGGGCATATTCCAGGTTAGAGACTCCAGTGAGTCGATGTATAGAAAAATAATGTAGGAACTAGATTTTCTTTACAATATATTTTAAAATACGCTATTAAGGCTTCTGGAGTCATTTTTGTGAGAGAATTTTACTTCTGCATCTGAAAACCGCCAAAACCGGAAGTGACGTAACGAGAGGGAGAGCGGCCCATTTTAATCATAGGAAAACAATGGATCGCAATGACAGTTCGGACGCTGAGGAAATTTTAAATGTTTATTTACACTCGTATGACGGACCACAGATAAAATTATGAGCCTGCTCTGCAGCCAAGAGAGCAGGGACAGGCCAGAATTAGTCAGAACAATGGTCAGAGGAGACAAATTGAGTTGTGCTGCGAGGAGAACCAGTGGAGAACAGGGCAGGTGTCTTGGTGAGAGACCAGTGTTAGCTTACAGATATACACACGTTAGCTAACGATATGTAATCAGGCAATAGCAAAGCTAGTATTGGTCATCTATGAGTATTGATACTTACCAGTAACAGAAACTAATAAGCGTTGATCAGGCGTGTCACGCTCGTTAATATCCGACACTAACATTACGTGATATAGCGGTTTCTCATCACCGCAGGAGAGAGAGAGATAAACACGTTTTTGTTTCATGAAGTGTTTGTGTGGTAAATGCGAGGCCATGGTCACAGCTGAGGAAAGGGAGTGCTGCAGGGAGTTGGATGCATACCGGGCCTTAGTGGAGAATGTGACCCCCACACTTGATGTGCAGTGTCTGACTCTGCACCCAGGCTTCGAGGCTTGCTGTCTGAACCCATGTGATACAGATAGCCTATATGCACTTCAGACAGGAGCATAGACCTCTCCAGGCCAGCAGTCATGAGTGTGTTTAGGGCAGAGATAATTTATTACTCTGAGCTAAATACTTGTATGTATAAATACATAATAAATGAAAGATTTGAATATTAAAACTATCTGAATAATTTTGTTTTTTTCAATTACAAGTTGCATAAAGTTAGGTAGGTCACAACTACCTGTAAGTCACACTTTTTGATGCCATTGGTATAAGACAATCAATATTGACAGCATACAGACAAATTGTCCGCTGGGCAGCCCTTACCTGCATGTGTTGTGTCAGCTATTAGAAGACAGTTTACAGAGGAAGGAGGACTTTATAAAGGTTTTGAATGGCCCCATTTTGGTGACAATCAATAAAAAAAATAATCACAATCACAAATGGTCTTACTGTATATTCACCTGCACTAACGCACCGAGGCCCAGAAGATACCGTCCTATTTCTTGTTAGGAAACCTGTGGACTCGATGTCCTGACAGGCTGGAGTTAGTGCTACCTCCACAAACACAATAATTTACCATGACAACGATAAATTGAAATAAAAATAACTACCGAAAACACACTGACTCACTATACTTTTTTTAGTATAAAAAGCAGCATGGTGCACTTTTTCTTAGCGTCCGTTTCCATAGTGACTCGTCGATTCATCACTCTGTTGAGAATGTCTTATGTGTTAATCAGGAACATACTCTGTGTTGAATGTACTTACTCCCTGACGTGTTTCTCGAGTAAGCAAGGTTTGGGTTAATCAACCGAGAGTTCAGGGCTTAGCAGATGGTAAGCCTACTCGATAATGTCAGCTCTCCTATCGTCTCTCAATCCCTCACAGTCACAGATACAGGACAGCACAATAACATTATGTCAGGGGAATGTCTTTAAATTCTAACGTTAATCAAGGAGAAATCATACCTTCTGTTGTCTTCTTTTAAAGAACTTCAAATGTTGCACTTGAAACATTTTGTGTGAAAAATTATGAAAACTTGCTTCCGCTTGTACGCAGCTTGTTACAGTACCGAGTTCTGATGGGCCAATCACCGTTATTTAGTTCCTGAATTATCATTAAGTAGAGAATTTTAACATTTAATTTGCACAATAAGTTTTACATAATACACAACATTATTAATCTAAAGGGGATGGTTAGGGGGGAAGGTGGTTTTACAGAGGGGATGCTTTTTGTCATTTTATTTCAACCAGGGGGGTGCATCCCCCCTCAATTCAAGCCCTGCTTACACAGCAAAAAAGCCAGTGTACAATGAACTCAATTTGAGACAAAATTAATACTCCTGAAATGTATATACGACTCCCTCAATTTTGGAGTTAAAATAACACTTTCGAAAGTGTGAAATAGGTACATTACTCACAGAGTACATTTTAACACTGAAAGAGTTTATTTGTAAATCCAGCAGATGTGTCACACAATAAACTCAAAAACCTTTGGTTACAGGAATGATTCAACCCAGAAGGACTTGTGATCCTGGGGTTGAATCCACACTGAACGTGCACATTACATTGCAAAACCTAATAAATGCATGCAGAAAGGGACAGCCTGCAACAGCACAAACATCCTGCAAAGGCACACCTATTGATAACACCTTTGAAACACCCCATATAGTAAATATTCAAACACAACTATTAAAAAAGGTTCAAACATTCACTGATGCTCCAGAAGGAAACATGATGCATTAAGAGCCGGGGGGTGAAAACTTTTGAACAGTATTAAGATGTCCATTTTTTATTTATTTTGTAGAAATATAACTTTTTTCCATTTAGTACTGCCCTTCGGAAACAACAGAAGATACTTGCATGTTTCTGAAGAACAGTGCTCAGTTTAACTGTTCAGAACAAACAAGGTACTCAAGAACAACCATCACAATACAAAAAACAGTTGTGGATCATCCAGGTAACCACACACAGTATTAAGAACCAAGGGTTCCCAAACTTTTGAATGGGGTTATTTTAATAATTTCAGCTATTTTTTTCATCTTGTGGACTAAATGTAAACATGTTTTATGTAAAATATCTTACTCAGGACAGTACTAAATAAAAAAATAACATGCATTTTGTATGTTCTCTCTTATTTTGTTAAAATTACATTTTCACAGATTCTGCAAGGGGTTCACAAAGTTTCAAGCAGCACTGTATATATACATTTTTAGCTTTTCTCGTTTAATCCCCTTTGGAACATCGTCCCTAACTTTTTGATCCAATATCTCTCCCTCTTCAATCTTTCTCCTTTTCCCCAATTTGGACTGTGCTCCAGTCCACATACCCTTATATATTTTTTCCCCCGTGTCTGTGAAAATGTAGTACAAAATGTCCCTTCTTCTGCAACACCTGTCTAATTGCATATCTATGCACTGACATTCTTGACAGGATTGGATTTCCCGTTTCCCCCACATATTTCCTTCCACATCTTGCACACTTTATCAAGTAAATACAATTCTTCCTGTTCAAAGGTGCATGTGGCTCTATTCTATACACATTCCCTCCTTCTCCTCTTACTCTGCTTTCATATGGCCCATGGGACTTTTTCTGATTTGTAGGTCTGAGTCTACTATGTACCAACATGTCTTTAAGGTTTTTGGGTATCTTGAATGCTGCCACCATTCTAACATGTTCCCCCAATTCATCCTCTCTGGTCCATCACTCAAAATGTCTCTGAACCTCATTTTATATTCTCTTTGTTGTTTTAAAATATATAATTATTAAGGGAACCCCCCCCCCCCCTTTTTTTTCCGGGGGACGCATTCAAAAATAATCCACTGCGTCTTCAGCGGCTCAGATGTCGGGAGTAAATGACGACTGCTATGTTCACTATTACTTCCAACAACAAAACACCTCAATCGTTTAGGAGCCATTCTTGTCTACACCTGCTCCAGTCAAAACAATGGCAGAAAGTTGACAGCTCACTCAGGGCAGGTCTGTGCTAAAACGGCAGTGTTTGTCAATAGTCATGGGAGGGGCCTTGGCCTGTGTGACGTAAATCAGGCCAGAATCTGTGAATGGCTTGATCTGAGAAAGGGGTTATTATTTCTGGGGATAAAAAAAAACACTAGATGGATTTTTATCATTATATGGTGGTTGTGTACACACAATGCCAACACACATTTATGTTCAAACACCATGTAAAAGTGAATTTTGCATCTGATGACCCCTTTAAAGAAATTGATGTTTTCAATAAATGTGTTTCTTTTTTCAATTTGTATTTCAATTTTTCAATTTGTCCGTTGTAGTACAATTAGGGGTGTCCCGGACTAAGGATTTTCATAGTCGAATCGGAATTTTCGAATCTTGCCGATATTCGACTGATAGTCATATGTTTGGGGGAGTGGTCAAAATCATTATAAAGATAGTCAGACAGTCATAATTACTGACGTTAACACACAGGGAAAATGTGATGGACATCGCAGATACAAGCGGGGTAAATAATGTTTTATGTTTTGATTAAAAGATAGTTAACTTTAGAAAAACATATTGGATCCATAGCCTCCTGCAAATAGTGACGTGTGAATGTGCAACGGCGCGAGTCGGTGGGGCCAAGCCTTTGACCATTGACGCTTGGCAGTGTTTTTTGTTAGATATATGTGATTATATAAAGGAGTGACTTGTTTTGAGTTTTTGTTGTCCTTCCCTCTCTCCCTCCCTTTTGACAGGACTTTGAGATGTTGGGTATGTGTCTGTTGTTTTGTTTTGTTATATTTTGGATGTTATGTTATGTTATGTGTATGTGTGAAAAAAAAAAAATGTTGATAAAAAAAAACAACAACAAAAGATAGTTAACATTAGACGTCAGCCAAACCCTAAGAATTCACAATTTTTTTTTTACAATAGTGCTCTCATTATAATGTTATGTATATGACAGTTATTAATGTTCTGCATTTCTGTTTTGAGCTGCACGCGCTGAAGATGACCAGTAGAATGAAGCTTTTAATAGCAGGTTTTTAATCAGTGGGATTTAACTCATTTATCTCATATAGAATATGCTTCGTTATTTATACAACATAACGTTATATTACGACTTATAGGCTATCTGCACAAAATAACCCGAATGCAGAAGTGAACGTGTCTGCGCAGCACTGAATGAACTCCATTTGTGGACGTGTTCTTCACGCAACAACGTGCAGAAACACGGCAGCTAAACTCTAAAACTTCACAGCGTTTTATTATAATAGTGTTCTTGTTATAATGTTATGTATATGACAGTCCCAGTCATAGTTATTAATATTCTGCATTCATTGTTGATTGTCCTGCTCGCGCTGCATGCGCTGAAGAGATAATCACCCTATACCACAATGAAGCGCTTTACTGCAGCGTAACTCAAATGCATCTTATACGAGATAAATTATATATACACGATATACACATAAACCAGCTGAAATGTTTTGAAATCGGTAAGTTGTACCCTACCTGATCTAAATAAATCCAGTCTTTCACATGCCTGTGTCAATTTGAGTCTTGTTAAAGATTTAAATCCCTGCCGCCAAGATCCTCTGTCCGTCACAGATTATGGAAAGTGAAACTTAAATCTATAGGGTTGGTTGGATTTATTCACGCACGTTAAAATATTTATTTGAAGGTTCTTTCTTTTCAGATTCTTATTTACAGCATTATATTTTTTAATAGGCTGTATATTAACTTATCGGGAGAAAACTGGTAGTGATCATAACACCCCGCGAATATTCGACTGTGAGATTGGGAGTCGAATCAGGCTCCTCCTATCGAAGCATTGAATCGTCGACTATTTGGGGTCACCCCTAGGTACAATGTTGCCTTAAGGCAAAAAAAAATGTTATAGTGTCCAATTTTAAGCAGGAAAAACTTTTCTTTTTTTCTCATTGATATCATATTGCATACCATAGAGGGTTATACACAGGGTATATTATAAACCTGAAAGATTACAGAAGATAAGTGATTCATATTCAGAATGCTGCCCTAGAGTTAAGACACTCCCTGTTGTCTAAAAGCTGAATATTATTTTAATTGTCTTAAATGCTGATGTTTGCTGGTAGCTCGATGTTCCAAGATGTCGCCGAGCATGGCAGCCGTGTTGCGAGTTCCGAGAAAACTCTGCAGTTTTTCGTATGTTTTATTTGTTATTTTGTTGTTTTACGTGCTGGATGTTGTTAGTATAACTGTCTACGATAGACACATGGCAGAAACTGAAACGAGAAGCACCCGCCCTCAGGACAATTCAATGCTGGTCGGACCAATCTATACTACAGGACTGTTTTGATCACGTGGACTGGGACATGTTCCGGCAGCGTCTGATGATGACAGAGGCGTACTCAGATACTGTAACGTTTTTCATCAGGAAGCGTGTAGAGGATGTGGTGCCGATTAAAACAATCCGCACCTACCCCAACCAAAAACCGTGGATTAACAGCGATGTTCGAGCAGCCTTGTCAGCGCGGACATCTGCCTTTAAATCCGGGAACTTTGACGATCGAAAACAAGCCAGTTACAATCTCAGGAAATCCATCAAAGCCGCCAAACGACAGTATAAAAACAAAGTTGAAGAACAATTCAACACCAACAATGCAAGAAGCATGTGGCAGGGCATCAATAACATCACGGATTTTAAAGGGAATAAACCAGCTACAGTGAACATCCTCTCTACCGGACGAGCTTAATCATTTTTATGCTCGTTTCGAAGCTCACAACATCGCCCAGACAGAGAGCGCTCCCGCGGCTGTTGCAGAGGCTTACATTTCGGGTTACATTTCTGTCGTGGATGTAACCCGATCCTTCAAACGGGTGAATATCCACAAGGCTGTGGGTCCTGATGGCATCCCAGGCCATGTGCTCCGAGCATGCGCATTCCAGCTAGCCGGGGTTTTCACAGACATTTTCAACCTCTCCCTCTCTCTGTCTGTGGTTCCCTTATGCTTCAACAAATCCACCATTGTGCCCATACCAAAGAAAAATAAAATCACATGCTTGAATGACTGGAGGCCCGTTGCTCTGACACCCATCTTCAGCAAGTGTTTTGAGAAACTCATAAGAGACTACATCTGCTCTGTGCTGCCTGCCTCACTGGATCCGCTGCAATTTGCGTACCACAGCAACCGTTCCACAGACGATGCTATTGCCTTCACCCTGCATACTGCTCTCTCCCACCTGGAAAACAAGTACGCCTATGTGAGAATGCTGTTTGTGGACTACAGCTCTGCATTCAATACCATAGTGCCTGCCACACTGGTTGCGAAGCTCCAGACTCTAGGACTAAACAGATCTCTGTGCAGCTGGATCCTGGACTTTCTGACAGGCAGAAGTCAGGTGGTCAGAATGGGCAACAACACTTCATCTCCACTGACCCTCAACACTGGTGCTCCTCAGGGCTGCGTCCTCAGCCCACTCCTGTACTCCCTGTACACACATGACTGTGCAGCCACACACAGCTCCAACGTCATCGTCAAATTCGCTGACGACACAACGGTGATAGGCCTGATCACTGACAATGATGAGACGGCCTACAGAGCGGAGGTGAGTACCCTGACTAAATGGTGTCTGGAGAACTACCTCTCACTCAACATCGACAAGACCAAGGAGCTGGTGTTTGAATTCAGGAGACAGAGCAGAGAACACACACCCATCACCATCGACAAGACACCTGTGGAGCGGGTAAACAGCTTTAAGTTCCTCAGCGTTCACATCACTGGGGATCTCACATGGTCCGCTTACACAGATGCAGTGCTGAAGAAGTCACATCAACGCCTCTTCTTCCTGAGACGGCTGAGGAAGTTTGGAATGAGCCCCAGCATCCTCAGAACATTCTACACCTGCACTGTGGAGAGCATCCTGACCAGCTGCATCACCGCCTGGTTTGGAAACAGCACCGCTGGCAACCGCAAAGCTCTGCAAAGGGTTGTGCGAACTGCCCGCCACATTGTTGGAGGTGAGCTTCCCTCCCTCCAGGACATCTACACCAGGCGGAGTAGACCCGGAGGATCATCAATGACTCCAGCCACCCGTCCCACAGACTGTTCTCTCTGCTGCCCTCAGGAAGACGTCTCCACAGCATCCGATCCCGCACTAGCCGACTGAGGGATAGCTTTTTCCCTCAGGCTAATGAACAGTCAGAACTAATACACCCTACAGCACACTTCCACTTTACGATATGCCACGCACTGCACTTTAACTCCAACACAGTTCAAACTGGACTACACGTACACACTGCACAAATACAACAATCTATCTGCTACCACTGGATACCATCCAATGCACATCCATGACATTTGCGTATCCAGCTTATGTATAATCTACTGCACCTTTGCATATTATTGTGTGTGTATATATGTGTACATAATGTAGAATGTGTACATACGGTGTATAATGTGTATCGATAACTGCAAGTATGTCTAATAGTACACTGTGTGTACTGAGTATATGTATGTGTATATTGCACATTGTCATCTGTATAAGTCTGTAAGTATGTAATGGTACTGTCTATATGTCAATTGTTTCTGCACTGTATGGAGCTCGCTCTTAAGAATTTCACTTACCAAGGCACATGTGCTGTGATGATGTGACAATAAAAGTGATTTGATTTGATGTAAAAACATGGGAAATAAGCAGCATCACTAAACCGCTTTTGACTCTACCTGTGTTCATGACAATTCCTCATACCACAGCTGGCCTGCTTTGGACCAAAGTATTTGGCAGGCAAAAACCCCCTGTCCTTTGGCCTCAAGGATGCCCGATCAAGCCCAGGTGGACTTGACTGTGGAAATGCAATGGACAAAATGCAAAAACAGACAATATTGTGTCTAAAATGTAACCCACAATGTAAACATTTTGTTTACTGAACTGTTGTATATATCAATATCATATTTGGGCATTCTAACTGCATTCTAATAGGAAAAATCATGTAGAGAAAGATGGGTTTTTGATTGCTTTTTTGTAAAAAAAAAAAAAAAAAAAAAAAAAAAAAAACCTGACATACACAGTGATGTCAGACCATATGACACACCCTTATTTGCAAGAATGACTGTCTTGTATTGCTCCTGCACTGCATTATGTAGCCTAAACTGTATTTTGACAAAGAACTACACAGATGCAGATGTCACAATCTCTAAATAAATGCACACACCTTGTCTTCTGTCGGTGTGTCTGTGGTGCAGTGGATTGAGGAACACACTTAATAATGCAGTCTGAGAAGGGGAGGAGTCAAAATAAAATATCACAAAAAAAGTGCAGGACAGCAGCCTGCAACCATTTTCACAACATGAGTAGCCCCCTTAAAAAGTGCCTTGCCAGTACATTTACATAACTGTCATAATGTGCTCATACCTGCCACTCAACCTGCTCGAGCACATGCAAATCCAAATATAGTGGTTTGAAGCCTTTCTGTGCTGTCTTTAAGAATTAACTTTATATTCAGCCTTTGTGACCTCATAAAATTGTTTTTCTGCTTCTCTGTTTATGTAATGTGTATGCTTATGTATGTGTATGTGTTCTGTTTTTGTTACATATAAAAATACAATTAAAAAATAAAAACTTCAAAAGAACTCTGAGTGAATATATATATATATATATATATATATATATATATATATATATATTCCATGGTCTGTCTGGATGCTGGATTCTGATTGGCTGGCAGGTATGCAGTAAAACCGTTTAATGCACAGGTAGTTCCAACCCACACACATCACTCGCACACACACACACACACACACAGAGGTCGGAGATCGCAGATTGTGCTGCACACACAAATAAACTTGTTGTCAACGAATCCCCGCGATTTTTATTAATAAAATAGCCTAGATACTAGATTGCTACATTATATTCAATGAGGTGGTAAAATCGCTGCTTTTTAAGTAATTAATTGTTTGTAGAGAGATGCGCAGACACAGCACGCAGGTGCACACACAACTGTCATCTCTCTAGCTCTCTCTCTCTCGATCAATAATAAATTGAAATAAATGCTATAATTCATTCAAATAAATGTGATCTTACCGCATTTCATCATGTGTCTGATTTGAAGCTGGCAGAATGCTAGAGAACATGCCATAACTGATGAAAATAACTGTCATTTTTACCCATTTGGTCAAATATTGCGCTGCAAAGAGCAATACTAGTTTTAACTTGTCTATAACTTGGCAAATGACCATGGAATAAGCGGGATAATCAACGGCTTGCCGTGCATTAAAGGATTTTCCGCTTTGCATAGGTTGGTTCTTGGCCTCCACATCGTGCATTTAAAATCCTTTAATGCACGGCAAACCATTGATTATCCCTATATGCTTACAGTATAGTATACAGTACACTTACAGTATATGAGCTTACCAGTATTGGGTTCTTCCGTCCGGCCAAGCCTTGTCACCCCACACATAAACATAATAAATGGATGCAGCATTATCTTCGACGACCGGCTGATTTAGCCCAGTCTTAAGAGCTTGCGCTTCAACATTGGGATGTTGTCCTTGCTCATCTCAAGTATCTGGGGTTGAGACTCAACGCCAAGGAAAGCGTTTTCTCTTTTGCCCAGGGGACAATGCATTTAGGGGTTGTACGGGATTTGATCTCAATGTGGGCACAGCTGTCTCCTGCATGTGTTGAATCCATTGTAAACACCTTGAAGGATTTCAGGCTAGGCCAGAAAGTTACTGTACATTACTTTCGGAAAGTTCTAGCTCTAGCTCTTCTAACCTTTGGGCGTCCTGCACATGAGACCATTGCAGTTGTGGCTCAGAGCCAAGGGATTTCATCTAAGGGCCAATCCCCAGATGCATATAAGGGTTATGCGCTAAGGGCTTTGTACCCACTCTATGTGGTTCAGACCCCAGTTTCTGACTTTGGGTGCCACTCTAGTCACCTGTTGTCGTCGCGAGATGCTAATGACAGACGCTTCCCTCATGGGCTGGGAATTGGTCTTGGATGACCATCCAGCCCAAGGGATCTGGAGAGGTCATCTACTCGACTGGTACATCTATTGCCTCGGAATGATGGCTGTATTTCGGGCCCTGAAATACATCCTCCAGCAGGATGCTGCCACGTCCTAGTGCAGGGGGGGGGGGCAAGGCTGTGGTAGTCACTTACATAAGCCGCCAGGGCAGACTGCATTTGCGCCGCCTGATCAGGCTAGCACAGCAGGTTCTGCTCTGGACACGAGGCAAGTTCCTGTCCATCATGGCAATTTACATTCTGGGGCATTTTAATGCGGGAGCAGACTCTTCCAGCTCCCCTATATCTGGATGCAATGGCCTATACGTGGCCTAGACTGCGTCTTTACGCGTTTCCTCCGATTGCTCTGCTCCCGGGAGTCCTGGCCTAGGTCCGTCAACAAGGGTCTCACCTCTTACTGATGGCACCCCATTGGCCGACCAGAGTATGGTTCGAAGATCTAATTCATCCTCGGCCCGAGCTTTGGAACCTTCATCTCGGAGGGGGACAAACGAGAGATGCTGGGCTTCCAGACGTAGTACAGACTATTGTGTGTGCTAGGTCTCCCTCCACTAGAAGAAGTTTTGCCCTCAGATGGTGCTTTTTCGAAAGTTGGTGTATGACACACCATGCAGACCCAGTTCACTGCCGGGTTGTTTCAGTGCTGGAGTTCCTGCAAGAAAAATTGTCCTCAGGCACATATCCTGGTACTTTCAGAGTCTATGTGGCCGCCGGTTCGGCCTGCCATGCTCTAATTGATGGGGTTTCTGTGGGAAAGCACCCTCTAATCGCCCGTTTCATCTGTGGAGCTCAGTGTTTGAGACCGCCCACCAGAATGACAGTCCCTTCGTAGGACTTAGCCTTACTGCTCGAGGGTCTGGTTGGGACCCCTTCAAACCACTAGAATCAGCGCCTGTCAGGTTTCTGACACTAAAGATGGTTTTTCTCATGGCTTCTCTGAAGAGAATTGGGAATTGGTAGGCTCCTTAGAGTTTGCCCCTGGGCTGGTCAAAGCCATTTTGCATCCTCACCCTAACTATCTTCCTAAAGTTCATTCTCAACCATACATCCGGTCATTCTTGAAGTCTTCTGCCTCCACCGTTCATGTCACCGGAGGAAGAAAGACCTCACTTACTGTGTCCAGTACGTGCTCTTCAGCTTTACATCCACCACATTAGCCAGTGACATAAGTTGAAGCAGCTTTTCATATGTTATGGGTCACATTGGGTGAGGGATGCTATTGCCCTAGCCCATGAGGCATGCGGTCAAGCTTCGCCTCTAGGAGTTTGGGCCCATTCAACCAGGGGGGTTGCATCTTCTCACGGCTTTGGCATGAGGTGTTCCCTTGCAGCAAGTGTGTGATGCGCCAGGATGGTCCTCTCTGCACACATTTGTCAGATTCTATAGTTTGGATGTCCATGCTACTCCGGGCTCGCGTGTCCTTGAGTCAACATCCCAGAGTCATGTCTGAGGCCTCTTCAATATTTGTGCACACACACACTATGCAACCTTGGGGGGTCCAGACACTTCCAGTGTGGCAGCGTTGATATTCTCGTTCCCATTAGCGTTGTTGAAACTCAGCATCGAGAATAGCTTTTGATAGGGAACGTCTCAGGTTACTTGACTGTAACCCTGTTCCCTGAAAGAGCGGGAACGAGATGCTGTGCCTCAATGCCGCACTGTAGGCGTTCCTGGACATCTCTTCAGACAAAGGTGTAACTTGAAGATGTGTCCATTTCACGTCTATTTATAACCCTCAGGTGCACGTAATCAAATGACGTCACCTACCGAGGTTATTTAAGCCAATTATTGGTGTGTTTGACACACATGCTTCACAACCGATCGAATAAAGAATGTTCTCATTAGCATTATTGAAACGCAACAGGGTTACAGTCAAGTAACCAGAGACGTTCTTTCTGGTCCTCAAATCTGATTGGCTGATAAGAGTGCGATATTAGAGTGATATCAGAACTCCAACAGCCATTTCACAGTTTGTAATCATGTCACTCCGCTTGCGGTACTTACAGCGAGTGTCATGGCGACGCCCAAATCCAGTATCATTTTATAAATAGTACTGTTTTTGTGTCACGGAATGTAGTTTTAAGAGGTTTTCAGGCAAGAATGTACTTGTTTATAGTTCAAATATGCAGTTTGTTAATAAAGATAACGTCTATTCGAAATTTTGCATCAACGTTTTCGGAGGCGCGAGCTCCAGGACGTCAGCGGCCGTTCAGCGCTCATGAACCCGCCGAGAGCGCCTCACCTTGGCCAGATCTCTGGGAATTTACCGCTGGCTCTGATGTCTCTATAGTGGTCAAACATGATATATAATTAATTTTGGGTAAATCTAATGGGCAGTCTTTGGTCTCACTAATCTATTATTTGTTCTAGAGAAGATAGTTTTGGCAAAATCTCATGTTTATGTAAATTCAATGCTGTATATCAGTGCGCTGCCTTTGTACTTTTTACTGAATTGCCTAGCAACTTTTATTAGGGCCCGAGCACCAGTGGTGCGAGGACCCTATTGGAATTGCTCAGATTCTTCTTCTTCAAAATGAATCACATTTTTGAAAACTCATGAAACATTTTTGAAAACTCACCAAAAGTGGTGAAAATTTACATCTGATATGGGTTTCAGAAGTGGGTGTGGCAAAATAGCTCGATAGCGCCACCTATAAAATTTCAAAGAAGTGCCCCTCGAACTATGTTTCACATACATGTACGAAATTTGGTAGACACATGTAACACACCAATACCTACAAAAAAGTCCAACGGTACGAAGGCCGAAACCCAACAAGAAGTCTGTTAATTTAAATTTGATTGGCAAGTTTTGTGCCGTTTTTGCCATTTTCAGGCATTGTATTTAAACAAACTCCTCCTAGAGATTTAAACAGATCAAAACCAAATTTGGTCAGTGTAATCTAAAGCCCTTTTTGACGCTAAATTGCGAAGATCTCAAGTTTTCATTGAAGGGTGTGTCCCTGGCGGCCCGACAAACTTCGATGTTTCACCATGAAAAAGGAAGTTGTTATAATTTAGGCATAGAATGTCCAATCTGCACCAAAATTCACATGTTTGATAAGAGTCCTGTCCTGAACACATGCCCATGACCATATTCAGTTATATTCAGTTACTTTTTTACTGTTTTTGGATTACTTTGCACTTTGAAGTACTATTATGTTCAATTTAACCACTAATTATGTTCATTTTGTCCATTATAATTAATGGACAAAATTTATATCTGCAAATTAAGTTTAGTATATGACAGAACATTTCTTGTTAAACCAACCTCTGGTATGAGTGTTACATGTCACTCTTTCAGGAGGGAATGTATTTGTGCACATTTACCTGAATACAATTCCCTGGATCTTTTTTAGTCCACTCAGCTGGACAGCTGAGAGGCTGTGTAGTTGGGGGCACTTGCGTGGTAGTAACACCCTCTGCCATTTTATTACAGATGTATTTCTGTTTACTGTTACAGTCTAGTACATCCCATAATCCTGCTGAAGTTCCTGTTAACATGGCAACACAACCCCTGTGCCTTTCTACAAAGTGAAAAGACAAGAACAAAAATTAGATTTGGATTCAGGTAGATTCAGACATGACTTCATGTCACACAATCAAAGCATAATACCTAATGTTTCATAAAAACCTAAAGTTTCATAAAAACTGTGATTACTAATCGACATACCTGGCATGCCAACATTAAAGTGTGTAAATTTGACTTTATCACCATTACTCCACTGGAAGCGCTCAAGTCGTTCAGTATTACTTAGGCCAATCCAGAAATACTTCTCAGGCCTAAGACCGACCAAGCTAATGAGAAAAGCATTCTCATACCTAATTAAAGACACAGCATTTAATAATGTTATATTAATGTTTGCATACAGACAGTAATGAAAAGTGTTTACTAAAGTAAACAAAGACGAATATAATAATGCCACATGAACAGAGATTATTTGCATTGTGCACAATTAAAGTAGTCTAGAAATATTCTTAATACAGAAAAACAGGAATGTATTAAATCCAAAAAGTGAATCAAAACAAACAAATTCAAGCAAAGGAAGAAAAACAAACAAACAAAAAACTGCACAATAAATCACTGGCAATTGCATATCTATAATGAATAGCAGGGTACAGCAGGGCTAAAGGCACACCCGGGTAAAATATTATAGATTTAATTTATAATATATATCCCATAAATAATATCCTGGAATTCACTAAGAATCTCTTGTTTTTTTCTCCCCAATTATTCAAGTCTTTTTTCAGGTTCGCTCCTTTTATCTCTAATAGCAGTGTTTACTATAATGTTTCCAAAGCAGGTAAATACAAAATATTTTTAAATTAAACAACCCATTTTTATGATTTATTTCCCCACACGTGTTGCTCTATCAATGTGTCATAAAAACATTACTATATTTTCTGCAGTCATACACTATGGGAGTAGTGAAAAACACATTTTTCTATGAGGTGTACCTTTAGTTCTGTTGTACCCTGTATGATTACCTACAAATATAATCTGCATTACCTGTTGGCAACATCAACCAAATGAGCTCCTGTCTGCTCACATTTCAGTTTGGCCTCATTAAAAGACTTGCTTTCCATGGCAATAATATAACAGTAAGAGCCGTACCTAACCCAACCCTATGGGAGCCAGACAGACATGACTTAATCACAATGACAATTCCTCATACATCTTATACCATTAGAAATAAAGATTGTTTGGGGATTTTTGAAACAAACTCTGGATTTAAATGAAATTATTAATAATTTTGACAATTAATCACATATGCTGAGGTGCTGACGTGTGAAGTAGAGAACAACAGCTTTAAAAAAATATATATATATATATATATATACTGACAAAGTAATACTTTACATCAGTAACAAAATGTTGTGACAATGTAGTTCATAAAAATGCTATTTAAGATAGCAGAAGGCTGAAGCACATACCCAAATAATGCTAGATGAATGGACAGATGGATTTATTTATTATTTATTTATTATATTATTTATTATGTTTTTGATATTTTATTTTCTCTTTTGTTTATTAAAAATTAAAACATGGAGTATAATTTACAGTAGACTCACAGCTAGGCATCCAGGACTGACAACCTCTGGGGTGCCATCAGGCTTGCTAGATGATTTCTTTTTGCAGATGTAGCCACGCTCCATCTCACACATATGGTCTGCCCATCTGCCGTCCTATTACAGAGGCAAAAACCAAAATTACAGCTATGCAATACATAGATTTTTAATGTTTTTAAGGGAGTCTCTTCTGCTCATCAAGGCTGTATTTATTCGATCAAAAATACAGAAAAAAACAGTAATATTGTGAAATCTTATTGTAATTTCTAATATTGGTTTCCTATTTTTATATACTTTAAAATGACACAGCGCTGAATTTTCAGCATCATTACTCCACTCTTCAATGTCACATGATCCTTCAGAAATCATTCTAATATGCTGATTTATTATGAGTGTTGAAACTATTGTGCTGCTTCATATTGTTTTTTGGAATGTGATACATTTTTCTTTGATTCTTTGATGAATACAAAGTTAAGAAGAGCAGCATTTGTTCAATATATATATATTTTTTATAACAAATATAAGTCTTTACTATGACTTTATTCATTTAACACATCCCTCCTGAATAAAAGTATTAATTTCTTAAAAAAACTGACCCCAAACTTTTGAATAGCATTGTATATTGTAATTTGTAACACAACATTTCTTTTTTAAATAAATGCTGTTCTCTTTAACTTTTTATTAATCAGAGAATCCTAAAAAAAAAATATATATATATATATATATATATATATATATATAATTTTTTTAGGATTCTCTGATTAATAAAAAGTTAAAGATAACTTAAAGATATATATATATATATATATATATATATATATATAACAGGTCCCAAAAAAATAAAAAAATAAAGCAGCACAACAGTTTCCAACATTGATTATAAATCAGCATATTAGAATGATTTCTGAAGGATTATATGACACTGAAGACTGGAGTAATGATGCTGAAAATTCAGCTTTGATCACAGAAATAAATTATATTTTAAAGTATATTAAAATAGAAAACTGTTATTTTAAATTGCAATAATATTTCACAAAATAACAGTTTATTCTGTATATTTGATCAAATAGATACAGCCTTTATGAACAAGAAACTTCTTTAAAAAAAACAAAAAAATCTTACTGATCCCAAACTTTTGAGCGGCAGTATATATAGGCCACTTTCACACAGCAGCAGAATATGGTTGTCAGTCCTGTATTTGAGTCCTTAATACGGTTATGTTCACACACATTCTGTAACTGAATTCACACCTGTAAATTTTCAGGACTCACAACCGCATTCTTGGGACTGGACAACGAGGGCTACATTCAGTAGCTTACAGTAGCATCTCGAATACGGTCTGTATAAATGTGCAAGCCCATATTCCTTACCAGTAACCATAGCAACAGTGACCAAAGTAATATCAAAGATGTCGACGTCCATAAAACTGAAAGTCTTATCACTTTTTGACATGACAAGCTGAGTTTTGCTGTTCCATTTGAACTGACTTATTAAAGGACTGTTTGTAATACTCCATCATCATGCACTTTATTACAGGCCCCAAACTGTGACATCTTTGTGTTAGTATTTGTGAGTATTAATTTATCGAGTAATTGTGAATATTCCAATTAATTTATGAGCCACAGTTAATATGGACAATTAAAATTTATACTACCAACCAGAGGTGTAAAGTATTTCAGAATCAGAATCAGAATCAGCTTTATTCGCCAAGTGTGTGCAAACACACAAGGAATTTGTTGTGGTTTTTAAGAAGCTCTTGGTACATACATGCATACATTACATACATACATACATTACATGCATACATTACATGCATTACATGCATACATATCTGACATGAGAACAGAACATTTAAATAAGCCTTAACAACAACAATAATAATAATAATAATAATGTGTCTGAATCTGGAACAGAAGATTTATGTACAGATTTGTGCCTTATTTACTCTATATATACAGCTGTATAGAAAATTATGCATACATATTTACATAGTACTAGAGAGAGTAAATAATTAGAGATGGGGGATGAATTACAGGCAAGAATTAGGGTTAGAGAATTACAGAACACAGGTAATAATTCCTGTGTTAGTTGTTTAGGCTGGAGATGGCATAGGGGAAAAAACTTTTTTTTTGCCTAGATGTTCTAGTGCACAGAGATCTGTAGCGTCTGCCTGAAGGGAGAAGCGCAAACAGGTCGTGTCCAGGGTAAGAGGGGTCTGTGATGATGTTACCTGCCCGTTTCTTCACTCTGGAGTAGTACAAATCCTGAAGGCTGGGCAGGTGCACACCAATGATCCTTTCTGCTGTGCTAACAGTCCGCTGCAGTCTTCTTATATCTGATTTGCTGGCTGACCCAAACCATACAGTTATAGAAGAGCACAGAAACGACTCAATAACAGCAGAGTAAAACTGTGTCATGTGCGCCTGTGGCAGGTTGAACTTTTTCAGTTGACGAAGAAAGTACATTCTCTGCTGGGCCTTTTTCACGATGGAGTCGATGTGAGTGTCCCACTTCAGGTCCTGAGAGATGGTGGTTCCCAGGAACCTGAATGACTCCATTGCATTCACAGAGTTGTTCATGATAGTGAGTTGGGGGAGAGCTGGGGGGTTTCTCCTGAAGTCCACGATCATCTCCACAGTTTTAAGCGTGTTGAGCTCCAGGTTGTTTAGACTGCACCAGACAGCCAGCTCCTTAACCTCCTGTCTGTAAGCAGACTCGTCACCGTCCTGGATGAGGCCAATGAGTGTGGTATCGTCTGCAAACTTCAGGAGTTTGACAGAGGGGTCTTTAGAGGTGCAGTCGTTGGTGTAGAGGGAGAAGAGCAGTGGGGAGAGAACACAACCCTGAGGAGCTCCAGTGCTGATGGTGCAGGTGTTGGATGAGAATTTTCCCAGCCTCACTAGCTGCTGCCTGTCTGTCAGGAAGCTGGTGATCCACTGACAGATGGAGGTGGGGACAGAGAGCTGTGTCAGTTTATTCTGAAGGGTGTCCGGGATGATGGTGTTGAAAGCGGAGCTGAAGTCCACAAACAGGATCCTTGCATAAGTCCCTGGTTTGTCTAGATGTTGGAAGATGTAGTGCAATCCCATGTTGACTGCATCATCCACAGACCTGTTTGCTCGGTAAGCAAACTGCAGGGGGTCCAGCAAGGGTCCAGTAATGTCCTTCAGGTGAGCCAACACGAGCCTCTCAAATGACTTCATCACCACAGACGTTAAAGCAACAGGTCTGTAGCCATTAAGTCCTGTGATTTTTGGTTTCTTGGGTACAGGGATGATGGTGGAGCATTTGAAGCAGGAGGGGACTTCACACAGCTCCAGTGATCTATTGAAGATCAATGTGAAGATGGATGATAGCTGAACAGCACAGGCTTTGAGGCAGGCTGGAGAGACACCGTCTGGGCCTTTGGCTTTCCTTATCTTCTGTCTCCTGAAGACTTTGCTTACATCTTCTTCACAGATATAAGCCCCATTCACACTGCACGTTGGTCCTGGAAAATACCATTGCCGGAGTGCCTTCTGTGTGTCCCGGGAATTGATCACGGGTTGGGACCTAGTAACATTGTTCAGTAGCGCTGTGTGAACAAAAGATCAACGTAAAGGGTGCATCGTAGTGATGACGCACTTTATCGTTCGACAGTTTTACCTGAAGGCAGATCAACGTTCACACGACGAAAAATGTGTAAACTAGAATGAAGCAGCGATGGAGCTCCTCACTATCTGCGCTGAAGCAGCAGTTTAGTGAAATGATGAGCGCGCATTATACACGTCACATGAAAGGTCACGTGTACGGGATCTTTACTGAATGCAGCACAGATTTCACTGGCAGTGTGAATGCAGCAAATCTTCATTCATTTTCCAGATCTTGATTACAGGCTGAGAAACAGTAGGGGGAGGGAGGGGGAGGGGAGGGTGTTGATGTCTGTGTTGTGGGATGATCAGAGTGGGTGTGGGGTGTCAGACCAGGCTTTTGTTTTTGAAACCTACAGTAAAAACTGTTCAGGGGCCCGTTTCAATAAGGAGGTTCAACCAACTCGGAGTTTAAACTTGAACTCAGAGTTGACTTACTCTGAGATGGGAAACTCAGAGTTTTCGGTTACAGAACAGCTGAATTGTGTTAGTTTACTCAACTCTAAGTAGGTTGACTCTGAGTTTAGCGCGTGCACCACGACTATGAAAAGTCATGATCAGTGGAGCTCCGAAATTACGATTCACCATGGCAACAGCTCCCGCCAAAAAGACGTCAGCGTGCATACTTCCGTCAATGCCTAACTTTAATTCTTAATAACTGTCAATAACTTAATAACTGTTATAATATCAGAGGTGAAAACTGTAAATTATTGAACTAATATTAATTTTAATGGTATCCCATGGCCACAAAAAAAAAAAGAAAAAAAAAAAAGGAAAAAGACAGAAAGAAGAAAAAAGAACGTGGCAGCAGCTAAAAATGAAGTATAAAAACACAATTCAATCAAGGTAAAGCTTTAAACATGAAAGGTTCATGGGTGTGGGCTAAATGACTTTACAAACATTTGACATTAAATATCATTCAATGTCTATTTCAACACGCTGCAGCTTTTTCCACATAGTCTAACACTCTTTTCACATAATTAAATATTCTCTAATCCAACCTGTTACATTTCTTAATTAGAGTAATAAAATGAACTACTGACTTGTAGACAGCAAGAAGGCAGAGGGAGAACCTGCAGCACCACTGACAGATGAAGAGGTGATGGTCAAGTATTGGAAGATTTCTCAAATCCAAAAATAAAAAGAATAACTTTTGCTTTTGTATTAGGAAATAAAGATGACCAAAAAATTGTGAATAATTAGTTTATTTAACAGCTGTGGTGGTGGTTACGGCTCGTACTACCGATCTGGCATCCTTCCATTCCATACAGTAATCAGTTTCATTTTCAGAAGGTGTGATGGAGATATGCTTGTCATCAATGCATCCAACAACACTGGAAATCCTGAAGGAAATTCCAGACGTCACAGAAAGATGTTATCAAGTGAACGTCATTTATCAGATTAGCCTCATTCAAACCGATTTCTACACCACTGACATACAGTCCTGTGATACTCTTCTTTGACGGATTTGTGCCCAGGAAAAAAATTCTCAGAAAGAGCGTGAGAGCGATGCACACTTTCCTTAAATTCTGCATACAGGACTTATAATGTGCTCTGCATCTCCGATGTGAAAACTACCATTTAAAATAGGACCGCTCAAATAAATATCCATGAATCGATTATAATAAAATAAATAATATACAGTATTTAGTCTTGTTTCCATGAAGGAAAAATAACTAATTTAAGTGATTTTTTATTTTATTTTGCAAATTATCTGGCAATGCGGTAATAAATTAAAAATAGCCCATTCTTGTTTCCGTTTGCATTAAGATTATTTTTCTTACCCTATGGAGAACACTTTTATATTTTAACAAGACTAAATATCTAGATATTTTTTTATCTATAGAAAATGGATCTTAACTTAAGAATTTTTAAATATTTGTACTTGAAATAAGACAAAAATACTCAGTAAGAAAAGCAATTTTGCAGCGTGAATGAATGAATGAGGTATTAAAACATCGCTTCCACTTTAAAAAGGGGAGGAGACCGATAGAAACTCTGGGTTTACCGAAGAAAACCTGCTCCCGACCAGGTTAGGTTCACAGAGTAAGTTACCACGGTAACCGACTCTGAGTATAAGTTACCTCTCTTTCTGAAACGGGCTTGACTTACCCTGCTTTCCCGGGTTTAACAAACCTCCCATTTTGAAACGGAAAACCCAGAGTTTCCCTCATTTCAGGGTTAACATACTCAGAGTTTTCACTTAACCTCCTTTCTGAAACGGGCCCCAGGTCTTCAGTCAGTTGTTGATTGGCCTCAGTGCTGGGGGGAGGGGTCTTGTAGCTGGTGATGGCTTTCAGGCCTTTCCACACTGATGTAGGGTCGTTGCTTGAAAGCTGTTTTTTTAGCTTTCCAGCATAGTTCTTACATTTGAGGAAATGCAAGTAATTACTGTACTTTTGGATACTTTGTAGTTTTACTGAATATCAAAGATATTAGCTACTTTTACTCTCTACTTAACTATATTTTTGAATGAGTATCTGTACTCTTTACTCCACTACATTTGAAATGAGTGTTGCAGTTACACATTATATTTTACATGGACCTAGCTTTTTCTGCAGCAGTTTATTTCTGCTACAAAAGACTTGATACTGCCTACTACAGGGCACTGAAAGTCCTAGATCTTATGAGTTTTGCTCCCACTCACCCAAAAGTCCTAGATCAGTTGTTTTATATATTATGAGTTTTGAGGCCGAAACCAGCTCCAAGAAGGCTTTGACTTAATTTTCACATTATTTTATCCAAACTAAAGATATGAAGGAATTATTATAATTTTTTTTGTTCCGGTTTTATTTTGGTTTTAAATTAGCTCTCCTCACAAACTTTTTCTTGTTTTTGTTACATTATAGTTGGTCTCACCCAATGAGACACAGCATTTTGCTTTCCCGCCACACCTTTATTTCTATATGATCTTGTCCCGCTATATATACACAATTAATGAGGACAGTTCTCTGACTGCAGTTATACAGAGTTAAATGCCACCTACCAGCCAATCAATGAGGCCGTAAAAACCAGCAGCGCGTTTGTTATAAGCAACATGGATGTGCAGCACACTGCAAGAAGGCAATGAATTTAGGCAGAGCCGACTTAATTGCAGAATACGCAGGCTAAGGGCCCCCGAAACACCAGGGGGCCCCCTTGCTCTCAAAGATGTTTTACTTTTAGAATTTGGCCACCTGCTGTGAAAACATGAATGATCATTTATTTTAGTGCGGTGCGCTGTCACGCTCTCTATGTAAAAATCTTGTAACGTGAATGTCGTACAGTGTCTTGTTTGAGAAAAAAAAAATGAGTTGGAAGCGTACCGTGAAGAGATACTGTTTCTCGAGCGCCTTCCGCGAGCACGATTCGAGATGGAGTGAAACACGGACAAATGCGTTTCATCCATTCCTCAACAACACCCCCCCCGGTCGGCAACAGTTTTGCGTAGGGGCCCCAGAAGTCTAGGATCGACACTGGCTGTAAGTAACCCCCTCATTTTTTTTTTTTTTTTTAGCATTTTGATTTTACGATTCCTTAACGAAATCACTTGTGATCTGTGATCAAAGATAGTGAGAGCTGATGTTGGGAAGCCGAATTCGTGCTAAATTATTATTGATGTTATTACTGATGCAGTCAAAAACTCCAACTGCTTTGCAACCAGAAGCTTTAACTTAGCTTTAGCTTCCAGAAACTAAGGCAAGTGCTAGATATGTTATAATTGGTAAATCTGATAGAAGACTGACAAATTCATCCAAATATAATAAATTGTTTTATATATTTAAAAAAAAAAAGTTTAAAAAATACAAAGAAATTTGGCCCCAAACATGCCAACTGAACAGCAGTGCTCAATGTACTGTACACATATAGTATCACAGAACTTGCCCTAAGCATGTATGTCAAGCTGTGTGTAGCCTATGTGTGTGTCTGAGAGTGTGAGTGAGAGAGAGAGAGAGAGAGAGAGAGAGAGAGAACACATTTCAGCTTATAATTGTATTTTATTTTTTTCTGTTGCGTTTGTTGCATATTTTGATGTCTTGATGACAGGTAAAGGGCTCACATATAAAGCACTGTGGCTTCCCCACTCCATGGTGGGTTTGACCAAAACCAAAACTAGGAACAGTTTGACTCCGGATGGAACGCTATTATCTATCATGACGGTGCTTTATGTGGGAGCCCTCTACCCCTGTCATCAGGCATCAAAATGTGCAACAAACACTTACAGCAACAACAAAAACAAAAAAAATCAAAACATGATATCTAAGCTGAAATGTGTACCCCTCTCTCTCTCACACACACACACAGCTTGACATACATCCACAGGGCAAGTTCTGCAATCCTACGGTCTGTGTTTGTTTATTCGGTCTGGTTAGTGGCACCGGCAACAAACGCAGTTAAAGGTAAAGTGATGAGTAATGAAGTCGGGCTCAGGTTGTTGTGCTGTGGGATGTGTTTCCCATACATTTATTTGTGGTGACCCGCCACGATATCAAAACTGACCAATTGTCCAAAAGGCTTCGTTGAATAAACATGAGCATGTAATGCACGTTTAAAAATCAAAACGAGGTGCGGGTGTTTTTATTTCACTGTATTTCTGAAGGAAGACTGTCTTTAGAAAATGTTCGATGTTATTTTCATTTCATCTTGCATGTAATGCCTGATAAAGCAGCTTTTGTAAGGTCAGCGCTGCTTTATCTACAGCCATTACCAGGGAAACCTCTAGTTCTCCAGCTTTAAAACGCCTCCTGCTGACAGAGAATGAATTTGCATTTTCAATAGACCCTTTTTGTGCCGATGTCATGATTACATCACACAGCTAGCTGGAGGCAAAACAAAGCGAAAACTGGAGAGGGGGGGGGGCAAGATGGCATCTGTCTAGTTAGACGTGCCGTTTCTCTGTCGCAGGTAAATTGGGGGTTTGCAGCTGACAACTAGGCTACATCTTAACATGCATATGCCTCTTACATCTTAACTGGGTTGGAGATATAGCCTAATCTTTGAATGGGCAAAAAAAGAAATAGGAAACAGAAATCCGCTCTTCTCAACATTGAAGCAGACGAGATGGATCTTTCTTGCGAGCCCGCCTTAGAACCCCGATGCCTCACTGATTATCCCAGTCTGCCTGATATACCTCAAAAAAGTGACTCTCCTGCTAAAAAAAAGGAACAAAGTCGGTTCGAAAATGGACCCTGAGAATACTTCCGAAGTGCTTGAAGCCATTCAGGCGCTTAGCTTGAAACTTGTTTGTACACTTTCAAAGATTTCAACGATCGAGAAGACTACGGAGCTTACTTCGGCTAAGGTTGTAACGATCGGCCTTAATTGGAAGATGTCACAATAATTAAAAGTTGTCAGATTAAACTGTGTGAGGTAAAATAAGTTTTAAAAAGATGAGACAACAACAAAAGTATAAGTAATAAATAGTGTATTTACAGAATTCACAAAGAACTTAAAACAACACAATAAAACTAGAAATCCTAGGCTGTTAAAAGCACAGAGTCTTTCAGGTCCATACCGTTAAAACAGTCCTTAAGAAATCCAGCGTGCTGTAAGTCCCAATGTAAAAGTGTCCACCGGTGTATATACAATCCAAAGAAAGTGATAATCCCAACCAAGTGAGATGCTGGAATGGTAAATCCTTAAAACAACTCCTCAATCCAGCTGGTGCACTCCTTTGGTCTGTCACCTTGATTGTTTGACATGCTGCTTGCTTTATACTGGTCTACTTCCTGATTCCTGTCATGTGACTGATCACATGACAGGCAGACCCAAGTACATTTAAAGACATACACACATGGCGTGGTGCTGATAACGCCAAGGTCGCAGGCTCGATCCCTGTACGGGCCACCATATGTAACGATCGGCCTAACAGGCTGGCTTACAAAGTTTAAAATGGGGTCAGATTTTACTGTGTGAGAGATTTGTAGGTGTTAAACGAATGACATAAAACAGAAATACGTTTAAGAACGGGACTTTAAAACAACACAATAAATCCAGGAAAACTCAGTCTGTTAAAAGCATACAGTTTACTGTACCATACCCCAAAAACAGTCCAAGAATCCTAGTGTGCTGAACAAATCGCAAAGTGAGTCCACCAGTGTATATACACCGGTGGACACTTTTACATTGGAACTTACAGCACGCTGGATTTCTTAAGGACTGTTTTAACGGTATGGACCTGAAAGACTCTGTGCTTTTAACAGCCTAGGATTTCGAGTTTTATTGTGTTGTTTTAAGTTATTTGTGAATTCTGTAAATACACTATTTAATTACTTATACTTTTGTTGTTATCTCATCTTTTTAAAACACTTATTTTACCTCACACAGTTTAATCTGACACCTTTTAATTATTGTGATATCTTCCAATAAGGCCGATCTTTACATATGGTGGCCCGTACGGGGACGTTCAAGGATTTTAAAAGCTGTGTTGAGAGAAGTGTTTTTAAGATGGCGACTAAACAAAATAATGCTGCTTCTTTTAATACATCTACTGGTTTTAACGATGAACGGTTTGTACATCAATGTGAATGTGTACAGCTTCGCGCTGAGGTGGCTGTTCTTAAAAACCTTGTTTTAAAACTGGAGATGGCTTTTAAAGACTCTGTTGATAGTAATATAAATCGTGAAGTGTTTTATAGAGAAGCTGTGGATTTTAAGTTTGCCAAGATGGAGGAAGGTATAAAGGACACTGTGGCAACACTGGAGAGAGAGGTTACTGAGTGTTTCATGAGGAGAGACAACAAATGGGCGAGACAACTGGAACGGATCAGGAAGCCAGAATTTGCCATCTCTCCTCACACTACAATGACCAGCCCAGTACCACCCACATCGACCCCTGGTTTTCCTCCGGCCAACGTTCCCACTGCCTCAACCACTTCACAAACCGTCAACAGAGCAATCGATGGAGAATCCTGCATCACCACTTCAGACGGGCTATGTGACTCTGTCACACAAAGACACATGTTTTATACCGCTCAATATCTATATATTTGAGTTTTAATGGTTTTACATGTTGTCTTAGCCATTTTAATCCTCTTAATTATTTTATGTGTGTATGTCTTTAAATGTTCTTGGGTCTGCCTGTCATGTGATCAGTCACATGACAGGAATCAGGAAGTAGACCAGTATAAAGCAAGCAGCATTTCAAACAAACAGGGTCATGGACCAAACCACTGCACTCACTGGATTGTGGAGTTATTTCAGGACTTACCATTCCAGAACTTCACACATCTTGGATAATCACTTTCTTTGGACTGTATATACACCGGTGGACACTTTTACCTTGGGACTTCAACACACTAGGATTCTTAAGGACAGTTTTAGGGTACGATTCACATGGACAATCTACTTTTAACAGCCCAAGTTATTCTAGTTTTATTGTGTTGTTTTAAGTTCCTTGTGCTATATGTAAATACATGTTTTATTCCTTCTACTTTTGTTGTTGTCTCATCTTTTTAAAACACTTATTTTACCTCACACAGTTTAATCTGACCCCTTTTAATTATTGTGACATCTTCCAACAAGGCCGATCGTTACAAGGTGGACAGTTTAGCAACTTCTGTGCAACAACTCATCGCCAGTGTTGGGCAGTAACTAGATACTGTAACTTAGTTACTGTAATAATATTACTTTTTGCAGTAACTAGTAGTGTAACTAATTACTAATAAGATTTCAGTAATAATATTACAGTTACTATCCATAAAACAGCTTAGTTACTTTTGATGCCTCAACCCGCTGATTTAAAATCCAACAATTAAATAATTCCTAGATTTATTTTCATAATTTTCACGACTGGCACATGCATGTGATGTCCTCAGTGCAGCAGGCAAGCTTGGAATATGGAAAAGCTTACATTCTGCAGATAGAAATATTGCATTATATTGATTTTGTCAAGAAAAAATATGATCTGAACACTGTTGTGTAAGTTGTGGCTTTACTTTAAACTCTGGCATTACATCCCTCTGATCAGCATGTGGTACATTATATTGCTATAATAATTTTTTTTTTTTTTGAAAATTAAACCGTTTCTTACAAACTTATGTGATTTCATAAAATACATGAAATATAATCGTATGGGTAACGGAGAAATTACAATTAGCTTCAAGCTACACATGACAATTAATGAGATTAATACAACACTTCTACTTGAATGTCACTGTTAATCACTATTGAGTGTTTGTAATAACTTCTGATTGCGATCCAATGTGGATTTTGGTGAAATGATGAGGCAGAAATATGTTGTTAGAAGAATTATATGTGGAAGAGACACAGTTACAACTTCTGTGGGGCGTGAAGATAAAGTAATGTAACTAGTAGTGTAACTAATTACTGTTGCCAGACAGTAATAAGTAAAGTAACAATATTACTTTTGAAAGGAGTAACTAGCAATGAGTAATATTACATTCTTTGAGTAACTAGCCCAACACTGCTCATCGCTGATGTTAAAACTCACAATGAACGGCTATCCGCGATGGAGAAGGAAATGCGAGCTTTAAAGGCTGAAAATGTATCTTTGAGGGCAAATATAGCAGAGGCGCAACGTTACAGTTGAAGATGGTCACTCAAAATGCATGGCTTGAAAGAGACTGATGGAGAAGATGTTAGACGAATAACTATCGATGCTCTTGCTAAAGTTGCTTCGAAAATACAAGACCAGCTTGATCAGGTGGTGGATGTAGTTCATTGTCTTGGTCGCAAATCTTCACCGTCAAATGCGAATCCTAAGCGGGCCATCGTCTTTCTCTTCTCGATGCACATTTACCGTGACGAGGTCTGGAGGGCAGCTAGAAATTCCAAGTTCTTACTGGATAACAACCTTCGCATCTCCGAATTACTGTCACCTGAAGATAAAGCAGCAAGAGAGAAACTGTGGCCGAGGGTGAAGAAGGCTCGGGAGGAAGGTAAAAGGGGGTTCCGTGGTCCGTTTGCGTACATTGAGGGGAAAAGAATTGACTCCAATGAAACATGACTGAATAATAGCCTAAATTAAAAGAGCCTGCTTTGAATTACTAAACATGCCTGACTGTTTCACGAAAGTTCTATTGGCTGCTGCTTCCCCTGGTTCATAGTTAGATAAGTTAATTGCAGCTTCAAGACAATAGGTCTTGGATTTGGTGTTTTGTAAAGTAAACTTCATTGTTCTTTTTTCTTGTCGATTTATTTTTTGCTTTAATGGATTTTAAGTTTTATTCTTTAAGCATAGCATCTTTGAACGTAAGGGGTATTCGCGAAAACACGAAGCGAAAGGCTTTATTTCTTTACTTTAAATGGAGTGATGCTGACATTATTTTCTGTCAGGAGACACATTCTACGGACTTGGATGTGGAATTTTGGAAATCTCAATGGGGAAACTATCTATTTTGGTCATGGAACTTCACAGTCGGCAGGAGTTATGGTTTTGTTGCATCGATTTAAAGGAGACGTACTTAATTCTGTTGCAGATGAAAATGGAAGATGGATAGTCTTAACTGTTAAATTGGACAACACAACATTTATACTTTGTAATATTTACGGTCATAATTCCAGTGTGCTAAATAAGACCCTGTTTGCCAAAGTTTCTGATGTTGTTCATTGTCAATTTAGTAATTTCCAGGCTTCATATGTTATACAGGTGCATCTCAATAAATTAGAATGTCGTGGAAAAGTTCATTTATTTCAGTAATTCAACTCAAATTGTGAAACTCGTGTATTAAATAAATTCAATGCACACAGACTGAAGTACATTTACATTTACATATAGTCATTTGGCAGACGCTTTTATCCAAAGCAACTTACAATTGGGGAATACATAAAGCGATTCATCTTGAAGAGGCAATCAGACAGAGCAAGTGCTCGTAACACCAAGTCTCAGTCATTGTTCAAATAAGTACAAGCTAGCAAGGGAAGGAGATAAATATAAAGGGAAAGATTACGTTTTTTTTAGTTTTTTTTTTAGTTTAGGATGAAGTCAAGTAGTGCCGAAAGAGATGAGTTTTCAGTTGTTGCTTGAAAATTGACAGGGATCCAGCATTCCGGATAGGGGTGGGAAGATTATTCCACCAGCCAGGAAAGGTGAACGAGAATGTTCTGGAGAGTGATTTTGAGCCTCTCTGTGATGGTACCACAAGGTGTCGCTCACTAGCAGATCTCAGTCTTCTGGAGGGGATGTAGATTCGTAATAGTGAGTGGAAGTAGGAGGGTGCTGAGCCTGTGGTCGTTCTGTATGCAAGCATCAGTGTCTTGAACTTGATGCAAGCTGCCACTGGTAGCCAGTGCAAGGAGATGAAGAGAGGTGTAACATGGGCTCTTTTGGGCTCGTTGAAGAACAGTCGTGCCGCTGCATTCTGAATCATTTGTAGAGGTTTGATTGTGTTTGATGGAAGTCCAGCCAGAAGAGCATTGCAGTAGTCCAGCCTAGAAACGAGAAGGGCCTGGACAAGAAGTTGTGCAGCATGCTCTGTCAGAAAGGGCCTGATCTTTCTGATGTTGTGTAGTGCAAACCTGCAAGATCGAGCAGTCTTTGCAATGTGCTCTTTGAAGGTCAGCTGGCCATCAAAGATTACACCAAGATTTCTGACCGAAGTTGATGGGGTAATTATTGATGAGCCGAACTGAATCGTGAAGTCATGCTGTAGAGTCGGAGTGGCAGGGAAGACAAGAAGCTCAGTCTTTGCCAGGTTGAGCTGTAGGTGATGTTCTTTCATCCATGCCAAGATGTCCGCCAGGCAGCCTGAGATCCGTGCAGCTACCGTTGGATCATCTGGTTGAAAAGAGAGATAGAGCTGTGTGTCATCGGCGTAGCAATGATAGGAGAAGCCATGTGCCTGTATGATGGGACCCAGTGATGTAGTGTATGTGGAGAAGAGGAGGGGTCCAAGAATCGATCCCTGAGGAACTCCAGTGACCAGTTGATGTGCTTTGGATACCTCCCCTCCACAGGCCACCCTGAAAGACCTACCGGTGAGATAGGATTCAAACCAGCGAAGTGGAATCCCAGTGATGCCCAGCGATGAGAGGGTGGACAGGAGGATCTGATGATTGACAGTGTCAAAAGCAGCAGAAAGATCCAGCAGAATGAGGACTGACGATTTGGAATTGGCCTTTGCAATTCGCAGGGCTTCAGTGACTGAGAGTAGCGCAGTCTCTGTTGAATGGCCACTCCTGAAACCTGACTGTTTAGCATCCAGTTTGTTGTACTGTGAAAGAAACAATGAAAGCTGGTTGAAGACAACTCGTTCGAGTGTTTTCACTACTAATGGAAGGAGAGAGACAGGTCTGTAGTTTTCTAAAAGAGAAGTGTTTAATGTAGGTTTTTTGAGCAGTGGGGTTACCCGAACCTGCTTGAACGCTGTAGGGAAGATGCCTGTGAAGAGAGATGTGTTGATAATGTGTGTGAGTGCCGGTAAGAGTGTGGGAGAGATTGCTTGGAGAAGGTGAGAGGGGATTGGGTCAAGAGGATATGTTGTAGCTACAGACCTGTCTCTCTCCTTCCATTCGTAGTGAAAACACTTGAACGAGTTTTCTTCAACCAGCTCTGGAGAGGAGAAGTTTGGATACTTCCGCCTCGGTGAGGGGACAGAAGGAGAAGATGGGAGTTTGACCAGTGGATGTGGTTGGTTGGAGGTCCTGTGTGTGTGGAGGTGAAAACTGGTTACTGATTGTTCTAGTTTTGTCTGTGAAAGAAGTGGCAAAGTCGTCAGCTGTTATAGAAGTGGTGGGAGGTGGAGGAGGGGGACAGAGGAGAGAATTAAATGTTCTGAAGAGATTACGCATGTCTGGAGCGCTGTTAATCTTGTTGTGGAAATGTGAGGATTTGGCAGTGTGGACTTCAGTAGAGAAAGATGAAAGCAAAGACTGATACCTACTCAGGTCCGACGGATCGTTTGATTTGTGCCATTTTCTCTCTGCCGCTCTGAGTTTGGTCCGATGCTCACGAAGAACATCGGATAACCAGGGGTTAGAAGGGGCAGCCGGTGCTGGCCTGGAGGAGAGAGGACAAATGTCGTCTAGACAAGAGGTTAAGGTAGAGCATAAAGTGTCAGTAGCTGCATTCACATCCAGAGATGAGAAATGGGTAGGTGAGGGAAGACAGGAGGATACTACAGAGGAAAGAAGGGAGGGGGAAAGGGAGCGTCGGTTACGTCTGAAAGTAACCGGTAAGGGAGATGGTGGCACCTGGGTAGCAAAATGTAAAGTAAATGTAATGAAGAAATGGTCAGAGATATGTAGTGGTTGTACCAGAATGTTATCTGTAGTACAATTGCATGTGTAAATTAAATCAAGTTGGTTGCCTGATTTGTGCGTGCTAGTAGTGGTAAGGCGTTTGAGATCAAATGAAGCTAGGAGTGAATGGAAGTCTGTAGCATAAGGCCTGTCTAGGTGAATGTTGAAATCGCCAAAGACTAAGAGTGTAGTGCCATCCTCCATGAAAGAGGACAGCAGCCTGTCCAGCTCCTCTAGGAAGGTGGCTAGAGTTTGTCCAGGAGGACGGTAAATTATCACAATCTGTAGTTTTATAGGAGCTGTTACAGTAATCGCATGAGATTCAAATGAGTTGTAATTGCATAGGGAAGAGTGGGTTGAGTATTTCCAATTGTTTGAAATGAGCAGACCAGTGCCCCCACCCCGGCCAACTTGATGTGGGGTGTGAGAGAAAGAGAAATAGAGAGAGCAGCTGTTAGACAAATCCAGAGAGCAGCTGGGGTTAAAGAAAAAGCTGAGTCTTCTGACAATTCAAAAGACATAGAGAAAGAAAGAGGTGTAGTAGAAGATGTAGAATAGGGCGCAGGTTAGCAGGTCTCAGTCAAGCCCAAGATTGCTCGGTGTCGTTGCGGTTAAAGTGAGTGTGGATCGTCACCCGAAGAAACGCTTCCGCTGATGCTTCAGCAGAAATGAAGTCAGCCACCTTCTTTAGCACACCCAACAGTTGACAGCTGACTGCAGGAAGGACAATTCAAAAGACTATTATTATAACCATAGCAATCAAAAATACAAACTACAAGAAAGAAAGAGGTGTAGTCCCAGCAGCAAGTAATAATTTAAACAAAGATGTAGAGATAGTCACTAGTCGACTAGTAGTTTAAGTCTTTGGTTATTTTAATTGTGATGATTTAGGCTAAAATTAAAACCCACCAATTCACTATCTCAACAAATTAGAATACTTCATAAGACCAATAAAAAAAAATCATTTTTAGTGAATTGTTGGCCTTCTGGAAAGTATGTTAATTTACTGTATATGTACTCAATACTCGGTAGGGGCTCCTTTTGCTTTAATTACTGCCTCAATTCAGCGTGGCATGGAGGTGATCAGTTTGTGGCACTGCTGAGGTGGTATGGAAGCCCAGGTTTCTTTGACAGTGGCCTTCAGGTCATCTGCATTGTTGGGGCTGGTGTCTCTCATCTTCATCTTGCCAATACCCCATAGATTCTCTATGGGGTTCAGGTCAGATGAGTTTGCTGGCCAATCAAGCACAGTAACACCATGGTCATTGAACCAGCTTTTGGTACCTTTGGCAGAGTGGGCAGGTGCCAAGTCCTGCTGGAAAATGAAATCAGCATCTCCATAAAGCTTGTCAGCAGAAGGAAGCATGAAGTGCTATAAAATTTCCTGGTAGATAGCTGCGTTGACTGTGGACTTCAGAAAACACAGTGGACCAACACCAGCAGATAACATGGCAGCCCAAATCATCACTGACTGTGGAAACTTCACACTGGACTTCAAGCAACATGGATTATGTGCCTCTCCACTCTTCCTCCAGACTCTGGGACCTTGATTTCCAAATGAAATGCAAAATTTACTTTCATCTGCAGGGCTCTAGACTAACTTTCTGCACTGGTTGCACTGGTGCGCCTAACTTTTTTTCTTAGGTGCACCACCACAAAAGTTAGGTGCACCCAAATTTTCATATAGGCAATATTGACTTGTAAATGATTAACCAACAATCTGGTCAACATAAAGTTCTTTATTTGAAGCACAATTCTACAAGAAAGGTAACTTACTGAAAAAGTGTTGGTGCTTAAAAGTGCTTCACTGAGCTGCATGTATTGTGTTACATGCAAGGGCGTAGTTTTGGTTTGAACATGGGGGGGGGGGGGGGGGGGGTTGAAGTGGACCCCGGGTCATGCTCCCTCTTAAGGTTTATTTATTTGTTTGTTTGCTTAAATGTTTATTTATGTAAAATGGTCTTTTGTGCTATCCACCACACATGCAAAGTTGGTTGAAAGTGATTATTTAGACACTTAGGCTATAGTTTGACAGGATGTTCTAATTCAACACGCCATGGGAAGTCAATCTAACTTTATTTTCTCATTTTCTTATATTGATATTGTTTATTTCTTACTCCTTAACAGTTCACCAGGCTCTTAATGATTTAATCTATGACATCATTGGAATATCTGAAGGCCAGGTTTTTCCATCACTCATCATTTGAACCCATTGGCTCTCGATTCTGACTTGTACATGCTCTTATGAAAAAGTACCATAGTTCTTAACTGTAGCATTTGTTTATAATAAGGCTAGCCTATTAATCATTACCAGGCCAATAATGACTTTATTAATCTATATTGCATTTGTTATGAGAAACAACAGCCTTTAGAAACAATAGCTACAACATGCCACAGTTGTAATATAAATCTTTAGGGAAAAATCTATTCCCTTAACAGATTATCTATTATAAATTCTACAAGTTAGACAAAATTTACCACAATAAATAAGACTACAGTAAAACGTGATAAATTATAGTAAAGGTGGTCATGAGTGGTTTAAAAACATTTTAATAGCCTATTATGCTAGTGCTGGTGAAATATTTCTCCTCTTTTCATCAGTCTTTTTAGTTTGTGCCTTTTTTTAGATAATGTTCGACTTTCTCCATAGCATTTTAAAGTGGCAGTTTCTCAATAGAATTCAAATAGATCGCATATTTTACCAGAGAGCTTCTCACACTTCTCGAGCGTGCTGGTGAACGCGCACAGAGTATAGGGTGATTCGCGCGCTGCTCGTGCACAATTAAAAGAACTGCGCTTCAGTCATGTAGTGCTGATAAACGCTCCGTTCGGTTCGTACGTGAGGTTAGCGCTTATAAAAGCGCAGAAGGCGCGATTCAAATAATTAATAAATGGCCTGATTCTAGTTATGATTTTCGGACGGATCAGGCCTTAACTTAACATTCTTAACGAAAAAGTTGTCAATCGTTCTTTTCATCTTCTCTCATCATCCGCGGCTACATCCACTCTGTTTATCTGATGGGCCTAGGCTACTCACCTCTCTCTGTCTGACTGCAGCACACACATTTTCAAACGTACACACACGCACAGGAATATCTGGACCACGGACAATCAGAGTGGGGGGGGGTCGGTCCGCCCTTCACTATCTCTGATTGGTTTAGACCACGATATGGGCCTAATGTGTGTCTGTCTGTTGTTGAACCACAGGGAGATTTTTAGAGTCGCGGAGACTTTTTTTTTTTTTTTTTTTTCCTCGAACGGCTGGTCGCACCGGTGCAACCTCAGATTTTTTTTAGTCGCACCATTGAGAAATTAGGTCGCACTCTAGAGCCCTGATCTGAAAAGAGGACTTTGGACCACTGAGCAACAGTCCAGTTCCTTTTTCTCCACAGCCCAGGTAAGACGCTTCTGACGTTGTCTCTGGTTCAGAAGTGGCTTGGTAGCCCTTTTCCTGAAGACGTCTGAGCGTGGTGACTCTTGATGCACTGACTCCAGCTTCAGTTCACTCCTTGTGAAGCTCTCCCAGGTGTTTGAATCAGCTTTGCTTGACAGTATTCTCAAGCTTGCAGTCATCCCTGTTGCTTGTGCACCTTTTCCTACCCAAATTCTTCCTTCCAGTCAACTTTGCATTTAATATGCTTTGATACAGCACTCTGTAAACAGCCACACCTTTCAGTAATGACCCTCTGTGACTTACCCTCTTTGTGGAGAGTGTCAATGTTCGCCTTCTGGATCATTGCCAAGTCAGCAGTCTTCTCCATTATAGTGGTTTCAAAGAACAAGAGATACCCATAATTTATACTGTAGGGATGTCATTAATTGAAACTCAAATGTAAATATTCTAATATTTTGAGATACTGATTTTTGACTTTCATGAGCTGTAAGCTCTAATCATCAAAATTAAAACAAAAAAAAACTTTTGAAATGTTTTACTTTACATGTAATGAATCTAAAATATATGAAAGTTTCACTTTTTGAAGTAAGTTACAAGAAAAAATTAACTTTTTCACGACATTCTAATTTATTGAGATGCACCTGTATGTTCAGGTGATTTTAATGAATGCATGGATGATTTGATTGATAGATACCCTCCTCGCTCCTCTCAATGTGCTGTTCAATCCAGTGTGGCATCTCTTTGTGCCACCTTATTACTTGCTGATACTTGGTGTTTCTATAACCCTGGGAAGTTAGAGTACACATGGTCTAACAAAATCAAATCTTTGCAGTCTAGAATTGACTTGTTCCTAATTTCTAACTCAGCTTAACTTCTTACTAAAGAAGATGAAGTTGAATTAGCTAAAATTCAATCTCAACTATATCTGATCTACCTTGATCTAGCTAAAGGTGCTTTTATACGTTCAAGGGCAAAATGGCTAGAAGAGGGTGAAAAAAATACAAGCAATTTTTTTCGCTCTAGAGAAAAGAAATCTTAAAAGAAATACAGGTAACACTTTATAATAATGTTCAGTTGTAAGTAATTTTTAAGTGATTAGTTAATGATGAACTAATAATTTACAAAACATTCATAAGCAATTAATAAGTTATATGCTAATAATTTGTGTATGTTTTGTTAATTAATTTACAAGTCATTTACAAGTCATTAGTTTATGATTAACTAATAATTTACAAAACATGACTATGCGTTCATAGATGATTAATAAGTGATATGTTAATATTTTTTATCTATGTTTTGTAGATTAAGTTATAAATCATTTACAAGTGATTAGATGATGATGAACTAATCATTTACAAAACATGACTATACATTAACAAATGATTAAGTAATATGCTAACGATTTACAAATTCTGTCATAAGCTATCTTTAAAAAATAGCATCATGAAATAATCAAACAGATTCTTAATGCTTAATAGTTACTAGTTAATATATTATTAATCACTTATAAATCATTGAAATGTCAACATTGTACTATTATCTCAATAAACATTATAAATAATTTACAAAGCTTTCTGCATCCCCTAATCTAAAGTGTAAACTACTCATCAGTTGTAAATGTTTTACAAACTGTATGGTTTCCAGTTGTGTGTGTGTAAATATATATACACACACAAACAACCTGTAACCGGAAGGTTTGTAAAACATTTTAAAACACATTACAATGTGTTGTAAATGCCTTGTATACACCTACAGATCATTTGTAACAGGTAAACAAGATGATGTGTAACACATTTACAAGTGATGAGTAGATTACACTTTAGATTAGGGGATGCAGAAAGCTTTGTAAATGATTTAAAATGTTTATTGAGATAATAGTACAATGTTGACATTTCAATGATTTATAAGTGATTAATAATATATTAACTAGTAACCTAACTAAACTATTAACCATTAAGGATCTGTTTGATTATTTCATGATGCTATTTTTTAAAGATAACTTATGGCAGATTTGTAAATCATTAGCATATTACTTAATCATTTGTTAATGTATAGTCATGTTTTGCAAATGATTAGTTCATCATCATCTAATCACTTGTAAATTGATTTATAACTTAATCAACAAAACATAGATAAAATATTAACATATCACTTATTAATCATCTATGAACACATAGTCATGTTTTGTAAATGATTAGTTTATCATTAACTAATCACTTATAAATGACTTATAACTGAACGTAACACATCCAAATACAAAATAGCGCTGCAAAGACTCGCAACACAATAAAAAACAAAAACGTGCTTCAAAAAACACACTGCAAAAACAGAAATGCTCTGCAAATACTCACAACAGAACCAAATTCAGAAACACACTGCAAGAAGCACAGACCACAATGGGAGGACCCCAACAATGCCAAAATTGCCCCCAACAAAAAGAAAAATTAACCAACTAACCTTTTTTTTTGGCGTATTGATTACCATTTTTTATAACCACAGTTGTACAAATACCATGGTTAAACTATGATTAGTGTAGCAAAACAATGGTTAATTTGTGGATACCATGGTTTAACTATATTAAACATTTTTTTTATTTTTTTTTATCATTCATTCATTCATTTATTTATAGTAAAACCATGGTTCATTTTTTGTAGGGAAAGTTGTAAAAGTAAGTTAGCCAGCTTAAATAACGTTTCACAGTTACAGTAATTGTGTATTTCATTAGCTTATTTAGGCTAATAATATCCAAAAAAGTTATGGAATCATCAGGATGTTAAAATAAACAAAAATCTCACCTTTCAAAGCAAACATTGATAAGCATGTCCCAGCTAGGTTTGTCACTTTGCGGTTCCCTTTAACATTTTGGATGTGGTCTGTGCCTATTTGCAGCTCGTTTCTGTATTTGGTTGTGTTGTGAGTATTTGCAGTGTGATTCTGTTTTTGCAGCACATTTACGTATTTGTTCGTGTTGTGAGTATTTGCAGCGTGCTTCTGTGTTTTGTCACGTTGTGAGTATTTGCTGCAAGTGTGTTGTCAAATTGATGATGTTTTCTAAATTTACAGGGTTTATTTTTTTTTGCATGTGTTCTTTTCATTTGCAGTGCACTGAGCTCTCTCAGCCACCGTACCTATGCCTGAAATTCCAACATAGAAAACACTTTCATATCATACGTCAAATAAATGCTGTCACATATCATTTAGGACTTCCTGCTACTTATTAGATTTCTCCTTCATTCCATGTCTCTGTGTTGCAACTAGCATAACCACCACCATCTCCTGAGCCTCTACCACCATCCATAAAGGTTGCCGGAACTCCTGCTTACCTCATCTGTGATATTATCAATTCTAGACATAGAGGGATAAGGATATTCTTCCTTGTGGGGAGGATATGGCCCAGAGGAGTATTTGTGGATATTAGCAAATTATATCCTAGATCCTTCTTTGATTTTGGACTTCCACCGAGATTACCCTGATCATCAAGTTCCATAACCTATAGGTAGACCCAGAAAGAGATTTGCACCTGGAGGAGCTCCTAGAACAGGGGACTCTAATGCCTGCTTCTGCCATCTCTCCCCTACACTATCACCACTAGTGTTGTTTTTGGCGGCCTGTTTTAAGTTTAGTTTTAGTCTAGTCTTTGTGTGAAGCTGTCATTTTAGTTTTTATTACTTTTAGTCACATTCATACTCTTTTTAGTCTAGTCAAGTTTCAGTCAACTAAACGTCTGAGCATTTTAGTCTTATTTTAGTCAGAATTATCCATGACTATTTTCGTCTAGCTTTAGTTGACGAAAACTGATGACATTTTAGTTCTGAGGGGGAAACGTGATTTCTACCGAGGGGAACGCTAGAGCCCTGCATTTCGGGCCAATTTTCACGTCATAGTTCAGACGCGGGCCGGGCCTCGGGCCTGTTTTAGGCTTCTCCTTATTTTTATATTTTAGACATCCATCAATTAGTGATGAAAAAAAGTTGTGGAAACAACACGGGACCGTGCCGCGACTGAGAGCGGCTTGACGGTGTTTAGAGTCCCGCAGCAGCAGAGAGTGTGCCGTCAGCGCAGCTGAAGAGTTCTTTGTTCAAATACACGCAATAGGCTGAAGCTTGCTGCAAAGCCCCACCAAAAGTAATTACCATGAATGTGTTGGGGGGAAATAGTAAGGATATATTTGAATTATTTACTAATAAACTAGTGTTTTCTGAGTCAGTGTCGCAAAGATGAAGATGATGATCCTGACTGGCCATCTCCTCATTAGACGTGCCTTTAGAGAGAAGTGCATCTTCACGGATTATAATGAAAGAGTTTTTGGTTTCGATTTGATTTATTTTGTTAAGTAGTAATTTAAAGCTTTCTATAGATATATGTATCATGTCTGGGAGGCATGTATTCGCTGACTTTCGGTTCATTTTTGTGAAGCGCTCCTGTTCAAGACGAGACGGCAGAAAGCGCATCATTGTTTTCTTTATTTTATAACATTATTTTATATATTTTATAAAAAGTTTTGTTGATATTGTGAGCGCACAAATAAAAGTAGACCCTTTACAGTTACGAATGATGTATTACTCTTACTTTTATGAGCACGGCGTAAGTTGTTTCCATTGAAAAAAATGCAATTGATTGCGCTGGTGCCTCCATGTCCTGCGCTTTAGCTTCCACTCTCCGCACAAACTAGGATGCAGCGCACATTTATCTAGGTTTAACGTTTAAACATTGTTATATGCTTGAACTGTTTTAGTATAGCCTATAGATTTTATTTTAGGCAAGTCGTGATGATTTGAGAAGGCTAAATTGATCAAACATAAGCTATGATCAGCCTGCCGGTCTGCCGCTGGCCGCTTGGTCGTTACTTTAAGAAAGAAAAAAAACGTATTTAACGAACAAAAAAATACTCCAAACGTTTTTCTAAATTAACTTAATTAAAAAAATGAAACGAAATATAATAACTTTGCCATTACATACAAAACTGAACTATTTTAATAGCTGAAACAGTATAATGATTTGGGAGGAGGAGGAAAAAAGACGGGCTCAGGACGGACTCGGGCTGGTAATTCTGTCAAGCTCTCGGACACGGGCCGGGCCGGGCTAGGGCTTAAATTTGAGACCCTAGATAAACTAGTTTGTAAACCACATTTAGTCTCGTTTTTATTCGTCAACAATATTGCATTATACATTTAATTATAGTCATCGTCACATGACCAGCATTTACGTTGCATCTCGTCTCGTTTTCATCATGTGATAAAGGTTAATTGACGGCGATATTTTGTCATAATTTTCGTTGACGAAAGCAACACTAATCACCACTTCATCTTCTGCAATCTGAAATGTATCCATGTTGATGGCATTTTCTGTTTGGTCTGTTTGAAGTCAGGTTGTTAGTACACCTATTGTGAGCATTTTGTTCTCATGTTGTTATCTATGTTTATCTATAAACTTAATGTGTGGTTTATTAACTTTATGCCTGCTATTTTGGATTTATTTAAAACTTATTTATTTTAGACTTGATATGGGTTTTGACCTTGACTGGCTCACATTCATTACCTTAGTGGATTTACTAATTGGAATGTTTATTGATCTATTAAACTCTGCACATTGATCCTCACCCTGGGGCTCTGTTACAAAAGGATTGGGGGGGAAACCAACCTTTCCTTTAATGAGAACACAATCCTCCATGCGATTTATGATGTGTGAAGGTTCTCCAGCAAGCCACTTGGTGAAGGTGACATGTGTTCTGTCTGACCACTCAAAGAGGTTCTGAATCCTCTGATCATTAAGTCCAATCCAGAGTTCATCGGTAGGCACTGCAGAACAAACACTCAGATTGGTGGTATTAATGGTTTGTTTGTTTGTTTAGTTTTTCCTGTGAGGTTTATGTTTAGAGGTAGGGTTAGGGTGAATGGATAGAATATGGAAACCCAACATGTGTTTGTGTATAATGGACACTGATATGGCACATACTTACAGTACCCACTCTGTGATATAATGAAACTGTGCTCCTCTATGTTGTGTATACTGGCCAAGTCTGCTCCTTCCCTGTGACATGCTGCTAACGCATCACTCCACATCATCTTGGTCCGCTGCAGATAATAGCAATAACCAGCATATGGAACCCATGCAACAGGACAGAAGTTAGGCTGATCTTTACCTGCAAGAGAAAAAGAAACCTATCCTTGTAAAAACCTGCACATGATGTATCAATGTATACCTTTAGTATAGTGTGTGGTGATGCATAGTGTCTCCAAAACATATTTGGTTGCTTGAGCCACACATAAAATTATAATTTATTAAAAGCCATTGTGACGAGTGGGGCGGGGCCGAGAGCCGTGGGAACGGAGTGAGGCCGGTGGAGTTAATGATGATGAGCGACACCTGCACCACTCACCGGTCTCGAGTCCCCACGGAGGAGCTCCGGAAGGATAAAAGGAGGAGCGACGACAGTGCAAGACGAGAGAGGACCAGGCCTGGATTTTAATTTGTGTTTTGTGTGCGGCAGTCGTACGTGAGGGGCTGCCGCTTTACTTTTGTGTTTGTTTATTTTTATTAAACTTGTTTAAATGTTCGCCGGTTCCCGCCTCCTCCTTCCCGATCTACGAACTGCGTTACAGCCATTTATTGTAAAGAAAACATAAGCACACTTTTCAAGCAAAAGTGCAAAAACACTTTCTAGTTGTCAAACATAGATAGAACATGTCTATGGTTTAAGTGGTAATCAATGAACTATTCCTAGGACACCTGTATAAAAAAAATAAAAATGTGAGGGGAACCGACTTCCTACATTTTTTTTTTTTAAAGATAACACAAAAATGTCATACTAGGACCATTGTAGTGTGTGGGCAGCCTACCTGGTGGAGGTGTGTTATCTGTAGAATTGCCTTTGCAACAGATGTAACCTAATTTCTTACTGCAGGCTATACTCTCCCACTTTGATGCTTTACCAGCATTTAATGCTGCACAGCTCAGGCCTGGTTCCAGGGAAGGGTGACCTGAAGGTTAGAGCATGCATTCAATCAATTCCACAACTACAGTGGGAAAAAATATATTTGATCCCCTGCTGATAGTTTGCCTACTGACAAAGAAATTATCAGTCTATAATTTTAATGGTAGATTTATTTTAACAGTGAGAGACAGAATAACAACAACAAAAAAAAAAAAATCCAGAAAAACGCATTTCAAAAAAAGTTATAAATTGATTTGATAATCAATTGATTTGAGTGAAATAAGTATTTGACCCCTTTGCAAAACATGACTTAGTACTTGGTGGCAAAACCCTTGTTGGCCATCACAGAGGTCAGACGTTTCTTGTAGTTGGCCACCAGGTTTGCACACATCTCAGGAGGGATTTTGCCCCACTGCTCTTTGCAGATCCTCTCCAAGTCATTAATGTTTCGAGGCTGACGTTTGGAAACTTGAACCTTCAGATCCCTCCACAGATTTTCTATGGGATTAAGGTCTGGAGACTGGCTAGGCGGGTGCTGCAGGATTTCAGTCCTTCACGGCGTAGTGTGTTACCTGTTGTTTTCTTGCCTTGAGATCATTGACAAGATCCTCCCGTGTAGTTCTGGGCTGATTCCTCACCATTCTCATGATCATTGAAACTCCCCAAGGTGAGATCTTGCATGGAGCCCCAGACCGAGGGAGATTGACAGTTATTTTGTGTTTCTTCCATTTGCGAATAATCGCACCAACTTTTGTCACCTTCTCACCAAGCTGCTTGGCGATGGTCTTGTAGCCCATTCCAGCATTGTGTAGGTCTACAATCTTGTCCCTGACGTCCTTGGACAGCTCTTTGGTCTTGGCCATGGTGGAGAGTTTGGAATCTGATTGATTGATTGTTCTTTTTTGAAATGCGTTTTTCTGGATTTTTTGTTGTTATTCTGTCTGTCACTGTTAAAATAAACCTAGCATTAAAATTATAGACTGACCATTTCTTTGTCAGTGGGCAAACATACAAAATCAGCAGGGGATCAAATTTATTTATTTATTTTTCTTCCCACTGTAAACCTGGACTTCCTTTATATGGGTGCATGTATAAAGTTGTGTACAGTTGTATGTATATGGATTTTATTTACCAGGAGCCCAGTTTAGATATCTGAATGGGTTTCCATTACTCCACTGCCAGCCACTCTCAAAGTCAAGACTGTTAAGCCCAATCCATAGTGTGGAGCCAAAGACATTTGTCAAACCTGAAGTATAAAGTGTCTGATATACTGAAATGCTACTTTATTTATACCACATTATTGGTAAAAATACATACTTTCACATGACTGTGAAAACATTAGAGCATGCAATATATTTTTCTTTGTGAAGGTAAGTACTTGAGTTTACCTGATATATAAGTCTGCTCATGCAGCTCTGAAATGCTGAGAAGATCAGCATCTTGTTGCTGGCAGCTTGTTCGTGCCTGATGCCAAGTCAGTGCAGACTGCATGTTCCTTTGATATAACACACCAGTCACTGGATCGCTGTCCCAACCTGAGCCGACTATTGCACACAGTGGGTTGTATAGAGTGGTAGAAGTTAGTTCCTAAATTAATAAGAATGAACACTTCGCACAGTATCATTATTTAACAATGTTATCAAACACTATGGAAATGCAAATAATTTAGACTTGTTTAATTATTATTTATTAAATGTTTAATTATTACCAGAAAGTAATCACCAAATGTTTAAATTAATCACAAACTGCTGATTTGATTGAAACTTTAATATTACAAACAGTGAGATTAAATGGAAATATCTGTGTGCCATAGGATGTGTTCATCAGTAGGTCAGCTTTCAATTGTCCTGCTTGCATTTTGTTATTCATGGGCAGAAAAAAAAAAGAAAAAAAGAAAATTAAAGAATGTCACTGTCTAGTTCCGCAACAAATAGCATTTCTCAAAATTTCTCTTCCTTCCACCTTCCATCTTTTTCATGGAATCTATAAGGGGAGGTCATAGGTAATAGTTTTACGGCAAGGATAGCACCACTCACTGCTTTGTCTAGTAAATGAGTCATATTTTCAATGCTACTAGCTACACATTGCAAAGTTTCTGGATTGACATTAAATGGGACAGTGATAACCACAGTAACAGAAGGGATTAAAAAATCGGATACTATATTTAAAAATAGATCTAATAGACCTGACACTTGTTCTGTGTATTTAGTTTTTTTTTTTTCAGTCACTTTATTGTTGCAACAACTACAACTTTTTGTAGGTTTTCATGTTCTTATATTAATACATTTAAGTAAATATAATTTTAAATGTTCCTTGTGTGTTCAATTCACTTAGTCTAGATTATTAAGATTTTTAATGTTTACTTTGCTGTAAACAATTTGTATGTACTTTGTAACAACAGCTGTTCTATCCAGATCACGTCTTTTTCATGGAGGCCTTTTTAATGTTGAGATATATATTGAATATCAATGCATTATAATGTAATACCTAATACTAATGCCTAATAATGTATTATCAATACAGAATTCATATAAAGTGTTACCATTTGATTTACAAATATAGCTTCATAACATGTCAAATACATTGTTATCAGATAAAAATATAAAATAAAATGAAATAAAAAATTCTAAATGCAGTGCAATCCTGTGCACTATGCTATACACAGTGCCAGTAGTGGTCGATAAATAATAAATAGTTATGTTTTTTGTGCCGTGTTGTCTTACTTTTAGTTGGGCAGAAGCCCCACTTTTTCTCTGTGTCGTAGTCTGTCTCTGTGGAACACCATAGCTGACCATCTGCTCTGCCCTCCACAATGCATTCGGCATACCACTTGTCATCAAATTTAAACGGGAACTGGCATGGTTTCCCAAATGAATTTCCACGTATTGTATATAACGCTATAGAACATCAAGCAATTACATTAGACAATAGTGAGATAAAGAAAGAAATATTTAATCTTGACAACTCAAATTAATGCAATACTTTGAGCTAAGGTCTTTCACCCACAGATTGTTTATAATGCTATGCTGTAAATGCCCCATTTTAGGTGGAAGCAAAAATATTCTGTTTTTGTTTTTAGCTTTACATGCAAATGAAGAAAAAATAAATTCTCCACACCACACTTTCCAGAAGAGGGCTTTCAAGCTCATGCCTCAGATACTTTGGCAAACAACAAAACAGGACAACCAATATTGCTGCTATTGTAAATACTGTAGTTCAAACCTACATATATGAACTGGAGTCAGACCTGAAGAAGGAGCGACTATGGCAGAAATAACAAATGCATCGGGAAATTTCTGGATGGTTATTTGATGAATTTGTGTAACTGAGTTTTTCCAATCATTTTTCAGCGATGGATTGGGGGTTATGTTGCGTCATGCTCATTTATTAATTGTTGTAGAGATGCTCATGTGAGATCTGCGATGGGATGCCTACTGTTAACTATTTCTGGGGGTCATAAAAAAAATTTTTTATTTAAAAAATAAAATTAACCCACTGTATCATCAGTAGCTCAGATGCCAGCAGTAAATTAACACCTCTTCATACAGTAGCTGAGACATTTCTTGTGATACCAATAGCTGCTCTAGTGAGGAGAAAAACATGGCGGACTATGTACAGCTTACTCAGGGGAGGATCTAAGCTATTAGGGCAGATTCCATCACCAGTTGTGGCCCCCAATATCCCAGAGTGGGTGGATTTTTACTATTATAGGGTGGTTGTGCACAAACAAAACAAACTAAATTAATTAATTATTTTAAAGGAGTCATGACATGGATTTTTTATTATTATTATTTTAATATGTTACTTGAGGTTTACTTATAATAATAATTATAAATAATAAAGTTAATAAGGACAATCCAACGCTCTCCATTGACTTTGTATTGCGGGAAGCTGCCTCCTTGTCATTTCTGACTTATAACAAAAAACAGAACAATGCCTAAATGCTGCTATGTGACAAGGTGTACAAAAAAATACAGAACTGCGTTCTTTGCAATGGAAAGCATTGGATTGCACCACCCCACACGGTGTGGGGCGTGGCCTAAATGCGCTCTGTCTCTATTGGATCTAAAACGAGCCGTTTTCTGAGGGTTATTACATAAATGCTTTTTTATCGATGATGAGGACATTTTAAAAGCGGGGTATGCATTTTTTTTCAAAAACGCTTTAGAAAACGAGTCGGGCCAAGTACCAAAACAAACTTGTAGCCAATCATGATGCAGAGGAGAGAGCGCTCATTATCATCATTGGACATTAGCCAAGCTGAGCGACGACAGGAAGATAGAGATGGCGGATAAAAAACAAAAGAGGAAAACGTCTGCGGAACAAAATAAGGCTTACACCGTGTCAACACTGGACGCGACAAATCAACTGTTGAAAATCATTTGAAATTTGTGTCAATACATCATAAATAGAACGCGGCAGTGCCGCTCGTGTCCGGTGTAGACACAGTGTTATGACAAGGCAAGACATAGGACCTGTGTAAATATCGGATCAGCTTTCTAGCACTGGAGAGAACTCGAGGAGCGGGAAGGCCTGCGATCGGGCGCCGAGGTTGCTTTGTTTCTTCTCGATTGGTGAGTAACTTTGGTTTTGCTTTGTTTTACAGAACTAATCGTTGCCGTACGTATGTGTGGGGCGGAGCTATCAAAATAGGGGCGAGTCCCTTTTGGGGTAGGGGTGTGTTTGTTTTGGTGATTTGTCTGGTCAACATTGGCTACCAGAAATCGCTTTCCCCACCTTTAATTTATGAAACTTGCAGGATGTATTAAGCATAGAAAGCCCTCTTCTGTATCAAAAGATCAAGGAAAGTTTGGTTTTTCATGTCATGACCCTTTAAAAACAAATGCACAATAGGTCCCCCTTAACTTATGCTAACATCATATGTGGAAATTCATGACAGAAATATTAAATATGAATTAAACGTATCTTCTAAATTTAATTATTATAAGGTCTTAATAGCTTTTCAGATTTCCTATCTATTATATGGACTTTTGTTTATACCTTGATATCCATGAGAACACAAATCTTCTTTGGTCCCATAAATCTGCCAGTGACTCCAAAGACCTGATCCCTTATACAACATCATATTTGGCTCATTTCGATTTCCATAATTCAGGTGCAGTGGCTGTCCCTTTAAGCCAAACAAGGTCTCATTCTTACATTCCCAAGTTTGTAGAGGACTGAGTTCATTGCAGGGCAGAAGGATAATTTTGACCCAGTCTTTGATGTTCTGGGCCCCCAAGCAGAGTTTAAAAGAGAGGCTGATAATTCGTGAAGAAGAAATCCATCGAAAACGCTGAGCCTCAGAAGATACATCGCATGGTGCTGTCTGTACTACAGAAGCACTCACAGCATTCACACATTTGTTGTGATCCTCGTTGTAGATAAGGAAGGAGCTGGTGTCTGGATGTACAGAAAACTATATCAGATGCTGTAAAAGGCAACACATTCCATACACATTCAATAATTTGGTGCTACATCACTTCTAATTTATCTAAACAATCAGGGAAAAAAAGCAACACGAACACTTGACACTTTTTTTTACTGAATGCAGTTTGACTTCAAAACAAAATGAATAAAACATTTTGTAAATTGCAATGTAACAAAATAAAATGAACACCAAATTAGAATGTGTAATTAAGAATTATATAAAGTCATATGAAAAAGTTAGGACACCCTATTGAATTCCATAGTTTTATATCAGGCCATAAATGTCACGGTGCACACAGCAGGGAGAAACGAGGAACACGCAGACGAGGAGATACTTCAAAATAATAGTCTTTAATGACGACATCAAGGTAAGACAGGGCAATGCAGACACACAGAAACACCAGGAATAACGAGTAGACCAGCCAACATGGAACTCAACAGACAGTACTTAAATACACCGGATAATTAACACAACCACAAACACACACCTGGAACAGAATAAACTCAGAATGACATGAAACGAGGACAGGAAACAAACCATATAAGGAAACAAGAGGCGGGAACACAAGACACACACCACAGAGGTCTGACAATAATAAATATTATTTAGTCCTTGGCAGGACTTAAAATTTGGAAAATAAAACCTCAGATGAACAACAAGACATGACATATGTTATTATTTATTTAACAAAAATAAATCCAAAATGGAAAAGCCATGTGTGACAAAGTTAGGGCACCCTTTCTGTTAACAGGAATTACGATGGTATGTAGCAGTCATTTATATTTACATTACATTTACATTCACATACGCTTTTATCCAAAGCGACTTACAAATGAGGACAATGGAAGCAATCAAAATCAACAAAAGAGCAATGATATGCAAGTGCTATAACAAGTCTCTATTAGCTTAACGCAGTACACATAGCAAGTTTTTTTTATTTATTATTATATAATAAATAAAAAAGAAAACATAAAAGAAAAAGAATAGAGCAAGCTAGTGTTAGAGGCCTTTTTTGCTTTTGTTAATTGTATAATAAATAAAAAGAAAACAGATAGAATACAAAAAGATTAGAAAAGCTAGTGTTAGTTTTTTTTTTTTTTTAAGAAACCAAGCAGTAAATGAATCTAGTGCAAGTCTAAAAGGGACACGTTTTTTATTTTATTTTTTATTTTTAAGAATAGAATTAGAATAGAGAGTGCTAGAGTTAGAGGGTCAAATAAAGATGGAAGAGATGTGTTTTTAGCCGATTCTTGAAGATGGCTAAGGACGCAGCTGCTCGGATTGAGTTGGGTAGGTCATTCCACCAGGAGGGAACATTTAATTTAAAAGTCCGTGAAAGTGATGTTGTGCCTCTTTGGGATGGCACAATAAAGCGACGTTCACTTGCAGAATGCAAGTTTCTAGAGGGCACATAAGACTGAAGTAATGAATTTAGGTAAAGGGGTGCAGAGCCAGTGGTGGTTTTGTGGGCAAACATCAATGCCTTGAATTTTATGCAAGCAGCTATTGGTAACCAATGCAAATTGATTAACAGAGGTGTGACGTGCATTCTTTTTGGCTCATTAAAAATAATCTTGCAGTCAGGCACTGCTAATCAAATGCCTTTGATTAAGTGATCATCAGCAAGAATGAGCACCTCTATAAAAGTCTGGAGCCTTCAGGTGTGTGTTAACACAATGCCAAAGAGGGAAGACATCAGCAATGATCTTAGAGAAGCAATTGTTGCTGCCATCAATCTGGGAAGGGTAACACGGACATTTCCAAACAATTTGAAATTTATTCACTAGTGGAAGACATTAAAAACAGACACCAATCCTCCCAGGAGTGGATGTCCTAGCAAATTCACCCCAAGATCAGACCGTGTAATGCTCAGAGAAATGGCAGACAACCCAATAACTTCACTGCAGACTCTACAGGCCTCAGTTAACATGTTAAATAATAAAGTTCATGGAGGATCACGTGACCCCTCGATGGCGATGCAGGCTTAGTCTTTCGCTCCGCTCACTTTGCCACATATTTTACGATCCTGTCAGTAAAATTTAAACCACTCTGCATTGGACCCATCATGAGTGCTAAGGCAGACAAAGGGGATCGGAAAAGAGAGATTGAGCAATCGCCAATGAAGAAAAAATTCAGAGATTCAGCCATCTCCAGAGAAGAACTCGACGAGGCTATTGCTAACCGCATTGAACTAGCATTTAAAGAACACCAAAGCACTTTGAATTCGGTTGTGAATTCGGCAGTAAGAGATGCAATGGACTCTATGCTGATTCCAGCATTGTGCGATCTGCGTGAGGACATACAAGCGACCAACAAGTCTGTTAAAGAGCTAAGAGAGGAGTTTGAGGCCATAGCTACCGAGACGAAGCAGACACGTGACCGCGTTGATTCTGTTCAGGCAGCGGCGCGTGAAGATAAGAGGACAGTCACGGACTTAAAGGATCAGCTGGAGCGACTCACCGAGAAGATGACAGATATGGAGGACAGGTGCAGGAGGAACAACGTTAGACTGGTGGGGCTCCCAGAAGGGATGGAGGGTCCAGACGCAGCTGGTTTCCTCAGAGCTAATCTTTCCAAGTGGATTCCTTCCTTGAGGGGCCGTGACATTGAGATTGATCGGGCGCATCGCGTGTATGACGGAGGGAGGGGCTCCGATCGGCCGCGCACTCTCATCTTGCGTCGGCAGGCCTATCCGGTGAAATGCTCGCAGAGCAATGTCACACTGCTAATTTTTCCCGACTTTAGTCCGGCTACCGCGATCAGGAGAAAGGCATTTGGTCCGGTTTTGAAGAAGATGACAGCGCATGGTCTCCAGCCCTTCCTCATCTATCCGGCGGTAATTAAGCTACGGCACAAAGGGGAACAGAGAAGCTACGATTCCCCTCAGAAAGCGGAGGATTTTATCAGCTCCATGTCTCAGCAGAAGTCGTATGCCGCAGCTCTGCGGTGGGACGACGGGGGAGCAGCGGCTGCTGTTTCTCCAGCTCGACGGGAGGGGCGTGACGGCCGGGATGGACATGGTCCTAGCTGCCCAGGAGGGGATGATGGCAGGATGGACATGGGCGCTTGCTAAACCTATTTTTTGCGCTTTCTTCTCTCCTCTCTCCTACTGGGATATTGTCCTTATTTATCCGGTACAACGATATCTTTGCTGGTAAGACTGACACTCCTGTTTTCTTTTTTGGAGGGGACTAATGGAGAGTAGGTTTAATTAATAAAAACATTTTTTTTTTTGGCTGTGTGAGCCTTTCGGGAGACATGTCTTGCGTTGGAGTGGATCGGTCATGGCCTATCCCTGTTTTTTGTTGCTCAGTCAGACCTATGTTCTCGGTAATTTGTGGTCTGAGTTGTTCCTTGTTTATGGTTGTCGGTTGTTCATATTTTTATGTTGTTTTTGTTTTTTACAGCAGACATTTGTACTTTTATTTATTTTACCTTATTTAAAGGGATTTTACTAGTAGGTTTGGTATCTAAAATGCACATAGTGTTTCATGTTATTTACAGAATGGAAGGCTTCTGTTTTTTTTCATTTTGAGTCATCTTGGGATTAGAATATTCAAGCATACTCTAAATATTTTATCACTGAATTGAATGGTTTAAATTCTCTGTTAACGAACCCGTGTGTTGAATATTTACACGTAAATCTATTTCCTGTGCCCTAATACAAGAGACACATTTAAAACAATCTGACGTAGCACGTTTCCAGAATAGTTTACAAATTAATAGCTTTTTCCTGCGCTCAAAATAAAATTAAGGGGGTCCTTATCCTTGTTAACCGGAAGTTAAATTTAAGATTGAACACCTTGGTAGTGATGAGAAGGGTAGATTTGTTTTTATCCGATGCAAAATATATAATTTTAGCATTGGGCTCTATTTATGGTCCGAATGAGACAGACAGTGCATTCCTTACACAGATTTCCAAAACTTTACTTGAGGAGATTGATTGCCCTCTAGTGGTGGGTGGTGATTTTAATGCTGGCATAAATCCTGCTTTAGATAAATCTCAATCTGATACAACAGCCATCCATCCTCTAAATTATTGAATAAATTTATCACTGAGCTCTAGTGGTGGGTGGTGATTTTAACTTAATCGATCTATGGAGAAATCAGAATACTAAAGCTAAGGACTTCACTTTTGTTTTAATAGACACAAGACTTTCTCTAGGATAGACTACATATTTCTCAGCCCATCTTTAATTTCATCTAATTCCTCCATCTCTATATTACCAATTGTATTATCTGATCATTCTGCTGTGTTGTGCAGTGTTCCTCTTTCTGATGTTAAAGCCAAGTCCCCTAGATGGCGCTTTAACATATCATTATTAACCCTTTAGGCGCCAGGGTTTTTTGGAAAAAATGCTGGATTTTGACAACAAGATTTCAAAAGCTTGTGGCTTGAAAGGGCTTAAAGATAGAGATCTACTGTAAATTAGAAAAATGTTGGGCATGACCGTAAGTTTATGTGGGGTGTAAATATACTCATCTAATTTGCATATTATGAGTCATCAGGGGGCGGACCTCTTGAATTTCATAATATTCAGGAAATAGTAGATATTGAATTGATGTTTGAACTTATTTACATGTTTTTTTTTTTTTGTCTTTTTATCCTCATTCCAAATGATCAGAAAAGAGGAAACCAACAATAAAATAGGAGAAAGTACTAAATTGTTACTATATTACAATACTATATAGTAGTAAAACGCATGTGAACAGTAGCCTACTTTTTATCAGTTCATCAGTAATATTCAGGAAAAAATATATATTGAATGGATGTTTGAACTTATTTACATGTTGTTGTTGTTTTTTATCTTTTTATCCTCATTCCAAATGATCAGAAAAGAGGAAATCAACAGTAAAACTATTAGTAACTATTGTAAATTATTCTATATTACTGTGCCATAGTAAAATGCATGTGCCTACGTTTTGATCAGTTGACCAGCTATCTGCCCAATCAGGTATCTAAGTGACACAGTTTATAGTTTTTGAGAGTATGGTACCTCTCATTGCATGGCACAGCGCACAGACCTACCCCACACTGACTGCACCTGTACTTTGTCTGCCGGCAGCCCTTAGAGCGTGCGCGATCAGAACAAACGGCACAATCTGGCCGATCATCAGCAACGTGGAGCCAGTGGCGCTCAGTGAGCCTCTGTGGCATCCCCCCCCCCCTCCACCTGAAGGCCTTCCTGGTTTTTTGCTTTCCCTCTTGGAATAGCCCTCAGAACAAACGGCACAAGCAATGCAGTAATAATGTCCTGGACGAAGGCCTTCAGTGGCTTGTGCGGACCAGGGCATACTTGGAGTAAATGATTGGGAGTTCACCACACTGATGCTCAGAATCGCATTGAAGATGCGATTGTACCATTTCCTTGAACGGTGTGGAAAGAGGTAGGTTTTCATCCTCTGATAGCAGTGTCTACTCCTCCCATGAAGGTGTTGTACCTGTCAACGCACACAGGTCTGTTTATCTCACGAAAACCAGTGTCGCTTTGCTTTGACCTGATACGTTTCCGAACACATGAGTTCCCATGAAGAGACGAGAGCATAGTGAGACGCTTTGTGTCATGCCAGTGTCGCTTTGCTTTGACAAGCCAACAGTTTGCCAGTCTCATAAACACTGGGCATCTCCTTTGCTCAAAGGCAACTCTGTTTGTTTCAGGCACCTAGGCATACACGCCTTTTGCAGTTCACTGTCCCACACAAACCAGTGTCATTATGTGCCAGCTCGTTGCTATGGCTGGTGATGTGTAGTAACTATCCATGTACACCTCATGCCCTTTCCCTTGTATTGGGCCATCAGCTGACGAACGATTAGATGGTGGCACCTAAATCAGCATCAGCATCAGCATTTTGCCAGTGTACATGGACCACTGCAAAACATAACCTGAGCTGGCCTCATCAACACATACACTTTGTGGCCATATTTGTCAGGTTTTTTTTGGGTTGTATTGTTTCAAGCTGGACTTTCCCTTGAATGCGATGGTCATTTCATCCAGAGAAATCTCTTGAGTGACCATAAACGGCTGAGAAAAGCGGAATTATCAGGTCAATTACGGGACCCACCTTGAACAGCCTGTCATGACCTGGCTGACCCCTCCCCATATACTCACTATTGTTTGTGAAATGGAGGAAAGACCTTGAATGATCTCAAATCTGTTCCTAGACATTACTTTGCCAAACCCAGGTGTGTAAGTTGGCCAAAATTATGCCCAGTAATCCTCAATTTCTGCCTTCTCTACCAGCCCCATACACAAATGCAGTGCTAGGAAGGCCTTATCTCTGAGACAGAGACATCATACCAAAATGAAATCTGGAATTGGGTTTCAGCTGTTGGGAGTTTAGAAACTGATGAGCATATCTGTTGGTTTCATTTGTAATGAGTTCCAGAAGTCTCAGTCAGAAAGAGGGACAGAAAGTCTAAGGGTGCAGCACTGACAAATCTTTCTTCCTAAATAACCAACAGCTCATCAAAGCGTTTGATCCAGCCCTGATACACTTCTTCATTTCCCAAAAAAACCCAGCCACCATTGTCATCGCTATTTCCAGCCCTATTTAGACCCAGATCACCCCTGCTGCCTCTACCATGTCTCCCAGCTCTCCCACGCACAGCGCGGCCACGTCTACCGCGGCCACTCCCACCTCTTTGGGGCAATGGATCCAAAGAGCAGTGCTACTTCCAGCCCTATTTTCCTACCCCTGCTACTCTACCTTAGCAACAGCTCTCCTATGGACACTATGACCACGTTCACCATCCCCGTTGGGCAAAGGGTCAAAATGATCTGTTTGTGCTTCGTGAACATTCGCGCCTTGCACGGCCATGCGCGGCAAAGATGTACCGGGAGAAGCGCGATCATTAGACAGCCGATCGTCATTTCCAAAAGGCAAATATTCCCCTTCAGAGTCAGAATCGGCGAATAATATTTGCAACACATCCTCACGGTACAACTTTTTATTAGCCATGTGGCGATTTTCTCTCACAAATCTCACAATTTACTCAGACGCTCTGAACTGAACTGCTCCGCATCAATGACACTCGCTCACTTGCTCTGCTGTTTCCTCCAACACTTTGAATAGGAACATGACGTCATTTTTGTCTAGAATCAAAGTACTACATGTCTGCCATCTAGTGGTGGAATACAAATTAGATATTACACCATATTAGGATATACAGCCTATTTTATTAAGTATGACGTTTTGTCGCAATTTTGCGACGTTGGCGCTTAGAGGGTTAAGTAATCAGACTTCCATTGCTTCTCTAAAAGAATATATTAATGAATTTCTTGAAATTAATATGCCCTCTGATGTGGATCCTCAAATACTGTGGGAAACGACTAAGTGTGCTATACGAGGTTTCTGTATATCTTTTTCTTCTACTCTTGCCAAAGTGAAAACTCACCAGTTTACACAATTAGAAAATAAAATCCAATCATTACAAAACCTACAAAAACAACATTTTACTGAGCAACAGGCTACACAGCTGTCCTCTTTAAAAGAAGAATATGATTTACTTTCACACTCAAAGGCAGAATTTATTTTACATAGGACTAGACAAAAATATTATTTTGAATCAGAGAGACCTAGTCATTTATTGGCCCTTAGGTTGAAAGAATGCGAGTCTAAGGCATATATTAGCGCAATAAAATCATCGGATGATCAGGTCACCACGAACCCTGTGGCAATTAATGACATATTTAAAGGTTTTTACACAAATCTGTATAAAGCCGAAACAGATTTTGATGAACCAACTTGTAAGCAGTATTTAGATAAATTGGAACTGCCTCGGATCTCACAGATGGATAAAGAATCTTTGGAGGCCCCATTAAGTTTGGAGGAACTTCACGTCTCTCTAAAAAGCCTCCAAAAGGGCAAATCACTGGGTCTAGATGGTCTCCCCACTGAATTATATTTAGAAATTTGGGATTTGGTAGGGATACTTATGCTTAACTCATTTAATTTTGCAATTGAACATGGGGTATTTCATAGAGTTCAAAAAACATCACTGATTTCATTACTTCTTAAAAAAGGGAAAGATCCATTAGATTGTTCCAGCTACAGACCGATTTCGCTTATCCCATGTGATCTAAAAATCTAGGCTAAAGTTTTTGCTTCTCATATGGAGAAGGTAATTTACATTTACATTTAATCATTTAGCAAACGCTTTTATCCAAAGTGACGTACAAATGAGGAGAACAATAGAAGCAATCAGACCATCGAGAGAGCAACAGTATACAAGTGCCATGACAAGTCTCAGTTAGTCTAGTACAGTACAGTACAGTTTTTTTTTTTTTTATTAAATAGAATAGGTAAGTGTTAGTATTAGTTAGTCAGGTGCTGGCGAAAAAAGATGTGTCTTTAGATGTTTTTTGAAAATGGCTAAAGACTCAGCTGTTCGAATTGAGATCGGGAGGTCATTCCACCAGCTGGGCACAGTCCAGGAAAAGGTCCGTGAGAGTGATTTGGTACCTCTTTGGGATGGCACCACAAGACGTCGTTCACTTGCAGAACGCAAGCTTCTGGAGGGCGCATAAGTTTGAACTAGCGAGTTTAGGTATATTGGTGCAGTGCCAGTTGTGGTCTTGTAGGCAAACATCAGTACCTTGAATTTGATGCGAGCGGCTATTGGTAGCCAGTGTAACCTGATGAAGAGAGGGGTAACGTGAGCTTTTTTCGGCTCATTAAAGACCACTCTGGCTGCTGCATTCTGGATCAGTTGCAGAGGCTTGATAGTACATGCGGGAAGGCCCGCCAAGAGAGCATTACAATAGTCCAGTCTGGAGAGAACAAGAGCTTGGACAAGGAGTTGTGCAGCTTGCTCTGACAGGAAGGGCCTAATCTTTCTAATGTTGTATAAGGCAAATCTGCAGGACCGGGCCGTTGTAGCAATATGGTCTGTGAAGCTTAACTTATCATCGATCACAACTCCAAGGTTCCTGGCAGTCCTGGAAGGAGTTATGGTTGACGAACCCAGCTGTATAGAGAAGTTGTGGTGAAGTGATGGGTTGGCGGAGAACACGAGCAGTTCTGTCTTAGCAAGATTGAGCTGAAGGTGATGGTCCATCATCCAGCTAGAAATGTCACTCAGACAGGCTGCAATGCGATCAGTTACCGTCGGATCATCTGGTTGGAATGAGAAGTAGAGTTGAGTGTCATCAGCATAGCAGTTGTAGGAAAAGCCATGCTTCTGAATGACTGATCCTAATGACGACATGTAGATGGAGAAGAGAAGTGGTCCAAGCACTGAGCCTTGAGGAACTCCAGTAGCAAGAAGTTGTGACTTTGAAACCTCACCCCTCCAAGACACCCTGAAGGACCTATCTGAGAGGTAAGACTCGAAACACAGGAGGGCGGTTCCTGTGATGCCCATCTTTCTGAGGATGGACATGAGGATCTGGTGGTTAACTGTGTCAAAGGCAGCAGACAGATCCAGCAAGATGAGTACAGAGGATTTGGAAGCTGCCCTTGCCAGTCTCAGGGCCTCTGTAACCGAGAGTAGGGCAGTCTCAGTTGAGTGGCCGCTTCTGAAGCCAGATTGGTTGTTGTCCAGAATGTTGTTCTGTGCAAGAAACAGAGAGAGTTGGTTGAACACAACTCGCTCAAGTGACTTTGCAATGAATGGAAGAAGGGATACCGGTCTGTAGTTTTCTAAAAGTGCTGGATTTAGAGCAGGTTTTTTAAGCAGTGGACTTACCCGAGCCTGCTTAAATGCTGTGGGAAATGTACCAGTGTGAAGCGAGGTGTTGATAATGTGAGTAAGCGCAGGTATGACCGAAGAAGAAATGGCTTGAAGGAGGTGAGTGGGGATAGGATCTAGCGGACAAGTAGTGGGATGATTGGAAAGGATGAGTTTGGAAACCTCCGTCTCCGAGAGAGGAGAAAATGAGGTGAGAGATTGTGTATTTGTCGTTATGAAGTTATTATTAGTTTGTGGTGTGAGGAATTGGTCACTGATGGTTTTTGTTTTATTTGTGAAGAAAGTTGCAAAGTCATCAGCTGTAAGAGTTGATGAAGGAGGAGGGGGGGAGGACAGAGAAGAGAAGAGAACGTTTTGAAGAGTGCGCGAGAGTCGGAACAGTTGTTAATTTTGTTGTGGTAGTATGTCATTTTAGCAGTGGAGACATTTGCAGAGAAGGAAGAGAGGTGTGACTGATACACACTAAGGTCGGTAGAGTTTTTGGATTTGTGCCATTTCCTCTCTGCAGCCCTTAGTTTAGCACGATGTTCACGGAGAACATCGGACAACCAGGGGGCAGAGGGGGTAGCGCGTGCTGGTCTGGATGAAAGGGGGCAAAAGTTGTCTAAGCAAGATGTTAGAGTGAAGCAAAGAGTGTCAGTAGCACTGTTTGTGTCGAGTGCTGAAAACTGAGAGGGTGAAGGTAGTGCGGATGAAACCATTGAGGATAGGCGAGAGGGAGAGAGCGAGCGTAGGTTACGTCGAAAGGTGACCTGCGAAGGAGCGTGTGCTATGTCAGGAGATTAGAAGTTAGAAGTGATGAGGAAGTGGTCTGAGGTGTGCAGTGGAGTTACTAATGTGTTGTCAGTGGAGCAGTAGCGTGTGTAGATGAGGTCCAGTCTGTTACCTGATTTGTGAGTAGCCGTAGTAGACACTCGTTTGAGGTCAAATGAAGTGAGAAGAGTGTTGAAGTCAGTAGCCTGGGGTTTTTCTAGGTGGATGTTGAAGTCACCGAGCAGTACCAGAGGAGTACCATCTTCAGGAAAGTTTGACAGTAACACATCCAACTCCTCCAGGAAGTCACCCAGTTGACCTGGGGGACGATACACAACTACAACGTGGATTTTAGCAGGGTGGGTAATAGTAATTGCATGAGATTCAAATGAACTGTTGCCTGTAGGAGATGGTAGAAGATCAAATTTCCATTCATTTGAAATAAGGAGACCAGTGCCTCCACCCCTCCCAATCGTGCGAGGGGTGTGGGAAAAAGTGAAATTAGTGGAGAGAGCTGCAGGCGTGGCAGTGTCCTCAGGTTTGATCCAAGTCTCAGTTAGGGCCATGAGGTTGAGACCGGAATGGGTATCAATAGAAGGAATAAAATCTGCTTTGTTTACAGCAGACTGGCAGTTCCAAATACCAATTGGAACCGAGAGTAAAGTAGTAGAGGACAGAGGGACCGTTCGTAGATTATTAGGATTGGCCTGCCTCCAACGTACAGTGCGTGCTCTCCGAGTGTTAGTAGTAATAGTACAGATTTGAAAGCACATAGTGAATACAATTGACTAAACAGTTAGATGAGTACTAAGTTAGACAAAAAGTAAAGAAAGTGGAGAAAGCAATACTCAAGTGCCTTGTCGGTGTCCTTGCTCGGTGGAGTCGTGCAAGGTAGAGTCGATCGTCTTTACACTCGTCGGTCTTCACACGAGGAGGGCTTCACACGAGAGCTGCCGCGACCGCTGCCGCGGTGTACAAACCAGTTTTATACTTGCCTAATTACTAGTCCCTGAAGTCAGCTGACCACGCCTTTCTACTTAGCAAACCGAAACTGGGAACTCCCGCGATAAGCACGAGAACAAATGCGACTTGCGAACGCGTTTACCAGGTAAAACACAGGATGCAAAAACAATGTTTCCTAGCAACGACAACTGAGCTGAAATCTAATGAGAAAACAAGACAAAACACTTACAAACTGCTGTTCTCTTCTGCTGTTCGAATGCTTCTTCTAACAAGTGTCACTGAGTCAGGTAAATAAGTACTTTCTCTGGCTTAGACCACGCCTTTCTACTTAGCAAACCGAAACTGGGAACTCCCGCGATAAGCACGAGAACAAATGCGACTTGCGAACGCGTTTACCAGGTAAAACACAGGATGCAAAAACAATGTTTCCTAGCAACGACAACTGAGCTGAAATCTAATGAGAAAACAAGACAAAACACTTACAAACTGCTGTTCTCTTCTGCTGTTCGAATGCTTTTTCTCACAGTCTGATCAAGGAGGACCAAACTGGTTTCATCAAGGGGCGCAATGCATCTGACAATATGCGTTGACTCCTTCATATTCTTGACTTTGCGGACTCCCACCCAACCCCTTGTGCGGTCTTTTCACTTGATGCAGAAAAACCCTTTGACAGGCTAGAGTGGAATTAAATGTGGGCAGTTCTGCAATGTTTTGGCTTCGGTGAACACTTCGTTTCTATGATTAAGACATTATACCACTCACCTGCAGCATCAGTCATAACTGGTAATATTATTTCCCCCTCATTCCCTTTACAGCGGGGAACGAGGCAGGGGTGTCCACTTTCCCCCTTATTGTTTTGTCTATCTCTTGAACCCTTAGCAGAAGCCATCAGGAAATCTGAAGTATCGATTAAGATTCATGACCATAATCATAGTATTTCATTATACGCTGATGATATTATTCTATATTTAGACCACTTTGATGTTTCAGTCTCTAGTATAATTAAGGAATTTGATAATTTTAGTAGCCTATCAGGATATACAATAAATTGGAGCAAATCTGCTTTAATGCCAATTAACAATGTTAAGGTTAATTTTTCTATTCCCTCATTTATCCCTATTAAGGAATCTTTCATCTATTTGGGCATTACCATATATAAAAACATTCATAAGATTGCCAGAGACAATTTTACTAACATTTTAGTTAAGGTCAAAAATGACATTCAAAGATGGAAGAATCTTAAAGTCTCTCTCCAAGGAAGAATCTCCACTGTTAAGATGAATTTGTTACCTCGATTAAATTTTTTTTTCTCTATGCTACCACTTTCTCCTCCTCCAGGTTACTTTAAGGAGATCAACTCCATAATTTCTAAGTTTATCTGGAATGATAAATGTCCCAGAATTAAACTTACCACATTACAACATCCTAATAGCGCAGGAGGACTGGCTGTACCAAATTTTGAATTATATTATTGGTCGTTCCAGCTTAAGGCTCTTCATAATTGGGTTGATCCTCAATCTACAGTTTCATGGAGGGTGATTGAAGCTGACAAGGTTAAACCAAATAGACTTCAATATATTTTATTTACTGGCACAGGAAAAAAAGGGGATAATTATAAATTTGGTCCGGTTGTGGCTAACTCTATTAAAATCTGGAAAACGGTTGAACGTCAGATAGGTGAACCCTTCAAATTCTGTAACAGTACACCTTTATGGCACAATTTTAATTTTGTATGCAAAAATCATCCATTTGTCCAACCCTCTTGGTCTTCTTTGGGTGTAAACACGTGCGGTGATATATATGATAACCGGGGCCTCTGTTCGTTTCAGACATTAAGAGCCAAATTTTGTCTACCAGCATCTGCATATTTTGTTTTTCTTCAATTACGTTCTGCTCTCAAAGCGTATGGCGTTCCTTGGTCTTCTTCCATTTCCTCTCATCCTATGCGGGACTGGATTGCACCATCTGCTGGTCGGCCATCTGTTTCCTTAATATATAATAAAATTATTGATTGTATTACAAAACCTCTTTCTATTAAAACTATTTGGAATAGGGAATTATCTGACCTTAATTTATCTGTCGACTGGGAGAGAGTGTGGTCTAATCTCAGCTTAACATCTAAAAATCTGGCTCATCGTCTTATTCAGTTCAAAGTCATTCATAGAGCATGCATAACTCCTTACAAAAGATTTAAAATGAAACTACAGTCAAATTTGAACTGCCATATATGTAACACTACATCATCAGGCACTTTTCTGCATATGTTTTGGGAATGTCTTGTCGTCATCAGTCTACGGACACATGTAAACCTGGTTTTGTCATCAATACTGTGAATTGATTGGTCTGTTAACCCAAGTTTGTGTCTCCTTAATGATGATTCTGGTCTCTGTATTAGTTCAATGCAAAAGAGAATGTTGTTTGCTGGTTTTACAGCTGTGAAGAAGACAATAATCCAGAACTGGTTTACACCACACATGTGTAGAAAAACATATTGGGTCCGTAGCCTCCTGCAAATAGTGTCATGTGAATGTACAACGGCGCGAGTTGGTGGGGCCAGGCCTTCGACCATTGATGCTTAGCAGTGTTTTTTGTTGGACATATGTGATTGTATAAAGGAGTGACTTTTGTGTTCTTGTTGTCCTTCCCTCTCCCCCTCCCTTTTGATTGGACCTTGAGATGTTGAGTATGTGTCTGTTGTTTTGTTTTGTTGTATTTTGTATATTATGTTGTGTTGTGTGTGAAAAATAAAAAATTAAAAATTGTTGATAAAATAATAAAGTTCATGACAGTACAGATAGAAAAATATGGGACAAATATGGCATGTTTGGAAGGGTTGCCAGAAGAAAGCCTCTTATATCTAAAAACCCTGTTAAAAAAACAGCATATGCTGGTTAGGTATGTTTTGAAGCATGGGAGCTGGTTTGAGCTGGTTTTAGCTGGTCCTTAGTTAGTCATGAGCTGGTTTAAGCTGGTATTGTGCTGGTTCTAAGCTGGTCTTATGCAACTAGCTCCTACTCAGGACCAGCTCATAACCAGAAAGGACCAGCTCAAACCAGCTCCCATGCTTCAAAACATACCTAACCAGCATATTCTGTTTTTTTTTCAACAAGGACAGCACGGTTTAGGTTTGCAAAGTTGCATCTGAACAAACCATAAGACTTCTAGAACAATGTCTTTTGAACAGACGAGATGTTTGGCCATAATGCACAGTGCAACATTTGGTGAAAACCTAACAAGCATATCAGCACAAACACCTCATAGCAAAAGTCACACATGCTGGTGGAGGGCTGATGATTTTGGGCTTGTTTTGTACTCACAGGACCTGGACACCTCACGTGCATTGAGTCGACCACGAACTCCTCTGTATACAAAAGTATTCTAGAGTCAAATGTGAGGACATCCGTCTGACAGCTAAAGTCGGGCCAAATTTATGAAAAATAAATATACTTAATTGTATTTAAAATATATTTATTTTATGATAAGTATACTAAAATAGATTGACATGTCTATACTAACTGAAAATACATTCTAAATGTAGTTATTTCATGCTTTCATCAAGCACAAACTTAGTGCACTACAAATTAATTTGTAAAACACTATATTTTTACAAATGCATTTGCGGAAGGATGAAATATATATATTCATCTTTAAGAAAGTTATGCTGGCTAGGTTCTTAATTCCATCTATAACATGTTTGAAACTTTTTGAAAGTGATTTTCACACATACTGTACAAACCCATATAAACTAACTGGATGGAACCTTTGAAAGAGGACACCACTTCATAACCCCAATGACATGTCCATGCTCACTCAGCCCAACAACTAGTGTCAATAAGGGATGAATGAAGCAACTCATCTTATGATCCTGTAGCTGTGTGAAGGCCATATAATGTATGTCTGTGGGGATTGTTTGTATTGTATGTTGTCATATCATTTAAGTAAACAAGGCTGCTGTATGAGTTCTCACCTAAGACTGGCACAAGAGACAATATCACATACTGTGCATTGATATTTGTTTGTTCCTTCACCCCTTAAAAGTGTCTTAAGTATTTTAATAATGTTATTTTAACATCGGCCTAAATATAGGCTACAGTATGTTCAGCGAAGGGGGCTTGATTAGTCAGTCTCTCCTCACCTTATACTTTCATGAGCTCTGAAATTCACCAACAATTCGGTTTTGCTGTACTTTTGCTAAACATCTGAACTCGGTCGAGTGCACACTATTGGGAATCTGTGTTGCAGATTTGGCACATTTTTTCAGAAGAAACCTTTAGAGAGTAGAAACTCATTGCAGCTAAAGACTCAAGTCTCACCATGTATTTCAAATATGAGAATAATTAAATTATTTTAAGATGATCATCTTATTTTAAGATTATTCTTTTTTTTTTTTTACTTTCTTTTTGGGAAAACCAAAGAAAATGTGAGTTATGAATATTATCATGTCAGTTAAAAGGGAAGCAAAGCATTCTGCAGATGATATTTAATGTTGTGTCCGCTGACTTTAACAGGTTAAATGAAAATACAGTAATAATACATCCAGCTACTGTAAAATGTACAGCAATCGCTTAACAGTGTAGTTTAGGTGCCTATCAGTTGGCACCCGAACGAGCAGGATGAAAAATAAAATAATAAAAATGTTTGTGAGCTGCGAGAATCTTCCGGAGCTGAAATTTGTTAATAAAACATCACTTATTGGTTGCCGCTGTCCACTCCGGAAGATGCTCGAGCAGCTCGGTTTTTTTTCCCTCCCTGCCCAAACTAGCTCTTCTGATTGGCCAAAATGCTCTTATCTTTGAAGAATGCCCGCCGTTTCCTCTACAGATGCACAAATCCCTTTTGCTCCATATTTCACACAGATATGTGGTGCAAAAGGGAGAGTGTGCGAAACTTGTCATTTGCAATTGAAAAACCGCGTTTGAGAATCATAGCAGCAGATTTAAGCCGTTGTCGTAATGCACGAAATGCGTAATGCTAGAAAAAGCATCCAAGAAAAAAAAAATATATATGTAAGAAAACATTCTACAAGTGTGCAAATCTCATTGCAAGAATTCACATACTGATTTGCAGATGTACAACATTCATCCGTGACTTCACATTTTTTGATGCAGGTTTGTGAATGTGTTTTGCACCATATTCACTGCAGCAATAGTAGCAAAACATGTGAGCATTCTAGTTTCTTGATTTGTGATTTGTAGAATTGGATTTGTGCACCTGCAATAAAGGATTCGAGAAGGTGTAACTGTTGTGTTGTGTTTGTGGGAGAGAGAAAAAGTTTGCAACTTTTGTCTGTGACTTCAAATTTACTGATACACATTTGTGGCTATTCTCTACAACAACAAATTCCACTGTCACAGACGCTCAGTTGTTTTGCACCAAAAAATACCTTCATACCACCAGCTTCCTGACAGACAGGCAGCAGCTAGTGAGGCTGGGAAAACTCACGTCCAGTGGCCTGTAGCACAAAGCGAGATGAACAAACTCAGAGTTGCAGAGTAAGTTTTGACAGACATGTTCACAAGTCTCTGAGGTCCAAGTCCAAGTCAAGTCTCAAGTCTTTGAGGTCAAGTCCAAGTCAAGTCTCAAGTCTTTGAGGTCAAGTCCAAGTCAAGTCTCAAGTCTTTGAGGTCAAGTCTAAGTCAAGTCTCAAGTCTTTAAAGCGGAGTCCAAGTCAAGTCTTAAGTCTTTGAGGTGGAGTCCAAGTCACGTCTCAAGTCTTTGTTCTATTTATCAGCAACAGTTCTTTCAGCTAGTTATTGAGGCTAAATCAGTTTTGAAATCTGATTTCACGATATGATTTTCTCAACAACAACAACAACAAAAAAAAAACTTTAACAAAATTTAAGACAAATTAGAAATGAAAAGGTGTCCATTTATTAATTGTCAGGTAAAATGCTGCACATTTCTTTGTAAAATTGAAATATGTCAAACAACAAAACTAAATTTTAAAACAAACCCCAATTAATCAAATTAATTAAATTTCATATAACAAACTAAGGCTTTGTCTGTACTCTTTTTCAATTTAAAATTAGAGGCAACCCCTGTATTTTAAATGCAACACAATCCAAAAAAAGAGGCTGTATACATCCAGCATGAGCAGTTTTTAATCTAAATTGGATTGTATAATTTCGAAATTTGAAGCAAAAACAAAATGGTCTGACTTTAGTTTTGTGAAACTATTCTACATAAAACAACTGTACGAAACAAAACAGCAGACAGGCTGAATTAATGCAGATTCACTCTCTGCCAACAGGTGGCGCTTGAACAGCAATTAAACATAGTTTCCTTGGTTGCCGCTGTAAACAAAGCAGTGCTGTGGTTATGAACACTACTTTAATATGCATTATAGGGAGTAGGGCTGGGCGGTATATCGAGTAGTTTGATACGAGCGCATCTGAAACAATATCTAGGGAGGACACAGACCTAAACTGCTGCGGAGAAAGTGCATAATACAATTTGTTCTAAACATGTGACAAGCTTTATATGAAGGGCTCTAAAAAACTCGTAAGATACAGTAGCCTAGAGTTTATAGTTTGGTATTGTTTAAAGCAGCTCTGACAAAAAGGCTGCGTGTGCCTCTGACAGAGACGCTACTCGCGCTGTTTAATGTATTTGAGATGTGCTGTTTTCCTTAATGCATAACTTACATTTCACAGGTATACTCTCCATCTGTAAATGTTAGAAAGCCATGGAAATATTTCCATTTTGCTGTCAGTAGTGCATGAGCTTTTGCTTTGCGATTCTCCGCTAAACTTCACAGACTTAATTTACAACGAGTGCCGCCGCGCGAATGCGCGCCAAACAGACAGAGCGCAGTAACTCTGACTAAAATATACATTTTGCTGAAATATTTGTAGTTGGACAATAAATGTGACGTAGAATTTTAAACCTATAAGTAAGTGTATTTGTATGATAGCGCTAACTGTAAAGTGTAATGGGGTAATCAAAATAGCCTTTTTACTCAATTAGTCTGTGCTTTTTTTATTACTTTCATATTTAGTTTAGTAAATTTCACTTCTGCTTTAAAAGCATTATTTTAGTTTTTAGACTACAATGTTAAAGTGTTAGAATGTAATGTGATTTTAACCTTTTTTTGCACATAATATATGCCTACATGCTTACATTCACTTTATTTGTTTAATCCAAATACAAAATACTGAGATATATATACCGTATACAGCAAATCAGCCAAAAAATACAGAGATATTAATTTTTGCTTATATCGCCCAGCCCTAATACGGAGGCAAGATGAAAAGAAAATACCATCTAAACTTTTTTTTAAGACAGCCAGTTTTCCTCAGAGATACATTCATATAAACTCCTATACCAAATTGACTTGCGTTTTTTACGAGTCACGAGTCCAAGTCAAGTCTCGAGTCAGCTGTTCACAAGTCCAAGTCAAGTCCCAAGTATTTATTTATGTGACTTAAGTGCGACTCGATTCCAAGTCGCAGACTCGAGTTTCCATCTCTGAGTTTTGAGTTGACAAAACCCGATAAAGCCAACCTGGTTTAGATCAGGTTCACTGGGCTCACAAAGCTCGATATAAACATTCTCTGTCAACTCAGAGTTTGAACCAGAGTTTGTGATTAACTTAAACCTGAAAGTGTGACACATGCAGCAAACAGCCAATCACACGGAACATGGGAGCATCAGCAAAGCGTCAGTTTGATTCACTTCTCGCGAGAGTCAGCTCAATTCACTTTTCTTTTCTCTTTTCTTAAATACAAAGCTTAAATTTGCCACTTCATATAATATGTATCTGAATATATTATATGAATTATAAACAATTACAATTAATATAATATAAATATAATAAGTAGCTGCAAAAGTCGGGCAAATTTGCCTCTAAAATTCTTTGACTGTAAACTGCTTTAATTTGGAGCGAGAGATATGGGGGAGTGGCTTCATTGCATCAGATATATGTCACTTTGCTCACAGCTTATTGGTACAGTTTGGGTTTGCAATCTCTAACCCAGAACAAAACCTGCTCCGGAGCAGGGTAGCCGTGTAGCGTAAGTTACCATGGTGACAAAAAAACAACCCATCTTCTTGAGCCCGAAAACTAAACGTGAACTTACCTGGGTAAAAACTGAAACCGGCTTTGTGTTACAGGCCACAGGACTCTCATCGTCAGCACTGGTGCCCCTAAGGGATGTGTTCTCTCCTCCCCGCTCTTCTCCCTGTATACAAACGAATGTACTGCAAAAGACACCACTGTCAAGCTCCTGATATTTGCAGATTATACTACCATCATCGGCCTCATCCACAATGTAGACGAGTCTGCTTACAAACTGGAGGTTAAAGAGCTGGCTGTCTGGTGCAGTCACAACAACCTGGAGCTCAACATGCTCAAAACAATGGAGATGATCATGAACTTCAGGAGAAATCCCCCCCTGCACTCCTCCCACTCACCATCATGAACAGCACTGTAACAACAGTGGAGTCATTCAGTTTCCTGGGCACCACCATCTCTCAGGGCCTGAAGTGGGACACTCACATAGACTCCACTGCTAAAAAGGCCCAGCAGAGGTTGTACTTCCTTCGCCAACTGGAAATTCAACCTGCCACAGGAGCTGGTAAAACAGTTCTACTTGGCTATCATTGAGTCTGTCCTGTGTTCATCCATAACTGTCTGGTTTGGTTCAGCTACCAAATCAGACATCAATAAACTACAACGGACAGTCAGGACTGCTGAGAGGATTATCGGTGCCCCTCTGCCCAACCTCCAAGAACTTTACATTTCCAGAGTGAGGAAAAGGCTAAGAAAATCAGCTTGGACCCCACACACCCAGCCCACTCTCTCTTCCAACTGTTGCCTTCTGGTGGGCTCTACAAAGCACCGACCACATATGAAAGAGACTTGTTCCCCATATCATTTTTTGCTACATGGAATGCAAAACTTTGAAACTCAATATCTTAAAACTGTTCGAAATGCAGTTAGGACGTTATAATTCCAAGGTGTTAAAATTGAGCTGGTGTGTTATAGAGTGGTGATTTGCAGACCAGATGTGGTGGGCCAACCTGTGCCAGAAAGTCCATGGCCACAATTTAGTCCAAGTCTGCCCCTGGATTTAATCAAGATAAACAACATAGACATACAGGAGTTGTGCCTTAGTTGTTGTGCACTCATGTGTCCAATGTGCAGATGTTGTCACACACCAGGCCTTGACAGTAAGGACTACCTGATGGCGTGGAGTGTGAAAGTCACCTGGGACAGTTGACTAAATAATGCTGCATCGTCAATAATTATTATTATAGTTATTATGTGATATTGCAATTGCGATACAGCTTGTGTTTAAAGTTGACCAATTTAAAGTTCACTTCTCTGTGATGTCATTAACAGTAGAAATGACACTGGTTATGCTTTTCGGCTTCTCTTACCTTACTGGATGTTTTGAATATTATTGCTTTAATAATGTCACCTGGTAAGGAGTGCAGATGAAGCCTGGTTTAGACTGTCAGTCCAAATCCATTTTTACATGGCGTGAGAATGTGAAAAGGCTATTCAAAATCCGATCTGAGCACTGAAACAGATTTCCAGAAATGAGATGTGAATACAGTGGCGTCAATAGGGTATATGTCAAATGTCACCTGACCAAACCCGGAAAACAGGTCACATCGCATCCACTTGTCGGAGAAAGTGTTACCAGCCATATGAACTAATGGTGATATCTATGGACTTTTAAGATAATCAGCTAACCTAGCAAGTTTTTTTTTTTAATTGTTGCCATTTTATTTAATTTTAATATCGAGTGAAAATAATAAAGAAAAGATATCAATCCCCTTATGTGATGGACACTGGTTATGATCATCTTTGGTATCTCCATTGAAGGCATCTTGAGTAAAACAGCTCCATGTTTAACAAAGCACATACAAAACACTTGAACCGGAAGTGATGAGACCTGTTTTACCGAATTATTAGACCAAAAGGAAATGTCTTGTTTCAAGACATTAGTAAATTACATTTTCTTTTGGCCTAAAACACAACATAAAATGTGATGTTTTGCACAGTTTGTTGTCAGATTCCAGGAAAAGCATAAAATTCCAGAGCCTTTTTCATTGGAACCAGCAATTACCACAAGCAAACCTTCAATGCTCATGATAGAAGTCAACAGCACATGTCGGCACCGATAGCCAGAGGCGGACAAAGTACACAACTCCATTACTTGAGTGAAAGTACAGATACTGCTGGTCAAATATTACTCCATTACAAGTAAAAGTTGTAAAGACAGATTTTTACTTAAATGTGCTGTATGTAGGATTGACCTAGCGGTTGAACTAGGCATTGCAGTCCAAATTCAAAATATTGGAGACCTTTTTTTCACCAGCCCCTCCTCCTCAGATTTGACGCACGCGCAGGATGCCAGATTAATGACACCAACAGGAACGAGCACACATGACGATGAATTAAATTAAATATACTGTGTTTTCTGCCAACTGGCAACCCGGGGTGCCGAAATACAATTGGGTAAACTGGCAGTGGGCGGGTTTCACAAACCATAACAAACACAGACATTCCGGGCTGGAACACACATTCTCAAAGGAGAATAACTGACTGTAGCATTGTTTTTCAGATAAACAAGTATGTTAACTTAACATGTTTCCTAGATGTCTGCAAGCATATTATGGTATTTTTATGCTTTAGTAGAATCAAAATCCTACATACAGCACCTTTAAGTAAAAGTACAGAAGTACTTGCTTTTAAAAGTACTTACGTACCAAAAGTAAATTTCATTTTTTATGTCAATGCACAGTTTTATTATTGTTGTGCGTAATATTTGCAATACCTCTGAAGCAACTTACAATACATTACACCTACTGAATACACTAACTAGCTTGTAGTATCTTAGGAATAAAGAGCTTTTAGAATGTTAAAAACCTATGGGGAAAAAAAAAAAAAAAATATATATATATATATATATATATATATATACTGTATATATTACAGCTGCAGCTGTATAACTTTACAACAGCAACACTGCTTTAACAAAAAAGCAAATCAGCAAGACTTATTTGACATCAAAACAAAAATTAAAAAAATGCTGTGTAATCGCTCTCACGATACTTTGATGTCACTCACAGAATGGTCTGTGCAGTGCTGCTTCAAGTCCAACACCTATTGTGTTTTATTAGGAGACGCACAACTGTTCTTCTGTGGCTTTATAGGTAATATTTTCACGAACACAATTTAGAAAAATCAGACAATATTGTGTCTAATATATATACCACAATATTAACTTCTTATTATTGAATTGTTGTAAATAAAGGTCACATTTGCAACTGGTCAGTGTTCAAAAAATGCTGGGAAATCACTTCATGTAGCCCTACAAGAGTGATTAATGATAAACTGTCTGAAAAAAAAGTCTTACGTTTTAGAGAAGAAAAAAAAAATCACCCACTGACTTTCAAAGCTGCTACATAGTAACGACTTTCTACTTCGAGGACCTTGATAGAAATGTAGTGGAGTGAAAAGTACAATATTTGTCTTTCAAATGTAGTGAAGTTAAAGTCATAAGTTTCCAGAAAAAAATATACTCAAGTAAAGTACAGATACTCAAAAAGTGTACTTAAGTACAATACTCAAGTAAATGTACTTAGTTACTTTCCGCCTCTGCCGATAGCCTCGTGGGCAGCATGCCGACATCCAGCGCCATTGCGCTTTGGGCATCCTGAATTTGAATCCCGGCTTGTGGACCCTTCCCAACTTGTGCCCCCCCTGCCACTTCGCTTCCCTTCTTCCAACTTTCTACCAATCTTTAAAAAAAGTCAATAGCACATAGCGTGCATGGTGGCAAAACGGTGATTTTGATTGTTTCCATTGTCCTCATTTGTAAGTCGCTTTGGATAAAAGCATCTGCTAAATGACTAAATGTAAATGTAAACAGGCTGTAGATAACCCTTCATCTGGCCCACTAACATATGAATGAATCCTTGAATACTATAAGGCATTGTTTGGTTTAACCATTCATGTCAACACGTGCAGATCTACAAAGGAGGAAGTATAAGAAATAAAATGATTTGTTCTAACTGGCTGACAAACTTTTTTCTAGTTTCCTCAAAGTTAATCTTTCCAAGTGGATTCCTTCGCTGAAAGGCCGTGACATTGAGATTGACCGGGTACATTGCGTGTATGACAGAGGGAGAGGCTTCGATCGGCCACGTACTCTCATCTTCCGTGTACTAAGATGGCATGACAGATCGGAGATCCTGAAAGGTGCTCGGCAGGCTTATCCGGTGAAATGCGCACAGGACAATGTCAGACTACTATTTTTTCCCGACTTTAGTCCAGCCACAACCATCAGGAGAAAGGCCTTTAATCCGGGTTTTGAAGAAGATGACTTCACTTGGTCTCCAGCCCTTCCTCATCTATCCGGCGGTAATTAAACTATGGCACAAAGGGGAGCAGAGAAGTTTCGACTCTCCTCAGAAAGCGGAGGATTTTATCAGCTCCCTGTCTCAGCAGAAGACGTATGCCGTGGCTCTACAGGAAGGCAATGGGAAAACAGCGGCCACTATCTCTCCGGCCCGGCTGGAGAGGCTTGATGGCCGGGATGGAGGCGGTCCTAGCTGCCCAGGAGGGGATGATGGCAGGATGGACATGGATGCTTGCTGAACCTGTTTTTTGCTTTTTCTTCTCTCCTCTCTCCTACTGGGATATTGTCCCTATCTATCCTGTACAATGATCTCTTTGCTGGTAAGTCTAACACCCTTTTTTTTCTTTTTTGGAGGGGACTAATGGAGAGTAGGTTTAATTACAAAAAAAAATTGGCTATGTGAGCCTTTCGGGCGACATGTCTTGCGTTGAAGTGGATCGGTCACGTACCATCACTATTTTTTGTTGCTCAATCAGACCTACGTTCTCGGTAATGTGCGGTCTGAGTTGTTTCTTGTTTATGGTTGTCGGTTGTTCATGTTTCAATGTTGTTTTTATTTTTTACAACAGACATTTATACTTTTATTTATTTTACCCTATTTCTAAAAGGATTTTTCACCTAGGAGGTTTGGTATCTAAAATGCACATCAGTGTTTACATGTTACTTACGGAATGGAAGTGCTTCTGCTTTTTATCATTTATTGAATACAATCTTGGGATTATGAATATTCAATGCATACTCTAAATATTTTATCACTGAATGTGAATGGTTTAAATTCTGCTGTTAAACCAACCCGTGTGTTAGAATATTTACACCGTAAATCTATTTCCTGTGCCCTAATACAAGAGACACATTAAAAACAATCTGACGTGGCACGTTTCCAGAATAAGTATTATAAGTCAGCAGCCTTTTCCTGCGCTCTCAATAAAAGTAAGGGGGTGCTTATCCTTGTTAAACGGAAGTTAAATTTAACAATTGAACCCCTTGGTAGTGATGAGAAGGGTAGATTTGTTTTTATCCGATGCAAAATATATAATAATAGGTTAGCATTGGTCTCTATTTATGGTCCGAATGAGACAGACAGTGCATTCCTTACACAGATTTTCAAAACTCTACTTGAGCAGATTGATTGCCCTCTACTGGTGGGTGGTGATTTTAATGATGTCGTAAACCCTGCTTTAGATAAATCTCAATCTGATACAACAGCCAATCCATCCTCTAAATTACTGAATACATTTATCACTGAGCTCAACTTAATCGATCTTTGGAGAATTCAGAATACTAAATCTAAGGACTTCACTTTTTTTTCTAATAGACATAAGACTTTATCTAGGATAAACTACATATTTTTCAGCCCATCTTTAATTTCTTCTAATTCCTCCATCTCTATATTACCAATTTTATTATCTGATCATTCTGCTGTGTTGTGCAGTGTTCCTCTTTCCGATATTAAAGCCAAGTCCCCTAGATGGCACTTTAACATATCATTATTAAGTAATCAGACTTTCATTACTTCTCTAAAAGAATATATTAAGGAATTTCTTGAAATTAATATGCTCTCTGATGTGGATCCTCAAATACCGTGGGAAACGACTAAGTGTGCTATACGAGGTTTCTGTATATCTTTCTCTTCTACTCTTGCCAAAGCGAAAACTCACCAGTTTACACAATTAGGAAATAAAATCTAATCATTACAAAACCTACAAAAACAACGTTTTATTGAGCAACAGGCTACACAGCTGTCCTCTTTAAAAGAAGAATATGATTTACTTTCACACTCAAAGGCGGAATCTATTTTACATAGGACTAGGCAAAAATATTATTTCGAATCAGAGAGACCTAGTCATTTATTGGCCCTTAGGTTGAAAGAATGCGAGTCTAAGGCATATATTAGCGCAATAAAATCATCGGATGATCAGGTCACCACGAACCCTGTGGCAATTAATGACATATTTAAAGGTTTTTACACAAATCTGTATAAAGCCGAAACAGATTTTAATGAACCAATTTGTAAGCAGTATTTAGATAAATTGGAACTGCCTCGGATCTCACAGATGGATAAAGAATCTTTGGAACTCCACGTCTCTCTAAAAAGCCTTCAAAAGGGCAAGTCGCCGGGTCTAGATGGTCTCCCCCCTGAATTATATTTAGAAATTTGGGATTTGGTAGGGACACTTATGCTTAATTAATTTAATTTTGCAATTGAACATGGGGTATTTCATAGAGATCAAAAAACTTCATTGATATCATTACTTCTTAAAAAAAGGTAAAGATCCATTAGATTGTTCCAGCTACAGACCGATTTTGCTTATCCCATGTGATCTAAAAATCTATGCTAAAGTTTTTGCTTCTCGTATGGAGAAGGTAATTCATAGTTTGATCAAGGAGGACCAAACCGGTTTCATCAAGGGGTGCAATGCGTCTGACAATATGCGTCGACTCCTTCATATTCTTGACTTTGCAGATTCTCATCCAAGCCCTTGTGCGGTTTTTTGACTTGATGCAGAAAAAGCCTTTGACAGGCTAGAGTGGAATTATATTTGGGCAGTTCTGCAATGTTTCGGCTTCGGTGAACACTTCATTTCTATGATTAAGACATTATACCACTCACCTACAGCATCAGTCATAACTGGTAATATTATTTCCCCCCCATTCCCTTTACAGCGGGGAACGAGGTAGGGATGTCCGCGTTCCCCCTTATTGTTTTGTCTATCTCTTGAACCCTTAGCACAAGCCATCAGGAAATCTGAAGTATCGATTAAGATTCATGATCATAATCATAGTATTTCATTATACGCTGATGATATTATTCTATATTTAGATCACTTTGATGTTTCAGTCTCTAGTATAATTAAGGAATTTTATAATTTTAGTAGCTTATCAGAATATAAAATAAATTGGAGCAAATCTGCTTTAATGCCAATTAACAATGTTAAAGTTAATTATTCTATTCCCTCATTTACATTTACATTTATGCATTTAGCAGACGCTTTTATCCAAAGCGACTTACATTGCATTCAAGTTACAGTTTTTCATTTTATCAGCTCTTGCTTTCCCTGGGAATCGAACCCATGATCTTGGCGTTGCTAGCGCCATGCTCTACCATTTGAGCTACAGGAAAGCTTTATTTATCCCTATTAAGGAATCTTTCATCTTTTTGGGCATGACCATATATAAAAACATTCATAAGATTGCCAGAGACAATTTTAATAATATTTTAGTTAAGGTCAAAAATGACATTCAAAGATGAAAGAATCTTAAAGTATCTCTCCAAGGAAGAATCTCCACTGTTAAGATGAATTTGTTACCTCGATTACATTTTTTTTCTCTATGCTACCACTTTCTCCCCCTCCAGGTTACTTTAAGGAGATCAACTCCATAATTTCTAAGTTTATCTGGAATGATAAATGTCCCAGAATTAAACTTACCACATTACAACATACTAATCGCACAGGAGGACCGGCTGTACCAAATTTTGAATTGTATTATTGGTCGTTCCAGCTTAAGGCTCTTCATAATTGGGTTGATCCTCAAACTACAGTTTCATGGAGGGTGATTGAAGCTGACACGGTTAAACCAAATAGACTTCAAGATATTTTATTTACTGGCACTGGAAAAAAAGGGGATAATTATAAATTTGGTCCAGTTGTGGCTAACTCTATTAAAATCTGGAAAACGGTTGAACGTCGGATAGGAGGACCCTTCAAATTTTGTAACAGTACACCTTTATGGCACAATTTTAATTTTGTATGTGGAAATCGTCCATTTGTTCAACCCTCTTGGTCTTCTTTAGGTGTAAACACGTGCAGTGATATATATGATAACCAGGGCCTCTGTTCATTTCAGACATTAAGAACCACATTTTGTCTACCAGCATCCGCATATTTTGGCTTTCTTTAATTGCGTTCTGCTCTCAAAGCGTATGGCGTTCCTTGGTCCTCTCCCATTTCCTCTCATCCTATGCGGGACTGGATTGCACCATCTGCTGGTCGGCCATCTGTTTCCTTAATATATAATAAAATTATTGATTGCATTACAAAACCTCTTTCTATTAAAACTATTTGGAACAGGGAATTATCTGACCTTAATTTATCTGTCGACTGGGAGAGAGTGTGGTCTAATCTCATCTTAACATCAAAAAATTTGGCTCATCGTCTTATTCACTTCAAAGTCATTCATAGAGTCATGAAAGTCATAATAACTCCTTACAAAAGATTAAAAATGAGACTACAACCAAATGTTAACTGCCATATATGTAATACTGCATCATCAGGTACTTTTCTTCATATGTTTTGGGAATTCTGACACTACGACCCCCCCCAGCTCCCCACATCCCCAGGACCTTACACCCCCCCCCACACACACACTTACAAACTGTGACCCGCACCAGTCACTTTGTGCAGCATTGGACTGATCACTACCTCATCCAGCATTGACTGCAAACTACCTCTTCTGACAGTCTGATAAAAGACTGTTCTCTGTTCTCTGTTCTCTGTTCTCTGAGCTCTTATCACTTTAACAGACTGATAAGCTCTTTTTTGCACTACACATATATCTGCACAGTTTTGTTTTATTTAACTGGTTTGCACTCTAGCTGCCATGTGCCTTATGCCACTTTATCTATCTCTTTTTTTCTTTTTCTACAATGTCCTCATTTGTATATCTGTATAGTTTGTATGTACATATGTTTAAACTGTATTTATCTGTATTTGTACGTCTACTGTCAGTGTTTAATGTTAACTGTATGCACCAAGGGTCTGAGAGTTACGCAATTTCATGTATGTGCTGTACATGTGGAAGAATTGACAATAAAGCAGACTTGATTTGACTTGACTTGAATGTCTATCGTCATTAGTCTATGGACACATGTAAACCTGGTTTTATCATCCTTACTACAAATTGATTGGCTTGCTAACCCAAGTTTGTGTCTTCTTAATGATGATTCTGGTCTCTGTATAAGTTCAATGCAAAAGAGAATGTTGTTTGCTGGTTTTACAGCTGCGAAGAAGACAATAATACAGAACTGGTTTACACCGCACATGTGTGGAAAAACATATTGGATCCATAGCCTCCTGCAAATAGTGACTTATGAATGTACAACAGCACAAATCAATGGGGCCAAGCCTTTGACCATTGATGCTTGGCAGTGTTTTCTTTTTGATATAAGTGATTGTATAAAGGAGTGACTTTTGTGTTTTTCTTGTCCTTCCCTCTCCCTCCCTTTTGACTGGACTTTGAGATATTGAGTATGTGTCTGTTGTTTTGTTTTGTTATATTTTTGATGTTATGTTATGAATGAAAAATAAAAAAATGTTGATAACAAAAAAATAACTGCTGCTTTAAGGCCAAGACACACCAAGCCGACTTCAAAGAACTAGCAGCGACAAGAGCCGATGGTGTTGTCACCTCACGTCGGCAAAGTCAGACCAGAAAGCCTTGCTAGAACACACCACACAGACTACAGCTGACTGCAAACTAACATGTGCGTTCTGTGCCTGCGTGAAAGGAATCAACTGTCTGTATCAGCAGCTATCAATACTATATATTCGTCATTTAAAATGAGAAACCGAAACAAGGATACACGAGATATACGCAGATATACGAAACGTAAAAAATGCAGCTTGCTTACCATTTTGAATATCAGTTATATTGATAACTTTCTTCATTTTAAGTGGCTCATGTTTTTATGAAAATATTTACATATTGGAATGCTTGGGAAAGATCATGTAACATTAGAACAGCCTTCTTTCTGTGCCGCCTTCAATTACATGCTCGTTTTCATCACTTTCATTTTAATTCTCTGACACTGACTCATTCGCTAAACTGCAATCAGAGTTCTCACTCTCGCCGATGCCTATTCAACATGTTAAATCAGGCAAACTTCCACTGACGTGAGCCCGATGAGAGCCGACGAGTGGAACACACCAAACAAACTAACCCGACAGACACTCACCGATGGCCCGACGTTTGCTTTAGAACATTGATTTTGAAACTTGTGAATCCATTAGAATTGTTAAGAGGACAGAATCGCGATTCATATATGAATAGATTTTATCGTGCACCCCTAGTTATGATGGCAGGGCAACAACTCTTCCTCTTCTCTATAAAAGCAGTGCATCATGGCCTCGCCCCCTTTGTTGCATGTTCCCGGGGGCAGGTTTTATGTAAATTTCTAGGTTTGTGACATCGCAAACCCGCAGAAGTAACTCATTGTAGTCCCTACGAGCCGTTTTCGTAGACTATATCTCTGTTTGCATTGAACTTTCAGCGTCGTAACTTTGTATATATTGCTTATGCTCAAACAGCAACATTACACACTAATTACCGTTAAAAAAGTGAAATCGCAATCAACCACCCCTTTAATTTAAAACAAAAGTTGCATTTATTTATTTGTTTATTGTTTTTGTCAAATAAGATGCTGCATAACAGCACTGTATAACCATATAAATTAATGTAAAAAAAAACAAACAAAAAAAAAAAAACCTTGGTTGTAGAAAATTACTTTTACAACAGTAATATATTTCTGTCATAATTTCTTCAAGTTAAATCAGAATTTTATTTTATTTGGCATGAGATTTAGAGCATGAGACAGAGGATTAAAGTGAATCGGCCTGACGGTAGAAAAGCAGCTATGAATTAGAGTTGGCTGCTCTTGATACAATAAATGCCCATTAAATGAATAGAGTAAGTAATGATAGTAATCTCTTTTTTTCTCTCTCTTATATCTTTTGACAAAAGCTAACAAACAAGACCTATTACAGGTGACAGATGAAGCAATAAGCAATATCAACATTCTCCAAAAGCTTAGAGAGAGTTAAAGAAGGTGGGCAATATGCTGGACCAAATGGCGTGGAAGCCCACTAATTTAGGTAGAACAAAATGGCTACCCCAAATGGAGAGAGTTCTGAACACAGTGATAGAAAAGCTACCATAGTACTGTTGACATACATGGATAACACAGTAGTAAGAAATCTTATTAACAAATTGTCAGCTTGTCAAAAAAAAAAGATCTCCTCTGCAATTGCTGACATGATTGGTCAACAATGCCTTTTAATACTCAAGGATTACAAGCAGCTTTTATGTATGGTGCTGATGCAAGACATCCTGAGCATCCTTGGTCGGTATAATTGTTCGATTGTTTGTAAGGTGTTAATGAGGTGGTTACGAGATGGTCCTCACTGCAGATCCTCACAAGATCCAAGATCCACCTTACATATACCTAAACCTACCCGTCTCCACCCCCTGATCCCTAAACCATCAATCTCCACCCCAAAACATACCAACCTCCACCCCCTAGATGTGGATCCAACCACGCCCCCTGGATCTTGTGTTCTGCAGTGAGGGGCTACTGGGCTTTACAGTCTGTCCACCGACAAAAGATTGTCTAATGATTTTGCAAAGGATGTACTGGAGTGCATATTTCACATGAATCAACAGTAATTTATGCAAAACAAAGATTAAAATGCGGTCTACGTCGAAGACTTAAAGCACATACAAGAGGGGAATAATAACCTTTTTAAACTGATTGAGTTTCTTAAACAGCAACTTGTCTTTTGAAAACCATATTTCCAATGTTACAAAAACAGCATTCTTCCATCTTAGAAACATTGCCAAGCTACGAAACATGTTACCTGTTTCTGATACAGAAAAGCTAGTTCATGCATTCATGACCTCTAGACTGGACTATTGTAATGCACTGCTAGGTGGTTGTCCTGCATCTTCAATAAACAAGCTACAGATAGTACACAGTAACACAGCGGCTAGAGTCCTTACCAGGTCAAGAAAATATGATCATATTACCCCAATTTTACAGTCTCTGCACTGGCTACCCATTAAGTTCCGTATCAGTTACAAACTATTACTATAAGGCCCTTAATGGTTTAGCTCCTGCGTACCTAACTAGTCTTCTATCACGCTACAATCCATCCCGCTCCCGAAGGTTGCAAAACTCTGGACTTTTGGTAGTACCTAGGATAGCAAAGTCCAGTAGAGCTTTTTCACATTTGGCTCCCAAACTCTGGAACAGCCTTCCTGATAACGTTCGCGGTTCAGACACACTCTCTCTGTTTAAATCTAGATTAAAGACACATCTCTTTAGCCAAGCATTCAAATAATGCATCTCATAATCTTGTACTGCAGTGATATCTGATTAAATGCACATTATTATTCTAATTATTTGCTAATTATGTCTCTATTTGTTTCTCTGTTTCTGCCACGGGGATTGATAATCACAAGCTTCAGTCTGGATCCAGAGCACCTGAGAAGAGATTATGCCAACCCCTCAGAGGACCTCAGATGATGCCAAACCTGAAACAACATACAGAACTACCAAATTTTGCTATAAGTTTGATTGCAACATATAATTATTGCTGTTAATAGTGTTCATCGTCTGTTTGATTACGTCAATAATTGATTTTACTGTACATTTCTGTCATATGTACATCAACTTGACATACTACTACTAAATATATTGTAGAAACTAATTTTTTTTGTAAAGCTGCTTTGCAACGATTTGTATCATGAAAAGCGCTATACAAATAAACTTTAATTGAATTGAAAAATTTGAAATGTAACTTAAAGCTTAAAGAGTTAGGAATAAGTATGTAAAATTATTTATTTGCCAAACGGCAGTCATTTTCTCTAAATCTACCAGTTGCGGTTGCTTCCGGGCGAGTGGATTCTCCGCAGCTTTGGCGCCTCCGCTCTATTGCTATGACTCTTCAGGACTGCAGCGCGTTCTCATTGGTTTGCTGGCCTGCTGCTGATTTCGTGCGCGAGGTAAGTTGTCCGCAAAGCGCTCGCCCAAGCGGAAAAATGCACTGTTGCTGTCAGATCTCAATTGCCGAATATCATATTGTGTTTGATGCAAAACCAACTCGACTAAATCACAAGAAAAATCTCAAGCAAAGCTAATTTTAAAAGGACAATGCAAACATATCTTACATTTTTGGTCATAGACAACGTATGTTGAAGATACTGTATATGTTATTGTCAACATGCCTAACTGGTAAATAAAAAAAATAAAATTGTTTATAAAACCAGCCTTCAGTGTGTAGCTGACCATCTCCTCCAGCCTTTAGTGTGTAGCTGACCTTCTCTCCAGCCTCAGTGTGTAGCTTTAGTGTGTACCGTCTCCTCCAGCCTTCAGTGTGTAGCTGATCATCTCCTCCAGCCTTCAGTGTGTAGCTGATCATCTCCTCCAGCCTTCAGTGTGTAGCTGACCGTCTCCTCCAGCCTTCAGTGTGTAGCCGACCATCTCCTCCAGCCTTCAGTGTGTAGCTGACCGTCTCCTCCAGCCTTCAGTGTGTAGCTGACCGTCTCCTCCGGCCTTCAGTGTGTAGCTGATCATCACCTCCAGCCTTCAGTGTGTAGCTGACCGTTTCCTCCAGCCTTCAGTGTGTAGCTGATCATCTCCTCCGGCCTTCAGTGTGTAGCTGACCATCTCCTCCAGCCTTCAGTGTGTAGCTGACCGTCTCCTCCAGCCTTCAGTGTGTAGCTGACCGTCTCCTCCAGCCTTCAGTGTGTAGCTGATCATCTCCTCCAGCCTTCAGTGTGTAGCCTGACCGTCTCCTCCAGCCTTCAGTGTGTAGCCGACCGTCTCCTCCAGCCTTCAGTGTGTAGCCGACTGTGTTTTTTTCTTAACTGCTCCCACTTACTGTTTAGTCACACCTAGCCGAACTATATGAAATGAAAATGTACAAACATGTAGTCAGTACTTTTTAAAATTGTAAGAAATAAAAATGAGAAACATTAGAAATGTATTTTAGTGAAGTATTCAGTTTAAATTACACTTGAGTTAAGTACAAACCCCCCAAAACAATATTTAATTTCAGTAAAGTTAGTGAAATAAAATAACTCTTTACACCTATGCATAAAACGGTTGAAAGACATTTCATGGTACATGACCCGTTTCTGCTCACCCACTCCCTGGTTGTCTGTTTAATAGCATTGATAACCCTAAATAACATGTGAATATAATGTTGGCTACTTCAGAAATCAGAAAATAAGGACATCTAAATAATCTCTTTCTTACCTTTATTAAAATGTCGAGGGTAAACGAACATAAATGGAGATATGTTGGCAAATATGATGATTTTGCGTATCACTGCTGCAACCCAGGCCACCCGACACAGCTACGTCTCTTGTTGTTTTGTCTTTTTTTCCAAGTGTGAAACCTAAAATATCTTTCTTCGTGGTGAGTTTTTGACCTTTTCTATCATGTAATTCACTATTGCAGACTTTAACACAACAAGAACGTACCATTTTAAAGCAAATTAAAATGACAATTCTCCAACTACAGAACACCTCAGCTTTGATACCTTACAAATGGCGGCGATACCCAAAATGCACTTCGATTCTCGTGAGTGTGACGTCACCTGACAAAGACCGATAGGAGTAGTGTCACCCGGGTGGGAGTTGTAACTCCTATTCACTGGCAATAAAAATAAAATAAAAAAATAATTTAGCAGATGCAGAGACATATAAACCGGGGGGAAACCCCCCCATCTCCCCACCCTCTGAATATTACGTATCATGACGTAACTACGTGTAAACCTTTTTTGGGCGGTTTTTACTTTGAAAACCAGCTATATTTTTCTAGCATTCGAATAACAATGGATAAACCTGAGATGAAAGAAGAAGGATTGGAGATGAATTTGATTTACAAATAAGGTAGGAAATGTGCATAGACTACTTTTAAATCGACACCTGCCATGGTGTTTGCCTCTTTGAGTGTGTCCTAAAAGCCGATTGGGGGGTGGGGTGGGGTGGGGAGGGGGTCTTAATCTTATCACTCAGCATATCTGATTAAAAAAGGTCACCGCTCGCCACTTCTATATTTTATTATTGTGTGTTTTGGATGGTTTACAAAATCATATGATTGGGACACTTTTTGTAATTTAAATGACTTGGAAAAAGTGTTTTAATTAACCCGAATTCATCCTACTCTTTGAAATCATTATTGCATTACAATATGTTGTTTTAAACCCCAAATATCTTACTTATAACTTCAATACAAATAACTGAATAATTGTTAATGAAGAATTAAAAAAAAAATTAAAATAATAATAATAAAAAAAATGAAAGTGGTTTTAATGTAGCTAGCTACTTTTTGGTAGTAACTTGTACTGTAGCTAGCTACTTTTTCAGAAGGGTAGCGTGAATGTAGCTTAACTACTCTGATTCTTACATATAAGTACAAGTTGGTAGTGTCAGTCCTCTGTCGTGTGTGTCTTGTGTTCCCGCCTCATGTGTCCATATTTGGTTTGTTTCCTGTCCTTGTTTCATGTGATTATTAGTTAATTCGTGTCCAGGTGTGTTTATGTGATTATGTGTTAATTACCCTGTGTATTTAGTTCCTGTCTTTTCAGTTTGATTTGGTTTGATCCACTGCCCGGTGTTTCCTGTCTATAGCCCGATTCGGACTTTAATTGTTTCTCATATGGATGTCTGTAAAAATAAATTTACATATGACCTCAGTGATAAAACTCATGCATTCGGATGGCGATTTATTCACAGTGGAGGAGTAAGTTCTGTGATCCTCAGCACCCGGGAACGCGCTGCTCACGTGGCCAATCACATGATTGTCTGCTGTAAATAAAATTCTTTTTATTTACAAATGTATTCTTATTATTGTGTAAAATGTATTTTAAAATACTTATTATTATGTAAAATGTATTATTATTATTCCAAGCATATTTTATAATATTTATTATTTGATTATTTAAATCTCCTGTTTAAAAATAGGAAAATGGAGGCGCTATAGTTGTATATAATTATACGCGATATATATCTGTTTATAATACACATTTTAAAATTGTATTGCATACCTGCTGCTGCCATAATAAAGACCCATTTGAAAGTTTGTGCTTTCTTCTTTTTCTGCTCCCAGTCGCTGTGGTTGAGCAGTCATGAAGTTAATATTGTTCTTTTAAATACTTTCCAGCATTTCAGAAATAATATGTAAATTACACCGAAGTACAACGTTACGGTGTTCGGGAGTGCTCAAAAAGGGATTAAACACTGAATTTTCAATCGATTTCTTCTCGTAAACTCAGAGATGTGGATTCGGATGGCAATTAAATTACCACAGAACCTTGGTGTTTGTCAAAAAAACAGTAGGTAATTCTGCCGGGGATTTTCACGGGGGTGGTGAGAGAAAAACACCGACATCCTGGATTCGGACGGCAATTAAATCACCAACTACCCCCTGTATATGGTGAAAATCACTTACGTCCCCCTGAGAAACAATTACCGTCCGAATAGGGCTTAAGTCAGCCTTGCCCTGCCCTGCCCTGCCCTGATCTGATGTCTTCATTAAAGACTATTATTTGAGTTTCCTCCTCGTGTGTGCACCGTGACAGGTAGATCCCACACTTTGCATGAAACTGTTCTTACTCGCACATTACACACACATCTGTGTGAACGCACTGTTGATAAATGAGGGCCCAGGCTTTAAATATTTATATTAAAATAAATAAGATATATAATAACTTGCAAGCCTGACCCTCCCACAGGCTTTGCAAGCTGTTGAAGCAGCAGTGCTTAGTCTTGTCAGATGAAGATAACACCACTACAGAAGCTTGACTTATTCCTTGAACCCACAAAAGATTAAGGCAAGTGCCAGACAGTTCAGTTTTCCAATTCTAATTCTAATTAATTTATGATTCAGTTTCAGAAATGTATTACAGTTTGTGATTGTGTGTGTGTGCGTGTGTGTGTGTGTGCGTGTTTTTGTGACATATGAGGACATAAATTTGTATAATGACATTGGTATGACATAGGTATTTCAAGAAGAAGGTGATTTATGAGGACATTTCCCCATGTCCCCATATTTCAAAAGGCTTATAAGTCATACAGAATGAGTTTTTTTGAGAAAGTAAAAATGCACAAAGTTTCCTGTAAGGGATAGGTTTAGGTGTACGGTTGGTGTAGGGCGATAGAAAATGCGGTTTGTACAGTATAAAAACCATTACGCCTATGGAATGTCCCCACAATTCACAAACACAAACACGTGTGTTGTGTGTGTGTGTGTGTGTGTGTGTGTGTGTGTGTGTGTGTGTGTGTGTGTGTGTGTGTGTGTGTGTGTGTCTTAAGCCCTATTCGGACGGTAATTGTTTCTCAGGGGGACGTAAGTGATTTTCACAATATACAGGGGGTAGTTGGTGATTTAATTGCCGTCCGAATCCAGGATGTCGGTGTTTTTCTCTCACCACCCCCGTGAAAATCACCAGCCGAATTACCTACTGTTTTTTGACAAACACCAAGGTCGTGTGATAATTTAATTGCCGTCCGAATCCACATCTCTGAGTTTACGAGAAGAAATCGATTCAAAATTCAGTGTTTAATCCCTTTTTGAGCACTCCCGAACACCGTAACTTTGTACTTCGGTGTAATTTACATATTATTTCTGAAATGCTGGAAAGTATTTAAAAGAACAATACTTCATGACTGCTCAACCACAGCGACTGGGAGCAGAAAAAGAAGAAAAGCACATAAACGAGCAGAAAAAGAAGAAAAGCACAAACTTTCAAATGGGTCTTTATTATGGCAGCAGCAGGTATGCAAGACAATTTTAAAATGTGTATTATAAACAGATATATATCGCGTATCATTATATACAACTATAGCGCGTTTATTTTCCTATTTTTAAACAGGAGATTTAAATAATCAAATAATAAATATTATAAAATATGCTTGGAATAATAAGAATACATTTTACATAAGTATTTTAAAATACATTTTACACAATAATAAGAATACATTTGTAAATAAAATTCATTTTATTTACAGCAGACAATCATGTGACTGGCCACGTGAGCAGCGCGTTCCCGGGTGTGCAGGATCACAGAACTCGCTCCTCCACTGTGAATAAATTGCCATCCGAATCCATGAGTTTTATCACTGAGGTGATATGTAAATTTATTTTTACAGACGTCCATATGAGAAACAATTACCGTCCGAATCGGGCTTTAGAGTAAAAACAGAGCTCCTGAATGCAGTGGTGGCCAGTCTGCAGAGAAGGTTCAAATGTGTTGAATCAGAAAAAAAGTCCTCCAAGCAGCATGCTGCTTCCTGGATCCTGGATTTTGTAGAAACAATGTAATGAGGCAATACCATTTATATTGATATATAGTAGTTTGATACAAGCTCATCTGAAAAATAGTGGAGGACACAGAGTGAGCTGCTGCCGGAAATGGCATAATCCAATTTTTTCCTAAACATGATACATGCTTTATATAAAGGGCCTTAAAATAACATTAGATATAGTTAACGTGTATAGTTTAAAGCAGCTTGCCCCGTCAGATGCTCTGGCAGATACATGTGAAATATAAAATAGGAGCGCAGTAAATCTGACTAAAATATACATTTTGCTAAAATAGTTGTAGTTGGACAATAAATGTGCCAAGACCACAGCCCAGGCGAACAGCAGGTCAGTGGCCAGCCTAGTGGTGCTTGAGCACTTAACAGAGATCAAGGATGCAGACAGGACTGCCTTCCTCGAATCCCCAGTCTCTCCCTCCGGGATCAGAAGCCGTTGTAGGCCATGCACCACTTCCTGTCTAAGTGCTCCAGCTTGGCGGCTGTTTCAAGTCACCGAAAGGCTCCACCGACTCAACAGTCTGCAAAGTCTGAAATGTCGCTGCCTCAGTCCAAGCCAGAGCCTGAGCTACGACAGCGCCCTAAGCCTACCAAGTACTACCCCTTTACCAAATGCCAGGGCCCCTGCCCCAAGGTGACACTTGACCCTGAGCCACAGAAACATCCTGATCTGTCAGCAGAGACAAGAAGAGGGTTATGTCCCACTGAGGCTAGACCTCCCTCGAAGAAGTCTCGTGTTTGCCTTCCAATCCCCCATTCAGCTCTAGGTGTTGGAGACTCTGATCACACTGTCAATGCTGGGCCGATATCTCTCATTTTACACGTGCCCAAGCAAACTACCACTGTGATTGCAGACCCACTAGCTATAAAGAGCGCTTCTCCTCTTCACGGCACTTTAGTGGTCAGTTCTCTGCCTCCGCACAGCGACCTCCTGCCCAAAAAACTCATGTCAAGCTGGGTTCTGCAAACTATAAATGAAGCTCCTTGCCTCAATTTGCTCACAGACCTCCTCACTTCAAAGGCATGTTCCAGACTTATATATTGTGTAAATATTAGGGCTGGGCAAGTTAACGCGTTATTATCGTGTTAACATATTAATTAATTAGTCGACAACTATTTTATTGCGCATTAACACAGTTTATTTTCTTCTTATTATTATTATTATTATGAAAGCCCGTTGCTCACTGGCTCTGAATTCACATACAGACAAACCATCGGTCACAGGAGGGGTTGGATGTGGCTTGGGATGGGTGTCATCATGCGTCTCAACCAATGAGAGCATTTGGGGTGGGCCTAAGACTGCAGCAGCATGAACGCTCCCGATAAAATGATTTAGGCTAAGCATCAACATTCACAAGCCACTGTTCACTGTTGTTTTTAACAGAAAAGAATGCTACGAGCTCGTAATCACAACTTCATATGTGGGAAACAGGAAATTTCCGATAGCACGTGAAGACAGCAGAGAAGCGCTCTCGCTCTGCACAGTGGAGTAAATTGTTTTGTTAACTTTGTGGTTTATTTTTTTGAGTCGTTTGGGACGCGGTGACACATGGCCTTCTCACAACATATACTCAATCATGCTGCACATATCAGAAGTTCCGCGCTCCGGTGCGGTTAGCACTCACACTACATGTGTACCGCACCTGAGCCCAACTGAACCGCGCTCTGACCCACCTCTTCCAACCGAGCCAGGGCCGGCTAAATGCACCGCGCCCAAGTGCGGCACGGAGCGATCACACTAGTCAAACGAACCGGGCTTTGGGGGTCAAACATGCTCGGGCATGGTTAAAGAGTTCGTTCACCCCAAAATTTAACTTCCGTCATTAATTACTCACCCTCATGTCGTTCCAAACCCGTAAGACCTTCGTTCATCTTCAGAACACAAATTAAGATGTTTTTGATGAAATCGGAGAGATATTTGACACTCCATAGACAGCAACACAACTGAAATGTTCCCAGGTCCAGAAACGTAGTAAATACATTGGTAAAACAGTCCATGTGACATCAGTGGCTCAACTTCAGCTTTGCGACGCTACGATAATACTTTTTTTTGCGCAAAGAAAACAAAAATAACAATTTACTCAACCATTCTTCTTCCCCGAGTTACGTCTTCCGCCATTTTGGAGAGTACCTAAGAACGTATTTGACGTAATCAGCGTTGTTTACGTTCGGCGGCAAAGCGCACGCATGAATGTAATCTGCGTATTAAGGATTGTTTACACTTAGGGGAAAGCGTGCGTATGCGTTGTGATACTCTCTAAAATGGCGGACAACGTAACTCGGGGGAGAAGAATGGTTGAGTAAATTATGTATATTTTTGTTTCGTAAGGGTAGCCCCCCATCACAGACCATTCTTGAGATTCCCATTCGAGGGAGTGGCTTACCAATATACAGTCCTTCCATTCAGACTGTCCCTGGCTCCATGCACTTTTAATCCGCATGAATTACCTCAACAGCTGGCTGGCTTCTTGGACTCAGAATCAATTCAGCCAAGAGCTGAATAGTCTCCCAGCAGGCGAGTTGCTTTCCTGTGGGCAGTCATCGACTCAGTCCAGATGCGGGCCTGGCTCTCATCAGAACGCTCACTGAGAATTCAGCAGTTAGCAGCGTCTTTAAGATAGTGGCTTTCCTTCCCCTCAAAACATTCCAGAGAATCATGGGCCTGATTGAAGCTGCATTCCCTGTGATATCACTGGGCCTGCTCCATATGCGGCCCCTGCAGTACTGACTGAAAGTCAATGTCCCGTCCCACACCTGGCATCTGGGACACTTTTGCCTGTTCACGGACCATTGCTGTGTCTCAGCTGTGGTCCCTTGGAAGGCCCCTCACCTGTATCAGACAGGCATTGTATTGAGACTGACCTCCAGAAGGAAGGTTATTATGACCGATGCTTCCAACTCTGGTTGGGGAGCTCTGTGCAAGGGCAGCCTGGCGTTCGGCTCCTGGTCCAGCCTGGACATCAACAGTCTCGAAATGATGGAAGTTTTTCGGGCTCTCAAACCCTCACTCACTCCCACCCCTCTCTTTATCTGAGGCCCCTCTCTACTGGTGGTATGTCAACAAGGTGTCATTTCCTTTGATTTCCAAAATGGTAAAGATGTATTTATGCATAACTGCAACCAGTGTCTCTGCAGAGAGAATATTTTCCATTGCAGGAGATATTGTTACAGCGCAGTGAAGCACACTTACTCTTGAACATGTCGACAAGCTACTGTTCCTACACAAAACTTAAACTTAATAGAACAATAATATACTATGGAAGGTAAACTATGGAAGTTATAAATTATTTAATTTATGACCTGATATTTTTCTTCTGCATTATGTTTTAAAGATAATTATTTGTTGGTCTAATCAAAATATAATTGCAAAGGCTCTATGCCAAAGTGTCACGTTTGGTTTTGGGTTTTGTTGGTGTTCATGCCTTTTGCTTTGTATTCATGCTCTTAGGCTGATGATACACGGGGCAACTTTTTGAGCAATGGTGCTGGGCAACTTTGGGAAATATTGCCATCAACGGGCAACCAGGTGAGACACAGGGCCCACGACCGATCTAAAATATCCAGATAGAAATGTGTCAGCTGGCTCTCCTGGCGCGTGTTCTGTTTCACAGTGGAAGACAAAGTATAGAAAAGAATATGGGTGATGTTCTCTGCTTTCATGGCATGTTTGTGGCTGCCAAGTTTCAGCTATAGAAGCAAGCAACATCCGGTAGGTGACGCTTGCTCGCTCTCATTGGCTATCACGGGTATCACGTCAGAGGCAGCCCGATCAAGAGTCGTAAATATCAAACATGTCTGATATTTATGATTTGAGTTAAGGGATGCTCCATCTCGATCGGGAGCAGTTAAATAATCGTAATGACACCACACAATATAGGATTTTTTGGACAAAAAAATCGTTTGCGACAAGCCGCAAATCTGGCTTAAAATCGGCCTTAAAATCGTCTAGTGTGCGGCCAGCCTTAGTTTAGTTTCCTGGTTTGTCATGTGTTCCTTGCCCCTCATGTGATCATGTCATGTGCTACCCTTGTCTGCCTGTTATGTTCTGACTGCTTCTTTGGTTGCATGTATCATGTTCTCATTGGTTGGATTTTGTTATGCAAACTTCATTGTTTGGTATAAGTAGCCCTCATGTTGCCTGTGATTTTTGTCTAGCTTTGTATTGTGTAACCTGCTGTTGGTGAATTATTTTTTCTTGTCTTTGCCCTGCCTTACCAAGTCTTGTTCATGTTTTTGTCAAGCCTTGTTCCTTGTGTTTTTGCTGACTTTTGTATTGTAATAAACGACACTTGGGTTCATCACAACTTGCCTCCATTGGGACTCTGTTACACAAAGAAGCTAAAAGGTGTTTTCGACTTGAAGCAGCACTGCGCAGACCGATCGGCAAGAGTAGTCGACTTGCAGTCGGGGGCGGAGTTGAAAACGGAGCAGTCAAGTCGGACACTTTCTGCTCACGGTAGTGACGCTCTCGCTGTGTTTTCGTACACTGTCACAGATGAAGTGAATAAAATGCAATATTTGTCAAATACACAAACGTTTCTGAAACGTTTTCATGAGCAACAGAAATACTTTTTATATACTGTTTAATACAGCACCATCTGTTCAAGAATAAATTTCAACATAAACATAGTATTTAAATACCAATAAAGTGGGGGTAAATATGCTTTTATCAGTGTTTTTTGATAAACGTGACTCAATATAACATTGCGACTACGGTAAAAAAAAAGTTCTAAAAACACTTTTACTGAGGATGTTAGAATAAATCCGAAACCCACGTGATCGTTGTCATGCGGTGAATCTGGCCAGACATGAAACAGCTGTGTCGTCATCAAAGCTGATGGAGAAACTGCGTCGACTGTCAGCCTGCTGCATAAAGTTGGAGCGCTATCGCGGTACTTTGATGCCACACGTGACAGTGACTTGTGACAGTGTTTGTTCTTAATTGTTCTTTGTAATTTCATGGCTTTTCCATGTTTCAGTCAGAGCTTCTTTTTCTTGAATACAACTTGGCTAATAAAATAAAAGTAATGAAATAAATAAGACATGTTCACAAGTCTCTGAGGCCCAAGTGCAAGTCAAGTCTCAAATCTTTGAGGCCGAGTCTTAAGTGTAAATATTTTTGTGCATAATTACCCTTATCAAAAAGTAGTATACTTCAAGTTTATTTTATTAAGTATACTTAAGTAAAGTTCAAGTATATTTTTAAGTATACTTTATGTAGTAAGTATACAAATATCAGTGTACTAGTAGTATACTTGTAAGTGTACTATTTCAATACTCCTTGAGATAATATAAAAGTATACCTTAAGTATAACAGTAGTAAACTTTGAGTATTCAGCTAGTTTACATCAATGTTTTTAGCTTGTACTGCAACTGTACTAAAAGTGAACTTGATAGTTTACTAATTAAGTACTTGTAGCATTTTTAGTACACTTTGAAGTATAGTCTCAGTAAACTACTAGTTTAGTAGTTTTATACTGCAAGTATACTCGTAAGTTTTCTTTAAGTGAACTTTACATCATACTTTAAGTATACTACTATGTCCCTATTTATTTATTAATTTGTATATATTTTGTTATATAAATATCTGAACATACAAAACAGGGTATTCTGTTTGTAAATGAAAACATTTTATTCTAGCTTCATGCATTCTTTTTTTAAACACTTGAATGTAAGTTTCATAAAAAAAGAAATAAACAACATTTTGAACAAAAAGCTGAAGAAAGGCTATGAATTGGATTCAGAATGATATTTAAAACGTAGATGGAGTTGATCAACACCCCAAAGCTTGACAGTCATTATTACCTCTTCATTGGTTGACATTTTATTCCATAACGTTACACAGTTTCGATGCTGTTTTATGTCAGATGATCGTGTTAGATTACATGTGGAAGTATCTGTTGTTTCGGTTTCTTCACTTTTTTGGAAATTCTGTACAGAAGATGTGTACTAGCGCCCCCTACCAAATAACAATGAAAACACAGATTGTAGGAGCACAAGTATAGCTCAAATATATTTAGACTTTTTCTAAGTATAAGTCAAGTATACTTAAATGTCATTTTAAGTATATTCCTGAGAAGTACATTGTCATGAATCAGGTCCATGGACTTCCATTCGCTCGCCACCAGAGGTCACTCCTCCATCACATTGACTTTCACACCATACAGACTGTTACATATTACCCTGGACTACATTTCCCAGCAGCCATTTCACTAATCACACGCTCACACCTGAGAACTATCACACATGCTTTATAAGCCTTAGACTTCCTCTTCCAGATGGCCGAGGAGGCTATCTCTGAACTCTCGCCCCATTCTGAACCAGCCATGGTGGCTGATTGTGAACTTTCTGTCCGTCTCGTCGCTACTAATGTGTCTGATTTCGAACTGTCTGTCTTGCCTGTTTTTGTCAAGGAATCTAAACCTGAGCTGTCTGTCTGTCTAAATGCTTCTGTTGAGTCTGAATTTGAACTATCTGTCGGTCCTGATTTAGTTATTGAGTCTGTTGTTGAACCATCCGTCTGTCCAGTTCCTATTAATGGGTCTGAGTATGAATTGTTTGTCTGTCCAGTTCCAGTCACTGAGATATCTACCAGTCCAGTTTCGGTTAATACATCCAATTTTGAGCTGTCAGTCTATCCCATATCAGCCCATGAATCTGTTTGTGAACTACCTGCCAGTCCAGTTTCCCTCTATGAGTCTGATTTTGAACTGCCTGTCTTGCCAGTTTCTGTCACTAAACCTCTGTCAATGCCTTTGATTGTAAGCTATCTGCCAGTCACATTCCAACCAATGCATTTAATTATGTCTGTTTATTAAAACTCTCTGTTTGTCCAGTTACAGTCAAAGGACCCAATTACGAACAGTTTGTCCATCCAACTTTAATCACTGATTTGTCTGCCAATCCAGTACCTGTCAATGCATCCAATTTTGAACTGTCTGTTGGTTTATATTCTGCAGTCAAATCTGATTATGATCTGTCTGCCTGTCCAGTTTCAGTCAGTGAACCTGTTGATGAATTGTCTCTTCGTTCAGTTGTCACCAGGGAAACTATCAATTAACTTCTTGTGTTCCCTGCCTTGGTTCTTGAGGCCATATATGCTCTGCCTGTCTCTTGTGTCTCAGTTTCTCCTAGGTCCCAGTCTCTGCCATGGGTCTCTGCTCCGCCGTGGCAGTCTTCTGCTCTGCCGTGGTGGTCTTTTGCTTCACTATGGTGGTCTTCTGCCCTGTTCTGGTGGTCTTCTGCTCCGTCTGCTCCGGTCTGGTGGTCTTCTGCCCTGTTCTGGTGGTCTTCCGCTCTGTCTGCTCTGGCCTGGTGGTCTTCTGCCCCATCTGCTCCGCCGTGGAGGTCTTCTGTCCCGTCAGCTCCACCCTGGGGGGCTCCTGCTCTGTCTGCTCCGCCCTGGTGGGCTTCCGCTACACCGTGGGGATCTCCGGGTCCATCTGCATTGCTATGGAGGTTTTCTACTCCACCCGTTCTGCCGGCTCCATCATGGTCCCCTGTTTTGCCGGTCCTGCCTCAGTCCCAAGGTCTTACACCTTTACATGGACCTGGCCCGCTGTCCCTCCCCTGTTCCGCCTCCGCTCCACCACCCTCCTGGATTGTGTAATGTTTGGAGCGTCTGGAAGCTGCTCCTTGGGGGGGGGGGCTCTGTCATGAATCAGGTCCATGGACTTCCATTCGCTCGCCACCAGAGGTCACTCCATCAAATTGACTTTCACACCACACAGACTGTTACATATTACCCTGGACTACATTTCCCAGCAGCCATTTCACTAATCACATGCTCACACCTGAGAACTATCACGCAATCATACACGCTTTATAAGCCTTAGACTTCCTCTTCCAGATGGCCGAGTATTGTCTGCGTTTATCGCTCTCCTAGTGATAGCACTCTACGGAGCCAATTCCCTGTCTTAGTTTCTAGTCTCAGTGTCTAGTTCTAGTCTTAGTCTAGTTGTGTTTTCTGATTTCCTAGGTCCTGATTCTTGCCCACGTTTCTTGGATTAACCCTTTGCTTGCTGTTTCGATTGTGTTTGCCCCTGATTGGACTATTGCTTGTGTACTCGGATTACCCCTCTTGTCAAGCCCTTTGGATATTTTTCGCCGATCGACGACCCATGCATGCTCTCGGAATCCTTTTGTGTCTTGCCCTCAGCATAGCTGTTTATTGATGTTTAACCCTGCCTTTGTTTAAATATGTTTCTTAATAAAAGCTTGCACATGGATCCGTACACCTCACGTCTCATCGGCTCCGTAACATACATAAAGCCCATTTCTGAGAAGTACTTAAAAAGTAAACTAAAAGTATACTTTCCTATTTTTTTGTTTAAAATAAGTATACTAATAGCACACTTGAATAAACTTATTTTTCGTAAGGGTACTGAAATTGTGGTTCTTTTTCAAACATGCATTCAGTATTTCACTATGGGAAACATCTAGAATGTGACCAGTCCTGGAAGCACCAATAATCACAACAGTGATGCAAGACCGTCCTCCCTAATATACACTATATTGCCAAAAGTATTGGGACACCCCTTCTAACGAACAGGTTTGACTGCTTTAGTAACATTACATGAGAACAAATCTCAATGTTTAAGCATATAATGATATTCTAGGGAATTATCCTTTCACACTTCCGGATTTTGTGTTTCCGGCATTCGCCAACGCAGAGTAAAGTTACTTCCGGTAATGGCAGAGTCTAAGAATAAGTGATGCTGTAGCATCCCTCAGTGCACCAATTCTAAACAAAAACAACCATATTTGAGTTTTCATGGGTGTCCTTTAAACGAAGACCAAAAAAGGATATGGGTCGTCGCTATTAGACGGGAGGAAGGGTATACGTTCGTAATTCAGAGAGGTAGCACATATGTCTGTAATCAGCATTTTACCGCTGCCGATTACGTTCCGGGAAGTTCGCGGCTGAAAGTTGGTGCCATTCCCAGTCGTTTCCCTTGGAACAATTTCCATGTACCCCCTCAATGGCTGTCAGCTTTTGAGAGAACTGCCGTTCCACTTGGCGTGGATGTACGTGTCCAGGAGCAGCCGGCAGTCTTAGAGGATGCACCCAACGAATCCATTCATGTTGAGGAACATGATTACACGGCACGCCCACCTGCTGGTATGCACTTATGCTAACTTTTGCTTATTGGTGATTCTATAATTGCAGGTACATTTGGTGTTATATTATTAATTATTTTAATAATTTTCTACTCATTGTCATTGATCACAGGATTTAAAAGGCCATAACAATATAATATTTTCTGTAAATAGTGTCTTATATAGCTGAAAATCATGATTTCTTGTTGAATTGACAGTTATGTATGTGTTTCTCTCTCTGTGTATGACTGTCAATTCTGTTACATACTATCAACATTTTCACTGTACTTTAGTAATATAGTTTGACGGTAACATAATTGACACTAATTCAGACAACTAGAAATCGTGATTTTCAAAAATAAAACATTTTCAACAAACAACAACAACAAACAATTATATAATCACAAGATGTTACATGCTATATATATATATATATATATATATATATATACTGTATACATATTATATACTGTGTGTGTGTGTGACATCTTGTGATTCTTGACAATGAGTAACAAATTAAATAAATTATTGAAAGAATTAAAATATAAAAGCAGAAAAAAATATTTTGGACACCAAATGTACCTGCAATTAGAGAACCAACCTTATGTCTTTGGTGCTAACAGTGTGCTGTGACGTGAAATATAAAATAGTGTGATAAGTTGCTAACTATATATATTTTTTTACATTTTTATAGGTGCATTAGATGAGGCTCTGCAGTACATTAAAGAGCTGGAGTCGAGGCTGCAGAAAATGTCACTGGAGAAACAAACAATAGTGAACAGATTTTGTTTCTGATCAAACAATCAGATATTACATAAAGTTTCCCACACAAGAAGTTTTCCATGTGTTCTGGGAGTCTATTTGTCCATCTGCCAACAATCTGGTGTACTGGACCAAGGCACAGAGGATGGGGCAGGAAGCATTCCCAAGCCCTAGCCCTGCACGGAAGATCCAGCTCATAGATAAACTGTTCATCTACTGCTGTCGGGTAGCTGCTGGACTGAGGGAACAAGTTATCGCTGACATTTTCGGGGTAAGCGTGTCCACGGTGAGCAGGACCATTATCACCTGGGCTAATTACCTGTTCTTTGTGTGGGGTTTAGTACCCATTTGGATGTCCAGGCAACAAATAGGCTCCTCCATGCCAGAGAATTACCGTTTGTTCAGTCCAAACCTGCGAGTCATCCTGGACTGCACAGAAATCCGCTGTGAAAGCCCTACATCGCTGACACTCCACACTGAGATTTTCTCCAGTTACAAGAGTACTACAACATTCAAAGGTCTGGTTGGGGTAGCTTCGCGTGGTACAGTGACTTTCATCTCCCAGCTATACACAGGTTCAATCTCTGACAAAGAAATCACGAAGAAATCCGGTATTTTGGACCTGCTTGAGCCTGGAAATGTGGTCATGGCAGACAAAGGGTTCACTATTGAAGATATGCTCTCCAGTGTTGGCGCTAGACTGATCATTCCACCTTTCAAATGTGCCAAGCAGTTCAGCAAACAGGACTGTGAAAAAAACACAGGCCATTGCACACCTCAGAATTCTGGTGGAAAGGGTGATTCGAAGGGTAAAGGAAAACCACATCTGGGATTCTGTTGTGCCACTCACCTTGTCAGGAAGCATTAATCAGATCTGGCATAATTGCTGTTTTATGGTTAATTATCAGGGACCAATATTTCTTGAGCAGTGAATGTATATTAGTATATTAGATTTTTTAGAATGACTGTGATTATTACAATAGTAGTGTTTTAACTTGACAGTAGTTTTTTTTAGAATACATTTTTTTTGTTACTTGTTCAGTTAGTTGCAGTGCATACCTTCAATACTTACCATCATTAAATGTGTTTTTACTTATTTTTTACTTTGTATTGTAAAGTAAAATTTGATCTAATGTATATTGAAATTATTTATACTAAATTTCCCGAAAATAATTTGACAAACACAATGAAATAGTTGACAATGAAATGTATTTTTTTTAATAATTCATGAAAAAATAAATGTTTCAACTCAGTTCTGGTGTTCATTGATATTTCCCACACTGTATTAAATGTAAATATATACAATTAGTAAATGTGTATGCATATCATATACATTACAGAAGATCTAATACAAAACAATGTATTCACCTTGGTATGTACATATTTACATCTAATAAACTATATATATAAGTACTATATATTTAATGTTATAAATTGTGATGTATCTAATATGTTACAAAAGATCTACTACAAAATATGCTACATACTACTCAACTACATAAAGTATATACTTACTATTAATGCAAGAATAAATCTAAAGTTCATACTATAATATGAACAGAAACTGTCCATTCATACCACTGAAAGATACACATCCATGTAAACATTATAATAGAACATGTATAGCTTGTTTTTCATTGATGCTATGAAGGCATCATCTCGCCAGATCCTCTGTATTGTGAAATCTGATTTTGTGTCAGTCACAAAGTCACACCAATGTAGACCAGAAACTGCAAGCTGGCCTTGAACCTGCCAGTAGTACTTATGGGTCTCTTTGAGTTTGGCTTGTCCTCTTCGAATTTTCATAAATGGAACCTGAGCAATGTTGTCAGCAGGTGTGCTTTTTACCTCCACTAGTCCAAATTGGAATGTTTCAGATGGATCGTGCACTCGTCCGTCTGGACTAGCTCCCAGATGTGGTGCTTCTGGGTTGATAATAAAGCCACATGGACACTAACACTGGCTGTCTCAGAATATTTTCTCAAAATATCTGGCTCAAGTTCAAGGCCACGTTTCATGGCACTTGTCTGCCTTGTGCCCTTAATGATTCTTGCTGCCAATGACTGACTAGCTGAATCCCCAACCACGTGACAAACCTCCCGGAACCTGCTTGCAGTAACCCTTGATTGCCGAATTTGTCCCCAAGCAGTACATTTTGACTGTTGTCTTGTGGCCTTTTCAATCTGGCAAGCTGAACTCTGGGTAAACTTTATAGACTCCAGATGAAGTGCTTGAAGTGTGGCCACAAATTTAAAATTACAGCCAAACTGATAACCAAGCACAGGTAGTGGGGGAAAATTAACATCAGGAACACCAGAAGCTATAGGGGGACATTGGTATGAAAGTGGACTGCCAAGAGGTACATGACTGAATTGTGAAGGGACCAACTCCACTTTTGACATGCCCTCAAGTATGTGTGCCAGCAAAGGCTTGGGATTAATCTGACTCAGTTTTGCACCAGAAGCCAAGACATCAGGATCTGGAAGGGTACCTAAAGATATGAACACAAATTATCAGTCATGCAGACATTAAGCTGTAGCTGCACACACACACACACACACACACACACACAGACAAACAAACAAACAAACACACACACACACACACACACACACACATGTTGGTTTTTGTGGTTTATGGGGACTCTCCATAGGCGTAATGGTTTTTATACTGAACAAACTGTGTGTGCTATTGCCCTACACCAACCCTACACCTAAACTTAGCCCTCACAGGAGACTGTGTGCATTTTTAGATTTTCAAAAAAACACCATTTAGTATGTTTTTTAAGCCTTTTGAATTACGGGGACATAGGCAGTGTCCTCATAAAACACCTTCAAATTGTAATACCTCTGTCATACCCATGTCATTATACAAATTTGTGTCCTCATAAACCACATAAACCCGCACACACACACACACACACACACACACAAACAAACACACACACACACAAACAAACACACACAGTTGTGAATTACCTGTGTAAGCCTTGTATAGGGTAGACTTGATTCCAGTCTTCCCAACTGATTTTGGTTTCAGGACATGAAGTTCACTCACTGCCTCTGGATGGACTCCCTTAGTATAAAACAAACAAATGCAGTGTTAAAATGAACAGTAATAGTTAACAGCTGTTTATTGATCTTGGGTGATTTTCATTTATATATTTGTTACTTAATCTGCACTCTTGTTCATTATTAGTCTACAATGTTTTAATGTTTACATATACTTTTTTTGAGTCAATAGTGTTCTTACCAAGTGCAGAAAAGAAAAATACATGCCTGTGTTCTTGGACGATGCCATCTCTGTGGCTCACTTGTGCAGGCCAGTGGTGGTGGGACGGTTTGTAAATTAAGCTGCACATAGTGGGCCATCTGATACAAAAGTGCTGTCAGATGGTTGCACAATCCTTTACCAGCTGCACATATAGGCAGAAACACTAACGACCTCTTCCGATTCCAATGCCATCTGTTTGAGAAGACAATTGTTTAGCTAATGAATTGTAATTCTGTGCTGTCAGTTACATTAAGTGCTTTTAATTGAAAGCTGCAAACAGCAGCAAAAGCAAGAAATATACAGGTGCATCTCAGAAAATTAGAATATGGTGAATAAGTCTTGTAACTTATATCAAAAAGTGAAACTTTCATATATTTTAGACTCATTACATGTAAAGTAAAACACTTCAAAAGTTTTTTTGATTTAATTTTGATGATTAGAGCTTACAGCTAATGAAAGTCAAAAATCAGTATCTCAAAATATTAGAATATTTCCTAAGGTCAATCAAAAAAAGGATTTGCAAAACAGAAAAGTTCAAGTTCTTTAAAGCAGGGGTCTTCAACCGGGGGTCCGGGACCCCTAGGGGGTCCGCAGCGGTACTGCAGGGGGTCCGCTAATTAATGTTGGATCATTAATCATTTTTAATAAAAAAAAAATTTTTGTTAAAAAAAAAATAAACATGGGTAAAAACATCAAAGAGAAAATATTTAAATTGAAAAATATTATAATTATTACATTAACAGCTTTAATAAAACCCTTGCATCCATGTGCAGTCACGTGGATGTACCATACGTCAACGTAGTCTGAGCGCGCAAAAAAAAAAAAAACTTGGAGCGCGCTAATTTGAAAACGCTAATGGCTAATAATTTATATAAATTTTAACTCGACAGAATGGATCGCTTTGTAATATCTACACCCCGAGTAACGTTAAGTGACTCATCCGCCTCTTCAGAAACAGTTGGTGCAAATCCAGATGTGGATGCTAATAAACCCGCTGCAGAAGCCCCGGCCAAACGCAAACGAGATAAGTCCAGAAAGTACTCAGAAACATATCTAAAGCTTGGATTTACTTATAAGGACACGGGCTGCATTGAATTGCCAGTGTGTGTTATTTGTTCAGCTGTACTGTCAAACGAAAGCATGAAACCATCGAAGCTGCAGCGTCATTTGGAGACAAACCATGGTCATCTGCGTGACAAACCACTGGAATACTTTCAGGCTAACCTCAAATCTTTCAAAGGGCAACAGACAATAATGAGAAAATCAGCTAAAGTTGGTGAGCTTGCTTTGAAAGCGTCATATCAGGTGGCCCTTAGGATTGCTCAGTGCAAAAAACCATATCAAATCGCAGAAGATCTGATATTGCCTGCAGCCACTGATATGTGCAAAACAATGTTTGGGAATGACGACTGTGTAAATAAACTGAAAACCATTCCGTTGTCAGATACAACCATTGCTCGGCGGATTGATGAAATGGCATCTGATGTGAGGGTGCAATTGGTAGAAAAACTGAAGCAGGCAGAGGCCTTTGCATTACAGCTGGATGAGGCTACAGATGTCTCAAAGGATGCGCAGCTTTTGGCATTTGTACGCTTTGCAGATGGAAATGAAATGAAGGAAGAATTTTTGTTTTGTAAACAGCTGCCTGAATTCACAACAAGCTCTGAAATTTTCAAAGCAATTGATGAGTTTCTCCAAGAACATGACATACCCTGGGCAAAATGTTTCGCGCTGATGGCGTGAGATCCATGGCCGGATTAAAAAGTGGACTAATAGCGCTTGTCAAACAAGTAGCTCCAAATGTGCTGTGGACTCATTGCATGTTGCATAGAGAGTCTCTGGCTGCGAAACAACTGAGTGGAGAATTTTCCGACGTTATGGATTCTGTCGTAAAGGCTGTTAATTTTATCAAGAGGAGTGCTTTGCAAACGCGCCTGTTCGCTTCTCTATGTGCTGCAGCGGGAGAAGAACACACGACGCTGCTTTATCATTCTGAGGTGCGTTGGCTTTCTCGTGGATCAGTATTGTCGCGTGTGTTTGAGTTACGCGCATCTATTCACGAGTTTTTACTTAAACATTGCACAGAGCTGGCTGCAAAGTTCAGTGACAATACATGGCTCACTAAATTGGCTTATCTGGCGGATGTTTTCTCGGAGCTGAACAGACTTAACACTTCTATGCAGGGCCGCAATGCACATGCCATTCAGCTTTATGACAAGATAGATGCTTTACTGAAGAAAATGAAAAGATGGCGAGAGCGAGTCAAGGAGGGAATTTTTTCCATGTTTCCATCTGTGGATGACCTGGGTGATTCTGCTGTGCTTTCGCCTCAAGTGACAGATATAATTGTTGCACACTTAGAGGCACTCGAGGGCCAGTTTGGAAAGTACTTTTCTGAAGCTGAGTCCTGGCGAAAGGACAAGACATGGATACAGTTTCCATTTAAAAACAATGCATCGGATGGATCAAATTTGACAGTTGCAGAGCAGGATCAACTGATTGATTTAAGCACTGACAGTACATACAGAAACATTTACGAGACAAGCCCTCTCGCCCAGTTCTGGATCTCCTGCCAGAAAGAATTTCCTCAACTGGCAACAAAGGCAATGATGAGCATTTTGCCTTTTGCCACAACCTATCTTTGTGAAAGTGCATTCTCCTCCCTCTGCTACCTGAAAAGCAAATATCGTGCAAAACTGCAGCCTGAGTCTGACATGATACTCTGCCTAGCAACATCGATATCCCCCAGAATAAACAGCCTTTGTGTAATTCACCAGGGTCAGTCATCTCATTAAAGACGTCTTAAAGTTAAAACTGAAGGTCAGGTACTGTAAATATAATTGTCCACCTGACAGTAAAATTAGCATGTAAAGTTCTATTAAACTTAAAGCTGAAGGTTCTGTAAATGTATTATTATCCACCTGACAGTAATATTAAATGTAAAGTTCTAGTAAAATTAAGGATGAAGTTCATGTAATTGTATAATAGTCCACCTGACTGTAAAAGGAAAATGTATGAAACTGCAAATAATTAAGACAACTGTGAACAACTTAATAAATTGTGATTTTAATTGCAAAATATTTTTGTTACGATGCATAAATCATTTTGAAAGATTTGTAAATATATGAAAATATACAGACAATGATGGATGTACAACAACAACATAGTTCTAACTGTCTTAAAATAATATAACTAGCGTAATATGATTGGTTTCTATTAATATCAGAGGCTATGTTTCACACATTTTGTATCAGGGGGTCCCTGCCCCATGTCTCTATCACCTAAGGGGTCCTTGACCAGAAAAACGTTGAAGACACCTGCTTTAAAGTATGTTCATTTATGCAGTCAATACTTGGTCGGGGCTCCTTTAGCACAAATTCCAGCATCAGTGAGGTGTGGCATGGAAGCGATCAGCCTGTGGCTCTGCTGAGGCACTATTGAGTCTTCAGCTCGTCTGGATTGTTGGATTGACTGTTTCTCATCTTTCTCTTGAAATTATCCCATAGACTCCATATGGGGATCAGGTCAGGCATGTTGTCTGGCCAATCAAGCACAGTAATATCATGGTCAGCAAAGCACTTGGAAGTGGGTTTGTCACTGTGGGCAGGTGCTAAAGTCCTGCTGGAAAAGGAAATCAGCATCTCCATAAAGCTTGTCAGCAGATGGAAGCATAAAGTGCTCTAAAATCTCCTGGTAGACGGCTGCATTGACTTTGGACTTTCAGAAGTGGCTTGGTAGCCCTTTTCCTGAAGATGTTTGAGCGTGGTGACTCTTGATGCACTGACTCCAGTTCAAGTTCACCCCTTGTGAAGATCTCCCAAGTGTTTGAATCGGCTTTGCTTGACAGTATTCTCAAGCTTGTGGTCATCCCTATTGCTTGTGCACATTTTCCTACCCAATTTCTTCCTTCCAGTCAACTTTGCATTTAATATGCTTTGATACAGCACTCTGTGAACAGCCAGCCCTTTCAGTAATGACCCTCTGTGACTTACCCTCTTTGTGGAGGGTGTCAGTGATCGTCTTCTGGACCATTGCCAAGTCAGCAGTGTTCCCCATTATTGTGGTTTCAAAGAACAAGAGATACCCAGAATTTATACTGTATGGATGGTCATTTATTGAAACTCAAATGTAAATATTCTAATATTTTGAGATACTTGAGATACTGATTTTTGACTTTCATTAGCTGTAAGCTCTAATTATCAAAATTAAAACAAAAAAACTTTTGAAGTTTTACTTTACATGTAATGAATCTAAAATATATGAAAGTTTCACTTTTTGAAATAAGTTACAAGAAAAAAATAACTTTTTCACCATATTCTAATTTCCTGAGACGCACCTGTAGATATAGTCTGCAACCGCAGAAGATTTAAAAGAGACAATTAAAAACCAAAAAAAGACAAGAAAAAGAAAACGTTACGACAGGTGAAGTTGAAAGAAAGGGAAATTAAAATCTGCAACCGCAGTTATTTTAACTAAAATGGAGTAACTTGCTATCAGAACAATAATAGCTGATCAAATGAACTCATAACAGGCATATTAACGTTACATATAACCTCAAGTGTGTGGGGCTCCTCATTTTTCCTCATAGAACGATAACACCTAGCTCTCACTACCACCTTCTGATCAACAACATTTGAGACTGAACACATAGGAAATGTTTAGCAGTCATACTGTTGCAAGTGCTAGCACCAGCTAGTTGTCAACTTACCTTGATAATTGTGTATAAACTCCTCAACAAAGAATTTATAGCCCTTGCTCAGCCTTGCTTCTTTAGTTGTTGAATTCCGTCCAACTATTCTTTCAACATCCTCGAACCTGAGTCGCAGCAGCGCCAAGAGAGAAGCAGTGAAATAACGCTCCATGGAAACGCCGTAGTTTCAGCTGCAGCGGAAATAAATTTACCCTGCATGACGTTGTTTCCGGTTACGTGTGAAAAGGCTAATTGTATACTTGTAATTTTATGGCAACAGTTTGGACCAAGTCCTAATCCCAGCTAAACACCTCTGGTGTGACTTTAAATGCAGACCTTGAGCCAAAAACTCATCACCGAACACCAATAACTTGTACATATGGGTAGAGTCATTTTAGACACTTCCAAATCTGTTGCAACTGAGATGGAAATACAATTTTTAAATACATGAATCTTTGTTGCCACAGTTTTGGAAGTGCCTTTTTCTGTTCTAAAAAAGGTGTGGCCCAATACTTTTGTCCACATGTATGTGCAAGTCATTGATATTTAGTGATGAGTTTTTGGCTCAAGGTCTGAATTTAAAGTCACACCAGAGGTGTTCAGCTAGGTTTAGGACTTTGCTTCATGGAGACCAGTCAAGTTCTTCCATACTGACTGAATCAATCATTTATTTTTGAACCTTGCCTTAAATGTGACCCTGGACCACAATTTCTAGATTTTTGAGAAATTGAATCCATTGATGTATGGTTTGTTAGGTTTTTCTCCACTTCAGCAGCACTTACAGACACCAAACTTTACAGTTTTATTCCTCTCTATATTGCTGAGATACAACTATTTGAAAATCTGGAATCTGAGGGTGCAAAAAAATAAAAGAAAATAAATATTGAGAAAAGTTGTCTAAATTAAGTCCTTAGCAATGCATATTACTAATCAAAAATTAAGTTATCTTAATGGAACATGATCTTTACTTAATATCCTAATGTTTTTTGGCATAAAAGAAAAATTGATAATGTTGACCCATACAATGTATTGTTGGCTATTGCTACAAATATACCCGTGCAACTTAAGACTGGTTTGTGGTCCAGGGTCACATATACATGCAGATTTTAAATATCTGGTGTATATATTGAAAGCAATCTTACTTTTAAATCGCACATCAAGAAGGTTTGCAGTCACATTAAGTTCAACTTGGCAAATTTTAGATATGCCAGTAGCTGCATGTCAACTAAGGCTGCAGAGATGTTTATTTATGCATTCAATGATCTTCTCACATATCACCTATTGTTTGCAACCTGGTCACAAGCAAGTAATACTTCTCTCAAAACAATTCTCTCTTTATATAAACAAACTTTGAAGGTTTTAGAAAGGAAATCCATACACCATCATCACTGTAAAAAAAAAATCCTGTATTGAGCCAGTTTGTAAACGTACCACCAACTGGTTAAATATTAACGAGAAGTGCAGTAAGAGGGGATTGTATACTCCCTTTAAGAAAAACGCATTTAGTGGAACAGTGTTTTCAGTTAGGGCTGCTCGTGAGTGGAACTCCATCCCAACTTACATTACAATTTTTAAACGCACTATTTAAACAGAGGTGGCTTGACTTGACTTGTTTTACACTAACTTAAATATGCAATGTCCGATCTGCCTTCGCACGTTTGATAAGACTCCTGGCCTGAAGACATCTAAACACCAGTCTTCAGTTATAATCATAGCACCACCTGTTGGCAACAGGATATGTCATGCTTTAGACTAACTCAAACATACCATCTGGACCAGACTTCACTTGTTTGCTAAAAGTTCTGGCCTGAAGAAATCTACATGCCAATATTCAGTTATAATCATAGCGCCACCAGCTTGCAGCATGAAGTTTGACACATATAAATGACTTTGACATATTCCACCTATATTTACCACTGTAAAAGCATATTCCCCACAGTTCGCTGTTTACCTAAAGCCACCGGGTGGCAGTGAGCCCGGGTGTGAGGGCCCTTTCAACGTTGCTTGCAGCTTTAATTTTCTAATTGTTCTCTTTATTTATTTATTTAATTTTATTTTTTTACATCACAGTACTATGTTGTGAAACAAAAAGTTTCCATTGCTTTTGGTTTGGTATAATAACACTTGTTGAATTCATACTGGTCAGACAAAATTCAGGACCAAGTCCTGACAAAGTAGGGATGTGGTTCAAGATTATTCAATAAACCCTGCTCATTTTTATAACCATACTATCTCCTGATTTCTTCCTTAGCTTCCTCTTTCAACCTCTTAGACTGACCTCTCAGAAGACTTTTAATACAGTTTTGGATACCAGACACTATATTGATATGTTAACTGATTTTGGGTATCCGGCAATTATTGCTTTTAACTGGTTTCGGGTATCAGACAAAACTCTGCTGATCACACTAAATGGATTTATTTTGACAGGATCTTGTAAAGAGACTGGATCCAACTATACAAACAAACAGTTTGGAGGATGCTTGGATGGGTTCCCAATGGTTAGGTTTAAGGGTAGGTGTTGCAAGACGTTTTGCTTCAGTCACACTGCGCAAAAGAGTGCATGCCAGCTTACAGTTTATTCTACATTTGCAGCTCTTAGCTTTCAGAAAATAAATAAATACATACATACATATATAAATAAACAGATAGCCAGATGCACATAGTTTGTGATTAATCATGTTATGCTGAGGTCACATGGATCATCAGGTTTCAACTTATGAAATTTGTTCATTTTTACCTGAACTTAAGGTAAAACTTGAACTTACCAGCTAAAAAAATATGTATAAATACAGCATTTATTTATTTATCATAACAGAGTGGCACAGTGATTAACCAGAAAAACATGGCACTTCGTGACCAAAAGGTTGTTGACCCTGTTCTATATTCCTACTGTGTGTCTGTCTTTTATTTATTCTAGGGAATTTTTGCAGTAACATCTGGGATAAAGTTAATTAAATACAATGAAACATAGATAATTAAAAGAGAGATTAAGCATAAATGAGAACTCTGTTAAGTCCCTTGGGCCAGTAGCTTTTGAACAATGTAGCTGTCCTCTGACTTGAATAGCTAAAATGTTTGCTCAGTCACAGTACATACTTGAATATATCTTAAAAGTACTTTATCATTTTACCACAACAGAATAAAGTAATTTTACATTAGATGAAATAATGACTAGCATAACTGAATGCAAATAGCGTGTGAAGTTGCTGAACAAGGACACAACAAAATAATTAGTATATCAATGTAACTAGGCAATTGCCATTGCCAATAAGCACGTTAAATCAGTGACATACCTGTTTGAACTGAAGGCTGTAAAGCACCATATAAAGAGAGCAAAAAAAACAAAGGAATGTCACATTTCTTCATGTTTGTCCTTGAACTTGTATTCCAAGCGTAGAAAACCCAGTCTGTGTTTGAAGCGTGTGAAGCTTATATACACTTTTCTCCAAATCTTATGTATCCTGTCATGTGGTTTGGGGGGTGGGGAGAGTGGTGGTCACCAAGTGACCATCAGGCACAGGACACACATTATAAAAAATCATGAACAGTATCAACTTAATACTTCAGTGTGTTCTTATTTTATGAGAATAATTTTATAAAAAATATATATATTTTTGTAACATCTCCTTAGTCCTATTTGGCAGGATTACATCTGTTACACAAGTATACATTTTGGATGTATGCTTTCGATAAACTTGTTATATGTACGCTACCAGTCAGTGAGTGTTAAGTACAAACACTAGACAGATGGAGTAGGACTGAATCTCCTGTCCAGCAACTACATGATGCAGAGACATAAAGTTTATATATCTTTGTCCTGCATTTTCATCTGTAACTGCAACAACTTTGTAGAGCATCTCGCGTGTACATTGATCATGACTTTATTTGACTATAGTTCAACAACTATAGTTTAAGCCTGTACAATCTAGAAGTGCAACTTTGATGGAACCACTCAACAGAAAGAAGAAAATGGTAGATGTTAATCTGTGTATGATTTGTCTATGTGGCAAGAATGAGTAGTCAAATCACTTGTTAGTGTTAGAGCAAGAAGGTGAGCAAGCGGTGAAATCCAAGGTGCAGTGTTTAGTTATTTCATAATTAAAGTGTCAGTCTCTAAGTGGTCACACACTTCTCTTGTGTTTGTTTGTATCTTTCTTGGATTGGCAAGGACAAACCTGGCATACACAAGTAATGATGCCAAGCATTATATACAGGTGTAACTGATTTGTGAGTTGTGCCTTCCCTTCCAGTCAGCTCTGGGAATTGTACAATTGATGTTGAAAGGTTGCCTATTAAAGAGAGAAAAAGAACACACACACAAAGAAAATGGATGCCTGTTATTTTTTTCTAAACTGTGAAAATGCTGATTTGGTAGTATGGAGACACAATGGCAATTCTAGAGAAAATGAAGCTCAGCAAGAAGGAAATGAGAGGTACAAGCTTCAGAGGCCTGAAATCTGGTCACAGGGAAATCCTGTTTCCTGCGGACAGTAAGAAAGAATTGAGTCCTATGAAGACCAATCCCTGAAATTGCACAAAACATCAGAAAAAGGGAAATGAAAGACAAGGTGAAAAATTAACTAATATGACATGTGAGAGTGGCACATTTCCAGGGTTTTTATTAAACTATGGGTACTTATGGAGGTTGAAAAATAATAATAATACCAGGTTTAAACACTCTTGACAGTCTCATTAGCTTAATTTGTCCACTAACAATGTTCAACAGTGTATATACTTATACCATGGAAGAATTCAGAATTCTGACTGTTATTTTTGTCACATCTCAGATTTTGTATGTTTATACATACTCAGATACTCATACTCAGATTTTGTATGCTATAGCAATTTATTTATCCTAAATGCACACAAACAAAAATTTAAAACATTTAACTATCTCTCTCTCACCCTCTCCCTCTCTCAATCTAGATATATAGATGATATAGGTGTGTGTGTGTGTGTGTGTGTGTGTGTGTGTGTGTGTGTGTGTGTGTGTGTGTGTGTGTGTGTGACACTTACATCTCACATTGGATCTATAATTTGAAAACTATATACATTGTGGAATTTGTTGAGAATACATTTTTGTTAAATGTGAGCCTAAATCATCACAATTAAAAGAACCAAAAACTTAAACTACTTCAGTCTGTGTGCATTGAATTTATTTAATACACAAGTCTCACAATTTGAGTTGAATTACTGAAATAAATGAACTTTTCCACGATATTCTAATTTATTGAGATGCACCTGTATATATTTTTTCCTCATTAAAACCAAAAGTGTTCATCAGAGATTGTGTATCAAGAGCTTGGACACGTTTGAGTGCATTTTGTTTTGTGCTCCATTGTCTGTGTGAAGACTGCACTGCAGGGGCGTAGCAGGCATTTTAAAAGTGGGGGGACAGCTGTCAGGTGATGTGACCCTCAAAGGAAAATAAATGATGTACATAATGTACAAAGTAAGTACAGTCATGTTCATAGAATAAATTCTAAATTGAATACCAATTGGCGTTTTAGAGCACCATAGTTGCAATTTTCGGAACGTGCCATGATAGCTTACAGGAACCTATTTTGTGATATCATACTCAAATTTGAAAAATAACTTCAGGACTTGGGACTTTGAGACCACCGTGAACATCTATATTTGAGACCACTGTGGACATCTATATTTTCTGATGAAGTAAAAATATACTTTTTATGAAATAAAGATATTTTATGGACAATATTTCAATTACACTACACTTTAACAATAATGTTTATCTTAATTCTTAACACTTGGACTTGGAAAATGATAATTCTACTCCGGATAATTCTACTTTAAAAATTTAAGAGCACAGTCAAAAATTTAGGAGCACCTTCTAATCAATAATCAAAAATTCTGATAAAAAATTAACCTTCCCATTATGAGGCGATATTTGACTCCTTAAAGTGATTTACAGGGAATTTTGTTTTTACCTTAGTAATGGCATTTTTGTATCTTTATTAAAAGTATGTAATCTTTTATGTCAAATAGTATATATATATATATATATATAAGTTTTTTTTTACATTTCTAATTAAAACAACAGAATAAAAACAAGAAGAATAAGAAGTAGATTAAGAATAAGTTACCATTCAAATGAAATTAGTATTTAAGAAATAAATTTGTACTACAGAGGTGGCACAGAAGAACACACAAGTGCCTTGTAGGTGTATTTTCAGACGAATAATGAGGCTCAGAGGTTTTGAATTTAGACTTTTTATATATATATATATATATATATATATTAAATGATTTAAATAACAGAAAAAGATATTAAAAATTAAACTAAAATTAAACTAAACTTCTGTCAGCAGGAAGATAGAGACATGACACCAGTGTCAATCAATAGAGGGGGACAGTGGACTTTTTTTCACAACCTTCCATTTTATCCCTAGTGGCTGATTAGGGAATTGCATGTCCAAACTTAACCTTCTTTTTGTAATAACTTCTGTCAGCAGGAAGATAGAGACATGACACCAGTGTCAATCAATAGAGGGGGACAGTGGACATTTTTCACAACCTTCCGTCTTACTCCTATTGGCTGATTAGGGAATTGCATGTCCAAAATGAACCTTATTTTTGTAATAACTTCTGTCAGCAGGAAGATAGAGACATGACACCAGTGTCAATCAATAGTGGGGGACAGTGGACATTTTTCACAACCTTCCATTTGATCCATATTGGCTGATTAGGGAATTGCATGTCCAAACTTAACCTTCTTTTTGTAATAACTTCTGTCAGCAGGAAGATAGAGACATGACACCAGTGTCAATCAATAGAGGGTGACACTGGACATTTTAATTAATTTTGGACATGCAATTCCCTAATCAGCCACTAGGGGTAAGACGGAAGGTTGTGAAAAATGTCCACTGTCCCCCTCTATTGATTGACACTGGTGTCATGTCTCTATCTTCCTGCTGACAGAAGTTATTACAAAAAGAAGGTTAATTTTGGACATGCAATTCCCTTTTCTACCAGTAGGGGTAAAATGGAAGGTTGTGAAAAAATGTCCACTGTCCCCCCTATTCATTGACACTGGTGTCATGTCTCTATCTTCCTGCTGACAGAAGTTATTACAAAAAGAAGGTCAAGTTTGGACATGCAATTCCCTAATCAGCCACTAGGGATAAAATGGAAGGTTGTGAAAAAAATGTCCACTGTCCCCCTCTATTGATTGACACTGGTGTCATGTCTCTATCTTCCTTTTGACAGAAGTTATTACAAAAAGAAGGTTAATTTTGGACATGCAATTCCCTTTTATACCAGTAGGGGTAAAATGGAAGGTTGTGAAAAATGTCCACTTTCCCCCTCTATTGACTGACACTGGATTCATGTCTCTGTCTCCCTAATGTAAAAAGTTATTATAAAAAGAATGTTAATTTTGGAGATGCAATTCCCTTTTCTACCACTGTCCCCCTCTATTGATTGTCACTAGTCTCATGTCTATAAGCCCTTTAACTAAAAAGCTATTACAAAAACACCGCCCACTGAGCTATAGCAAAAAACGAAGAAAACTTGTACTTTCCCCACGGTCCCTTACTGAAAGCTCCGCTGAGAGCGAGCTCTCCCTGCTTAATGCACATTGCGACGGCTTGTGCGGGGCAGTGCTCATTATATAGAGCGAAAATACTGAAAAAGAAGGCTGCGAAACATGATCAGCGTTGCCCTTTTGGCAGTCACACTATTTCGATTTTTTTTAGGGCAAGTCGTTTTGAAGTTATTGGCGTTTATCGCTGAATGTGTCACGAATATCGAAAACAAAACCAACTTAACCCCGACTCGCGACTATGAAAAAATATTTAGGAGCACCTGTGCAACTGACCCGATCAGCATATTTGTGTTTGCGCTGAGGGAGCTTCAAAGGTTTATAACTTAAGTTACTTGCTTTTGCAATTGAGTAATGTATCACAGGCAGAGCATGTGAGCGGAGCGGAGCATGAAGCGATCGGAGCGCGGAGCGGGTTTTTATCCAAAGGCCGGAGCGATCGCTCTGTCTCGCTCCGGTTCCGCTCCGATACCGCTCATACCACGAGCCCAGGGCATGCACAAATCCACCCAGAATTCACCTGTGCCTTCAACAATTAACAAAACTGTCAGCCTACACTTCAAAAACCGTTCGTTGTGAAGGAGAGATATGGAGTTCGTGAAATATTTCCAAAAGCAAACCGACAGGTCATACAGGTGCACAATTCCTGTCAAAAAAATAGATGATAACGATGTTGAACATGAACAGGAATGTGGTGATACGATTTTATTAATCTAAAAAGACACATCATGCGGAAACATGACAGTGTGCTGCGCGAACATGGGGAGGCCAGAGCAAAACGTGAGCATTTTGAATATGGTTGAAATAGGAAATATTGGCTAACAATCAATTAAATAAGTTTTGTCATACGAATATTTTAATAGCCTACTTAACCCTGTCCGTGATTTTTTTATTTCATAGAGAAAGAGATATAAATATATGTTCTATTTTGACTGATGTTGCTGTGAGTTCTTTATAGGACATATAGGCTGCGTGGCGGACGCGTCGCAGAGCGGGTTTGCTGCATGTTGATTTTCCTTTCCGCGCCTATGTTAACAGATTAGAGCAGCCACACTGCCTGCGGGATATGCGCGTATCAGGTGCGCGGTCCAAACACACCGCAAACCGCGGCCCCCGCGGTAGAATAGAAGTGAAGCGGATTTTTCCGCAGCAGTTACGCAACAAACCCGCTCCACGTCCATCACGCAGACAATAGTGTGTCCCAGGCGTAAGGCTTCGGTTGAAAACGGCAGGTGTTAGGCATGCAGAGGAATTTTAAATGTGAGCGAGCGTGGAGCGATTTCACCGGAGCAGGATGAAATTGTAGGAGAGCGGGGAGCGGAACTGAGCGGAGCGGTCTTGTGTAACTTTGAGCGGTGGAGCGGGGGGAGCGAACACCCACGTGAGCGGGGAGCGGGAATTCTCACCGCTTAGCTCCGCTCACATGCTCTGATCACAGGCAGACGTATCCTCTCATTATAACAAACAAAGTGTAGACAGAGTGTAAATAAGGGATTCATTGTGCAGTGAAAGATGAGTGACAGCTTTTAATGATTATTAAGAGAGTTTGCAAATGTGATATTGATTTAATACAACAGTTAATTAAACAAGCAGTTAATATTAAGTGACTTATATTGTCTGACTACAACACTATGACCTTATTTTGCTCTATTTCGTCAACGAAAATAGTTTCCGACAAAGTCACAGCTGAGCCGCTGGGCATCTCCATTCAAACACAGCGGTGTTTCGCTTATGAATGAATGAACTGCGTTTTTTAATGAATCTAGTGAATCAATGATTCAATTACCCATTCATAAAGACAGTCACTACTTCCTTCCTGAATGAATCAGCTGTTCAATAGAATCAATTGAATGAATGATTCAGTGATCAAATCAGTGACTTGCCGCCACCTACTGGCAATTTTAGTTTATTTTTATATATCTTTTTCTGTTATTTAAATATTTTAATATATATATATATATATATATATATATATATATATATATAAAAATCTAAATTCAAAACCTCTGAGCCTCATTATTTGTCTGAAAATACACCTACAAGGCACTTGTGTGTTCTTCTGTGCCACCTCTGTAGTACAAATTTATTTCTTAAATACTAATTTAATTTGAATGGTAACTTATTCTTAATCTACTTCTTATTCTTCTTGTTTTTATTCTGTTGTTTTAATTAGAAATGTTAAAAAAAACTTATATATATATATATATTATTTGACATAAAAGATGACATACTTTTAATAAAGATACAAAAATGCCATTACTAAGGTAAAAACAAAATTCCCTGTAAATCACTTTAAGGAGTCAAATATCACCTCATAATGGGAAGGTTAATTTTTTATCAGAATTTTTGATTATTGATTAGAAGGTGCTCCTAAATTTTTGACTGTGCTCCTAAATTTTTAAAGTAGAATTATCCGGAGTAGAATTATCATTTTCCAAAATGATAAAACGCCAATTGGTATTCAATTTAGAATTTATTCTATGAACATGACTGTACTTACTTTGTACATTATGTACATCATTTATTTTCCTTTGAGGGTCACATCACCTGACAGCTGTCCCCCCCCACTTTTAAAATGCCTGCTACGCCCCTGGCTACAGCCTTGAATTCCACACTGCTGCTTCCTAAAATCTATTGCACTTGGTTCATTCAGAGTCTATATAAATGAAACTCCATTATGTGTTTTCACTATAGTTACTCCTGCTGCACTACCGAGACACAGCAAAGTAAACAAAGCATCTGAGCGTACCTGCTGCTCACATACACCTACCGATACTTTATTTAAACTTTTCGATAATTTACTTATTTTTTATTGAAAACAAATGCCTTTCCTTTTTTTTTTGTTATCAACAATTTTTTATTTTCATTTTTTTTTACAAACAACACAACATAATATCCAAAATAAAACAAAACAAAACAAAACAAAACAGCAGACACATACTCAACATCTAAAAGTTCAATCAAAAGGGAGGGAGAGAGGGAAGGACAACAAGAACACAAAAGTCACTCCTTTAAATAATCACATACATTCAGTAAAAAACACTGCCAAGCCTCAATGGTTGAAGGCCTGGCCCCACCGACTCGCGCCGTTGTACACTCACATGAGACAATTTGTAGGAGGCTACGGATCCAATATGCCTCTCTACACATGTGTGGTGTAAACCAGTTCTGAATTATTGTCTTCTTCACAGCTGTAAAACCAGCAAACAACATTCTCTTTTGCATTGAACTAATACAGAGATCAGAATCATCATTAAGAAGACATAAACTTGGGTTAACAGACCAATCAATTCTCAGTAATGATGACAAAACCAGGTTTACATGTGTCCATAGACTGATGATGACAGGACATTCCCAAAACATATGCAGAAAAGTGCCTGATGATGTAGTGTTACATATATGGCAGTACAAATTTGACTGCAGTTTCATTTTAAATCTTTTGTAAGGAGTTATGTATGCTCTATGAATGACTTTGAAGTGAATAAGACGATGAGCCAGATTTTTAGATGTTAAACAGATTAGACCACACTCTCTCCCAGTCGACAGATAAATTAAGATCAGATAATTCCCTATTCCAAATAGTTTTAATAGAAAGAGGTTTTGTAATACAATCAATAATTTTATTATATATTAAGGAAACAGATGACCGACCAGCAGATGGTGCAATCCAGTCCCGCATAGGATGAGAGGAAATGGAAGAAGACCAAGGAACGCCATACGCATTGAGAGCAGAACGTAATTGAAGAAAAACAAAATATGCAGATGCTGGTAGACAAAATTTGTCTCTCAATGCCTGAAATGAACAGAGGCCCTGGTTATCATACATATCACCGCACGTGTTCACACCTAAAGAGGACCAAGAGGGTTGGACAAATGGATGATTTCCACATACAAAGTTCAAATTGTGCCATAAAGGTGTACTGTTACAGAATTTGAAGGGTCCACCTATCCGACGTTCAACCGTTTTAAATAAAATATCTTGAAGTTTATTTGGTTTAACCTTGTCAGCTTCAATCACCCTCCATGAAACTGTAGATTGAGGATCAACCCAATTATGAAGGGCCTTAAGCTGAAACGACCAATAATATAATTCAAAATTTGGTACAGCCAGTCCTCCTGCGCTATTAGGATGTTGTAATGTGGTAAGTTTAATTCTGGGACATTTATCATTCCAGATAAACTTAGAAATTATGGAGTTGATCTCCTTAAAGTAACCTGGAGGGGGAGAAAGTGGTAGCATAGAGAAAAAAAATGTAATCGAGGTAACAAATTCATCTTAACAGTGGAGATTCTTCCTTGGAGAGAGACTTTAAGATTCTTCCATCTTTGAATGTCATTTTTGACCTTAACGAAAATGTTATTAAAATTGTCTCTGGCAATCTTATGAATGTTTTTATATATGGTAATGCCCAAATAGATGAAAGATTCCTTAATAGGAAGGAATGCTCCCCCGCCATCCCCCCGCAGAGCTGTGGCATAGGACTTCTGCTGAGACATGGAACTGATAAAATCCTCCGCTTTCTGAGGGGAATCGAAGCTTCTCTGTTCTCCTTTGTGCCGTAGCTTAATCACCGCTGGATAGATGAGGAAGGGCTGGAGACCAAGTGCAGTCATCTTCTTCAAAACCGGACCAAATGCCTTTCTCCTGATCGCTGTAGCCGGACTAAAGTCAGGAAAAAACAGCAGTGTGACATTGTTCTGTGCGCACTTCACCGGATATGCCTGCCGAGCACCTTTCAGGATATCTGATCTGTCATGCCATCTCAGTACACGAAAGATGAGAGTGCGCGGCCGATCGGAGCCCCTCCCTCCGTCATACACACGATGCGCCCGATCAATCTCAATGTCACGGCCCCTCAAGGAAGGAATCCACTTGGAAAGATTAGCTCGGAGGAAACTAGCTGCATCTGGACCTTCCATCCCTTCTGGGAGTCCCACCAGTCTAACATTGTTCCGCCTGCACCTGTCCTCCATATCTGTCATCTTCTCGGTGAGTCGCTCCAGCTGATCCTTTAAATCCGTAACTGTTCTCTTATCTTCCCGCGCCGCTGCCTGAACAGAATCAACGCAGTCACGTGTCTGCTTCGTCTTGGTAACTATGGCCTCAAACTCCTCTCTTAGCTCTTTAACAGACTTATTGGTCGCTAGTTTGTCCTCACGCAGTTCGCGCAATGCTGGAATCAGCACAGAGTCCATCGCATCTCTTACTGCCGAGTTCACAATAAATCCGAATTCAAAGTGCTTTGGTGTTCTTTAAATGCTAGTTCAATGCGGCTAGCAATAGCACTGTCCAGCTCTTCACTGGAGATGGCTGAATCTCTGAATTTTTCTTCATTGGCAATTGCTCAATCTCCCTTTTCCGATCTCCTTTGTCTGCCTTAGCACTCATGATGGGTCTAATGCAGAGTGGTTCAAATTTCACTGACAGGATCGTGAAATATTTGGCAAAGTGAGCGGAGCGAAAAACTAAGCCTGCATCACCGTCGAGGGGTCACGTGATCCTCCAAACAAATGCCTTTCCGATGTAATAAGAGATGTGAAAAGGGAGAAGAACGATTTCGGCAAAAGGCTGACGCGAACTCGGGTCTCTCGCGTCATAAACACTGTGCTACATGCTTTACCACCTGCGCCATTGGAAATGCATATAAATAGCCATGTTTTGTAGGCTACTGTTGTGACGTTAGTGGGCAGAGGTAAATAACCCCTACCAACAAGGCGGCCTATTTGCACTTTGTGTAAATGGACACTCCGTTGATTAAAAGGCACCGGACTACAGAAAATAGCATCTACTCCAGTATTTACATTTTTTTTCTGGGGGAGGACCCACCCGCATTTATTTTGGTTCCGACACTCATAAACTGACACATTAAGCCAGGTTAAGCATATTCCTTATGGGAGGAAAACGCGTTACGTTCTTATGCTGAACTCACCTGCTTGTCTATACATCATATGCTTTATTAATAATGTGTTTATGGAGTTTGGTCTTTCAAAAACACTGTTTTAATGCATTAAGCCATGTTAAGCAATTTCAAATGTCCCGCCGGAAGTGCCGCTGCTTCCTTTTACACTGAAATGCCTTCCGTTTGCACTGAAAAAGTTCACGCACATCCACATATGAAATCACTTGCATATACATATACAGTATACACAAGTTAAAGCATGCGTCTTTCTTATCAGAATTGTATACGTTAGTAAATTTTATTTTGTATGTTTGCGTGAGTGTTTTATGGGTGTGTATGCGCGCATCGAGTTTATATGTATGTGCGAGTGTTTAACTTATAGGTGTTGCAACTGTTGTTTTTTTTTTTAAGATGTTACTCTGAGGGGGTTCAACAGAAATTCGATCGATACTGAAAGATAAAACCACTTCATGAAACAAATACTCTTTTGAAACAACAACCCAACTTTCTATTTTATTACCACAAGTGCACATTTATACCATCAAAAAAATAAAGAAAATAAATAAACAAGCAGTCTGTTTTTTTTCTTTTTGTATAACTGAATCAATATAATAAATGACACTTATCAAATGAATGTCCAGTCTTTAGATGAACTGAAGTGATGATGGTGATGAGATGATTATAAATCCACAAGGTTATTTGAGAGCGAAGCAATGATATAATCCAATAAATGAGAAGTGAAATAGTCAATGGCGTTCAGTGGTTAGTTACCCTTAACTCCGCGCTGATTCAAGCCATGCGCCGTAGCCTCGTTACAGTGTGGTGATAAAGAAATTCATACTTCCCGCTCCCCGGAGGCGTACGGTGAATCCAACGGTGCTCACAAAGAACATGGTGAAGAAACAACAAGAGAAGTAACGTATAGTCGGATTGATACAACTGAGACAATACGAGATGAAAAGTCCTTTCTACAAAATAAAGTAAAATAGCTAACATCAGTCATAATGCATACAAATACACCAAGACATAATCAAGGTCAGCCAATACTCACGTTTGAGCGTAAACTCTACGAGTTCTCAAACCAGGACTAAAATGTGTAGCCAGGTAGCATAGATCAACCAGAGGTTTCCCTCTACCAAACAAACTCATTTGCTTCTTCTTCTTATTTCCAGTTTTACGGTGGTTGGCATCCAGCTTTTTGGTGCATTACCGCCCCCTCTGCTCCGGAGTGTGGATCAGATAATAGGTTATAATAAAACAGTCTATTCCCTTACCTACACTTACATGATACTCACTTAATCCCCTCACATAAACACACACACACACACATACATACACACATCACACTTTAATTATCCATTAAATCCTGTTGAAAACTCCTGCCTCCCTTAAATATGAAATCAATATTCTGTTCTGTGTCCTATTTACAGTGCTTAGTAACCCTTTTAATGTGAACCCCTGCACCCCAATCTCCCTCAGCTTATACTTCATTACCTGCCTCTGTGTTTCATATCTCTTACAAGTCATGATTATGTGCTCCACTGTCTCCTCTTCTCGGCATCCCTCACACAACCCTGTCTGGTGCTTCCCTATCATCTTTAGTGTTTTGTTCAGGGAACTGTGTCCCAACCTTAACCTCGTCATCACTGCCTCTTCTCTCCTATTCCCAATTCCCACCCTATCCTCTTTAACATTTCTCTGTATTTGGTATAAGTGCCTCCCTTTCTCCTCTCTATCCCACCTCTCTTGCCACCTTTTATTGATTTTCTCCCAAATTATGCCTTTTACCTCTGCTTTACTTACATTTACCTGCACTTCTACGTTCTCTTTTGTTAGCACCCTTTTAGCCAGCCTATCCGCCAACTCATTACCAGTAATGCCAACATGTGCTGGGACCCACATAAATTTAACCTGACATCCCTTACAACTTATTCTTGTGTTTAATTGAAGCACTTTAATTGATACAAGATATCTTGCCGAGCTTTTGAATGAAATTACCTTAAAATTACCAAGGCTGATAAAGAATCAGAGCATATCAAAACCTTTCCCTGCCCTACCTTTTCCACCCATTGCAACGCCATTAAAATTGCCATCATCTCTACTGTATATATCCTTAATTTATTAGACGTTCTTTTACTCATTTCTACTTCTTTCCCTGGAATTGCCACCCCAAACCCTGTTTCTTCTGTCTCTGTTTTTTTAGCACCGTCTGTATAAATCTGTATAAATTCACTATAGATGCCTCCTACTCGATTGTTAAATATGCTTTTCAAATTAACTTCTTCCTTTGCTTTTCTTTTCTCCTCAAGCACAAACCAGTCTACCTCAGGCCATATCATCTTCCAAGGGGCAATCTCTGGAAAAACTACCGTAGGGCTTATTCGCAGATTAAACACTTCTAACTCTTTTGCAACATTGTTTCCAATTCGACCAAAGTTTTCCTTTAAATTTCTTCCATTTTCCCAGCAATTTCCTTTAAATTTCTCCAGCCCAGTCCATTTTCGTTGGTAACCAGCAATCCTGCAATACTGCTTTCGTGGGATGAGAGTCACTATGTCCCTGCAATCCAGCCATAATAAAAATCAGTAAACTCATTTGCTCAAGTTTATATGTTGGTAACCAGGCGAGTTTATATGTATGTGTGTGTGTGTTGTTGTGGGTTATATCATGGATCGGTAACCACTGTGCACTAGCGCCCTCAAGTGGCTCCATAAGGTGTAGTGGTATTAGTGTGCCCTATATATATATATGACCCAGATACCTGTTTATTTTTGGTTAACGTTCTGGGCGATTGCCAGTGAAAATGTTCCCTTTTGATACCATAATAAAAATCAGGTAACATTTAGTTCTTTTTACTGTTACAGTCCCAGAACGTTCTCCTAACCTATATTTTCGTTCCTGCATGGATCAAGTTTATATGTATATGCGAGTATGTATAGGTGTGTCTGCATGCATTGTGGTGGGGCGAGTTTACCAAACGATATGTGAGCAAGACACCGAACCCCCAACTGCTCCCCGGTGCTGTGTGTGTGTGTTGTTCACTTGTGGGTGTATATGCATGGAAACATTTCATCGAGTTTATATGTATAAGCGAGTGACAAATAAAAATAATCTATAGGTGTATGCATGCGTCAAGTTTATATGTATACGCAAGTTATTCACAAGTGTATATGCATTCATTACTAACATAAGGTGTATTGGTATGGATTTCATATTAGTGTGCACGTGTATTTCATATATATATATATTGAACATCCAATAGTATACATGTGTATGTGAGTAATTTCCCAGCAAAATGAATAACATTTATTTAAATTTTTGGTTCCCAGAACGTTCTGGGAACGTTAGTTTTTGGTTCCCAGAATGTTCTCAAGAATGTTCCCTTTTGGTATTAATTATAAGTAATTATTCAAATAGCCAGGAAAGTTTTCTTAACATAAATAGAACGTTCCCTTTAGGTTAGGGGAACGTTCCAGGAACCTTCTGGAACGTTGTGGGAATGTTCCCAAAACCTAATGCTTTTCAGGGAACGTTCTCGCTTAATTTCAGCAGGTTCCATTATAATGCGGAACGTTCTCCTAAGCTTTTTCCATTAATTTTTAACGGGAACGTTCTTTTTACGTTCCTAGAAGGTTCCCAGAAAGTTCTCTTAAGGTTCCCAGAACGTTCTCCTAGGTTATAATAATAACCTAAAGGAAATGTTCTATTTTCGTTATAAAAATAAAACCTTCCTAGAAGGTTCCCAGAAAGTTCTCTTAAGGTTATAAAATTAAAATTTTCCCAGAACGTTCTCCTACAGGTTAGGAGATCCATTAGGGCAGTCGTGGCCTAATGGATAGCAAGTCGGACTTGTAAGTGGAAGGTTGTGGGTTCGAATCTCAGGTCCGGCAGGGATTCCCAGAACGTTGGTGGGGCGAGTTCCTCCTTCAAAAAATACCACGACTGAGGTGTCCTTGAGCAAGACACCGAACCCCCGTTAGGGGAACTGCTCCCTGGGTGCTGTAACATGGCTGCCCACTGCTCCGGGTGTGTGTTCACTTAGGATGGGTTAAATGCAGAGAATACATTTCACTGCTGGTTATATTCTCTATATAATTGTGTATGTGACAAATAGAAAAATAATCTTATTAATCTTACTCTGATACCAGCACTCCGTCAAGAGTCCGAAGAGTATAAGCGGTATGGAAGACGGACACATATGCACCTCAATAATCAGTAAATGTCTTGTTTAATCATTAAAGATAATCAGAGCACATTTAACCATCATAAGGAGCATTAAATGAGATGGAATTATCCGTTAATATGTACGATTTCTTTATTATAACTAACGTTACCATGTACCGTATAATATATTACGTTTCTTAAGCACCAAATAACAATGACTTCAACAAAATATTGGGTTTTAAAAATGTGAATTTTATTTTTACAGACATTCAAAATGAATAATATTTATTTGATATTACATTCATTTCTTACCACTGAATTAACGATGATGTGCTTCTCTGTTTTGGTCCGTAATCAAAAACTTCAAGGTTAATATCATGTTCTCTTCAATTACTTGTCAAATCTCTCTGAAATCACAATATTTACTCTCGAATATGTATTAATTATAAGTAATTATTCAATAAAGAGATCGATAAACGAGTGTTAGTCAGTCAGTAAAACAAAATGACCGTTAATTTTTAAAATTATGTGAAGTGCGCGGCTTTATGGAACACAGGAGAAAAGCGCGTGCTGGACGCACGTGCAGATCAGAGGCGCGCTGTAAAGAAACATAAAACAAACCCGGTGTTTATGGTATGCTTTTCAGGGACTATGCTTAACCTCGGCTTAATTTCAGCTAATTAAAATTGGAATTATATCATCATTATAATGCGATTTGACTACTATGTTAGTTTGCTGTCTGTTACCTTTTACTTTATTAAAAGCTTATTTCAGACATTAAATTTTGCAAAACTAGTTTGTTTATGATAAAAAAAATACACATTTCAGCATTAGAATAATCAGAAAAATCTGCAAAGTTTTAATTAGTTTACATGGTTATGACTATGAAAATAACCTGCAGGGAACATTCTGGGAACGTTCTTCTAGGTTATAATAATAAAATCTAAAAATAACCTGCTAGGAAGGGGAGGGAACGTTCTGAGAGGAGGGGAATGTTCTCTGTAGGTTATAAAAATAAAACCTGAAAATAACCTGCAGGGAACGTTCCCAGAACGTTCTCTTTAGGTTATAAAATTAAAATTTGAAAATAACCTGCAGGGAACGTTCTGGAAGGTTATTTTTAGGTTATAAAATTAAACCTAAAAGTTGCTGTCCGTGGTTGCCTGTTTCTTAACCTGCAGGGAACGTTCTGGGAACGTTCTCTGTTGTGTTTTGAGAGACCCAGGTTATTAATAAAAGAACCTACAGGGAACGTTCCCAGAACGTTCTTATTTGGTTCCCAAAAAAAAACCAACTGGGAACCAAATGGGAAAAACGTTAGGAGACAATAGGGAACGTTCCAACTGTGTTTGCTGGGTTATAGGTGTATATGCACCCACGTGTTTTATGTATACAAACAAAAATATTGATAAGCGAGCCCAGTTTGAAATAAAAATAAATTTAAATCTTTTACTACAAAATGAAACAACCAGAAACAACCGTCACCCTCTTAAATAAAAATATGCTCTTCATGAAAAATGTACACATTGCCAAATTGCTAAAACAATCTTATGTGGAATTTTTTTTATTTTTTATGTTTTCCACAGTATTAAAGTACGGAGAGTACAAATTATTTGAAAATTTGTGTGCACTTTTTAGAAAATGTTCATTTTGTTTTATTTTCACTTTGCAAAGTTAAATACAGACGTTTTTACATTTAATTAAATTAAATAAAATAAGCATGTTTCTAGCAGCAATCCAGGGCCAAACACCAATGGCACCACTTTTTATGCAAAGAACGCAAGGCACATCAAAATGACACAGGGAATTTCAATTTATTTGATGAGTTTAAAAAGCACTAAAGCATAATTAAAAAGGTCTGGTACAAGTGTAAATGTAATGTAGGCCTTTTATATTTATACAGAAAATACATTTGAAGACCATAGAACAAAAAAAGTAATATAACATTTATGGAAATGGAACATTTATTTCATAATAAGTATGCAGAGTCAGTCAAATCTATTAACATATTTACTGATATCAGATTGCTTTTTTTTTTTTCAGGACCAAATAGAATACCATGTGTGGCTGAGGTCATGTTTAAAAAAAAAACATTTTAACATTTTATTATATTTTTTTGATATATTCACTCAAATATAATTAAACTTTATTTGGAGTACTACTTGTTGCACAATGCACATTTCTTAATATTAAGTATAAAATGTCAGTCCTCTAAGTTTTAATGTCCCCACTATTGTCCTTATGAGGTTGTTTCCTGTCCTTGTATGATCTTTGAATAAGTGTATCGGCTGTGTTTGTCTTTAAGTGCAAACCCTGTGTATATTTAAAGTCCTGTACCTGAAGTATACTTGCAATACTCGTTCCACTCCCGGTTATCCTGCACAATCAAATCTAGCCTTGTCTTGTCCTGCCTTGTCCTCTTAAGTATATATTTAGTTGCCCTCGTCTGGTGTTCCTTCATCACGTGTGTGCTGTTTCCGTGTGTGCACAATTAAAGTACAACGTAAAACTACAAAATTAGTTGCTCCAATACATTAGCAAGAAGCATATTAAGTATACCAGTTCAGTTTTCTTGTTTGTACTTGTAAAAATACAATTGCAGGGTTGTTTTAATAAGCACATAAATATGAAGAAAACTGTATTTGTAGTATACTTAGCATGAAATAAATGTATTTCAAAGTGAACATTTAGTATATACATTCCGTTTCACCAGGCTTCGAACTGTTCGGAGCCAAATATGCTTACTGTCTGGCTTTTCCCCCTTTACTGCTCTGTACTTTTTAATTTTTTAATTAACTTCAGCAATTAGCACAGTGTTGTAATGCAATAATACAGATCTGGCACAAACACCAAACTAAATCTTTTCAGATTCACTGATATTACTATGTTAGTTTTGCCTCCCATGTCCCTACATTAGGACGGAAAACACAGCTGCCGACATTTAACATTCATATATAAATTTATATGCCCCTTTGTTATTTCAGAACTGCCACAGACTTTACAAAGTTATAGCTCTTGAAACAAAGTTTTTGTTGGACATGCAAACTACAGTGAACCAAACAGAAGTGTCATACGGACCCCCTCAGATAGCCGGATTGTGAATCTAAATGAATCAACAGCTTACCAAGTGTAGAGGAACAAGCCGAAACTGATCACATTGAATCAATGTTTTGTCAAACAGGCTAGTGGACTTGCCAACAAACTCGAGACTAAGTCACAGTTCCATTGCTGCGGTAGAACATCCTCTACCCCAGTGCGGTTGACAAGGCTTGCAAACTCTGAGTTTACCACCCCCTGTCATCTTTGAAGATTTTGAAATAAATGATGTGGTGAGGAATCCAGACAATATGTGAGACAGAGAAGATTTCTTACCTATCACAGTGTAAAGTAGTGGTTTATTACATCAAATCCAAAAAATGCCAAGTTTAATCAATGTGAATATAGTCATTTATGTATCAAGTTATTCTACTATTATAAAATTGTATCTGCCTGTGGAAGGGGAGGTCCTGAAAGACCACACCTAGAGGTGAGAGGTTTAAGGGGATAAAACTGCACATCTTGAGGTGACATTAGGGTCTCCTCCTTTAATCGTAAATTGAGCTATTATTGTCCAGGAGAGAAAGCAGAAAAGGTAAACTGGTAGGAAATGTATGCCCAGCCTAAAGGAGAAAAATATTACAGGAGTGTGTAAACCTGCAACCCGAATTCCCTGCAGGGTTTCTCGGCCTACTGTCAAATGATAATAAATCTCTCTTCTGGCCAAAACCCCAGGAGACTGAAGTGACTGTGTAAAGGCAAAGACTTCAGCACGAGTGTCGCTAGCAGCAGGAAGCTGGAAAGTGGTCCAGAATAGGGTGAAGAGGTAATGTTGACTTGGAAGGGAATTCCAGAATGTGGATAAATCCCCGTAATGCCAAGTTTTTGCTTAATATATATATCCGTGTATATATTGCCTGCAGGGTTTCTTGGAAAAAGAACAAGGAGAACCATAAATCCCGGCAGCACTGATTTATTAGAACAGTGTGTGTTGTGTGGGCGTGCTAAGAGGTGTGGCGGGCCTGGAACTGATTTCTTCCCCATGCGGTGTCGGTTGGCAATCCTGGCGGGAGCTGTCACTCGCTGTGTTGCTTGAGAGACCCAGGAGTGTCCCATTTCCAGCTTTCTTCTGGAGATGTGTCTCCCCCGCCTGAAGCCTCACAGTAGTATTGCCGCAAACGGCCTCAGGTGTGGCCGATCCTCGCACATGAAGGGTCGTGTTTGCTGCTCCAGGGCAACCTGCATGAGGCTCGGGACGCTGTGCCAGCACTCCCCCCCCAGTAAGTCCTGGTCCTGGTGAAGGAAAAGGACCCGTTATAGGAGTGACAATAGGGGGAGTAATTCTTTCCAACATGTGTCAGGTAGTAGACCCCTGAATGTCTGCATCAGAACCGAGCCAGTTCGGCGTTTGCTGTAGGCTCCGGCTCGGTGACGGACGACAAACAAAAGTCCTAAAGGACAAGCCCAGTTAGAGAAAAAAAATAAACATCTTTAACACCGCGTCACCCTGGCGTTGGTGTAACTTCGCCTTACATTACAAAATGGAGGGGCGCGTGGTCCGTTAACAGGGTGAATTTCCTGCCCAGAAACAGGTAAAGCGCAGTCAGGACCCTGCCCACTTAAATGAAAGCAATAATCATCATTCATACGGAAAATGGGTACACATAAAATTCGGCCTTGTAAAAACAATGTTATTTTTTTTATATTTTTACAAGACAGGGTGTTCTCCCATAATTAAAGTACGGAAGGCTCCCAGCCCTGTCTCGGATTCAAATCCGTATTTGAAATGTGTGCACTTGTTTCTGAGATCCGGGGCCCGCAACTGCATTTTGTTCCGTTAGGCGTTTAACCCCCGAATGTCACTTTGCAATGTGTGTAAATTACAGACGTTTATGGCTACATCCCTTAATTATACAGAGGGGTGGCTAAGGAGGAAAATTAGGGATGAAATATAGCAGCGATAATACCCGCCAACCCTAAGAAGCACCTGATCTTGGTGGTCGGTTTAGGGCCAATGGACAGCTTCCACCTTCTTCTGCTGTGGCTTGATGGCCCCACCACATGAACCCCAGGTACTTGGCCTCGAAGAACGCAAGGTGGCATTTGCAGGGGGGCGGTGATCCAGCCCGTCAATCCATGACACCCTCCGCAGGGAACTTGTAGGTGGTCCCTCCCACGCTCCGATGTGACGCATCTCTAAATGCGGCATATAATAAAGCACTATTGTTGGTGGGGGCGAAGCATAAGCTTAACCGCTGGAATGGGTTGCCCCGTGAAGGCCGTAAATGTAAGGGTCCGGTACTGCCAGGACTAGGGTTTAAAGGCAGTCTTTGGCTTGGCACTTCGGTAAGGGGTACCTCAGAATACACCATACTTGGTTAAGTCCAGCGTTGAAAAATACCGGCCCTTCCCAAACGATCCAGGCAAAAAAAGTCATCATAACATGGGTAGCCGTGAACTCTGGGAAGACTTCATAGAGCGCCGGAACAAAAATAAATATTCAGAAGCGGAGGGTGCCATGGCTCGGGACCAGGACATTGGGTGGACCACGGGCCGTGAGTAATCACCCCTCATTAAGACAATTTGCTCAGAATTTCCTCCTCAAAGCCTCAGATCGAGCCTCTGGATACGGTAGGGCCGTTTTTTTTCAGGACCAAATAGAATCCTGGCGGCGTTCATGTGTGGCTGAAGGTCATGTTTCCCGGGACAGCGGAAAAATCCGAAACTGACCGACATTTTGCAGCTAACAGCCTTTGCCCTTAATATATCGGGTTTATCCACCAAACGGGCTCGCTGTATATGTCAAGGCGACGGTTCACTTGGGTCCCCACACATGATTTACATTAAAGCTATAAAATATGCTAATGCACGGGGCGTTCTTACACTGCCCGTACCCGGTATGTCACCGGTCCCCCTCTCCACCACCGTCGCCCCTGCCAGGTGGCCAGAAACTTGCAGGCGGAGGTGGGGACCAAAACCATGACTTGTTCCCGCCTGGAACTCCCGAGGCTGTGTCCTTATTAGGTTTGTTTCCTGTCTGGGCTTGCCAGGTTTCCCGACATGTCATTATGAGTTAATCCGCTGCCTCATCTCGAGACATGTTCCAGCGGTGTGTGTTTGTCTCGTTATGTGTTCCCAATTACCCTGTGTATATGGCAACGTCGAGCAGTCCCCGAGGCTGTCCTTTCCGAAGAGTTTGAGTTGGTCTCAAACGGTCTAGCCTCGTTATGCCTGCGGAACCTCCCGGTGTATCAAAAAGGACTAGGGGAGTCTGGTCTCATCCCGCCTTGTCTTGTCCTGCCTTGCCACCCTCCTCATTAAAGACTATTATTTGAGGGTCTGGTTGAATCTTTACGCCCTCGTCTGGGATGTATACGTGGTTCCAGGTGTTACCCGAGCAGCTGGCAGAGATCCCTAGCCGTGACATAAACGTGTGTTCCTGTCGGTCAGTATCTCCCTTGTGTGTGCACCGTGACAGTATCAGAAAAGCTCGTGAGCGATGGTAATTGGCCGTCTTATGAGCGGATATATGTTTCGGGGTCAAACAATACATTAGCAAGACCAATGTGCATGTCCCCGGGCTACTTCGGCAACGGCCCTAAATCAATACGTTGTTCGGTTTTTCTTGTTTGAAGGGCACCTCTTGTAAAAGAATACGTGAGTGAGGGGAGGTGGCTGGGCGACGTTTTGACACGTGGGCACGCCTACAGAAGCGTTCAAATACGGCCTCTAGGAGGCCAGTGGAAACGGTCCCGGACACTTGATTTATATCGCGGATTACTTTAGCGACATTTTTGAGCGTGGGCCAAGTGAAACATTTTTGGGGGACCGACATTCCGTCTTCCGGCTTCGCTACAGTTCGGAACCACCAGCAACTTTTTCTTGACTACCCCCTACTGCTGGGCTGGCGCTAGAGCAGGCCATTTCCCCCAAAGTGGGGGAGAGGATGGGGCTTTGGCCGGGTGTCTTTCCCCTCTAAGACACGCACTTGGGTCCAACAGTGTTTCAGCCGGTCATCCTCTCGCTGAGCCCGGCCGAATGAGCCCCCTCCAACCACCTGCTGATACACATCATAGAAAAGGTTAGGATTTTGAGAGGGGGACTCACCATCTCTCCCACTGTCGGAGGCCAGGAGAACGGGGCGGCGGTTTGGCCTCTTCGCTGGCGGCCGTCCACGGCGGCCCCCTCTTGGGTTGGCAGGCTGTGTGGCAGCGCTCAACAGGGCTTCAAAGCCCGGCCAGTCTCGTCCCAGCAGTACGCTCACCGGAAGGCCTTTTACGATGCCAACTTCAATGGCCCAGGTTCCGGCGGAGGCGGAAATGGAGACGCGCCGAATGGGGACCTCCCGCGTATCTCCGTGGGCGCAGGTAACGGGAAGCGGGAGGACCCCCGCCTTGACGAGACTGACGGCGCTGCCCGTGTCCAGTACCGCTTTAAAGGGCCGGCCGTTGATCTTGACTTCTGCGGTTGGAGCTCCCCTGGGCGGGTCTTGGTGCAACACACAGCCTGCCACCCAAGGCCGAGCTCTAGGCGACGGAGGCGCTGTGGGCATAGACTCGTCCACTGGTTCGGGGGCCGCCGCCCTGTCTATTGGCCGCGATGCCCTCCGGCGCGCGTTGCTCTGGAACCACCCTCCGGGGAAAAGGCGGTACTCTCGCTCCCCAGCTTCGCGTCGTTGGGCCGCCTCGGCCAGCTCGATCGCCTCCACAACTTCCAGGACGGTGGTGGGGTTTCTCATGCCGACGGCGTGCCGACATGCGCGAGGCAGGGCGCGGAGGAGGCGATCGATGATCACGCGTTCCGTTACCTGAGCTGCCGAAGGAGAACCCACCATCAGCCAATGCTGTGAGAGCCTTGTGAGTTCGGTGGCTTGGGTACGCGCAGACCGCCGGGGCTGGTACACCCAGTCAGCGAACTGCTGGGCGGCGCACACAGGAGACAGTCCCACGCGAGCCAATATCTCCCTTTTCACTTCGCCATAGTTTCCTGCGATGGTAGTGGGCAGGCTGAAATAGGCGCGTTGGGGCTCACGGTGAGGAGGGGAGCTAATGTGCGTGCCCAGACTTCTGGATCCCAGCCCTCGGTGGTGGCGGTGTTCTCGAACATTTGTAGGTACGCCTCAACATCATCATGGGTGGTCATCTTTGGCAGCAGCTGCGCGGCTTGCACCCACGGGTCCGGTAACGGAACGCGCTGGCGGGCGGCCATGCGAAGGGCAGTGACCTCCTCGTCAACCTGGCCCTGGCGGGCAGCCAGATGCTCTACGATTTGCTGCTGGCGCAGGCTGACCTCCGTTAGCTGGCGAAGCAGTTCTTCCATCCTTTGGGAGGAGTACCGCTCTTTCTGCAAATGAAACAGAGGAAAAGAGAAGATCGTGAGACAACCGGTGGAGATCACTTGTTGGTGAACTTCCTCAATCTGCCTGCATTCTCCACCAGTGTGCAGGGTGGAAGAATCACGCAACAAGGAGAACTCCAAATAAATACCCCGGAGGGTGGATTTATTAGAACAGTGTGTAGGTGATGCTTGTTGGGCGTGGCTGAGGTGTGGCGGTGCTCTTCGTGGTGTGATTTCTTCCCCAGTGCGGTGCGTCGGTGCTGTGCTCGTGGCGGGGCAGGTCGGTCACTCGCTGGGCTCTGAAATCAAGAAGAGTATGTCGCATTAGTTCTCAGCTTCTTCTGGAGATGTGTCTCCCCTCCTGCAGCCTCACACGGCTTATCTGGCCGCGGGCAAACGAGCCTCAGGTGTGGCCGATCCCGCCGTGATGAGGAGGTGCAGTGTTTCTCCTTTGTCTCCAGGGCAACGCTGATGAGGACTCGGGACGCTCGTCACAGGTATATATATATAATTAATTTGTGTTGTTTGCCAGTTAGCCCTTGGTGGTAAGGACTCTTAAAAATTGCTCTTCCAAATTTAAAGAACAAAAAGAAAAAAGGGTTTTGATTCCAGAAGAAATAATTGCATGCACAGATCTGTTTTACTGTTAAGAGGGCCTTTGATGGATAGCAGTAAATGAAGGCAGATAGTACATGCAAAAATCTGTGTTTACTGTCAAGAGGGCCTTGAAGGATGGCAGTGGACATTAAGCAGATATACATTGCATGCAATGGTCTGTGTTTATTTTTAAGAGGGCCTTGAAGGATAAAAATAAACATTAAGCAGATAAAGTATAGGGAAGCGCGCAAAGTCCTACGGATACCGCTCTATTAAAATAAATTATAGAGGTCTGCACGGGTAGGCATGAAAATTCCTGCAGGTTCTGCTTTCGTTACTGTGTTGAGGAAGTGTATCAGTGAAAGAGCAAGAACTGACATGTCACTCAGGAAGAGTGTAGAGTAGTCTGTGTAAATGTATGTGTCATTGTCTGTGTGAGTGTATTTGTGACTATAAGTGTGGCTGTATGAGAAAATAAGCTCTGAATTTGGTGGACCAGAGGTGTGTACCCCTCCTGGACCATCACGTGAGTGTGGTCAGGCAGCGGAGATGGGCGCGGCTGGTTTTACGCTAGAGAAGAGTGAATGAATATATGAGCCTAAATAAAAAAAGGGACAAAGGATGATTTTATGAGCCTTAAATAATAAAGGGACTAGTATGAATGCTATTTTAAAAAGGTGTTCCAAGATATGGACTTTGCAGATTATTGAAATAATAATAGATTAATTAAAATAAGATGTACATTTATTATTATGATGACATGTCTTAATAGATGAATAAAAATATTGCACGTGCTTAAAACTTTATATCTTTTATTTGAAGATGTCTAAAATTTGTATCTTGTTATCCCTGGGAGACAGTATGAAAGTGAATCCATTACAGAGTTTAAAGATTTGGGTTTGAGATAACTTGAAATGTTGAATGAGGGCAAGATTGGGTGACCAAGTTCATAGCAATTTAGATTCAAAAGCTATAGGACATTTTACAGAAATAATGGAACTTTTATTAAATAATAAAATTAAAAGGAATTATTTTATGTTGGTTGGGAAAATTCATTCACAATTACTAGATTATTCTGAACCATGCAGATATCGAAGAAAAATTATGATTCAAGTCTTTTGTTTTACCATACGCATATCATGTTGTTGTAAAAGAAAGGATTATTTTGTTTAATTGTAGTAGATAATAAAGGTAGCTGCTTTCTGCATTTTGCAAAGAAAAAACTGCTTGCTATTTTTCTGCAATGAAGAACTTGCTTTACTAAAATAGAATAAGGGAACTGCTGTTTTTAACCAGATACAACTTTTTTATTTTTTTATTTATTTATTTTTATTTAACCTTTTTATTAAGAGACCATTGAAAGAGATGGTTGAAAAGTGAAAATTAGATAAAGAGCTGATTGCTCAGACACAATTTGGACAGAGGTTCATTTTGATTAATGCAGTCTCTGAGTGTTAAAATTCCAGATGGCTTCTAAAACAGAGCCTTGACAAAAGGAAGCATTGAACTGGAGTCTGTATAACAATGCGGCGAAGAAGCAAAGACACAGCTGCAGAGAGAAGAAGAGGGAGGGGCTGATGAACTATCAACTCCCCTCCTGAAAGAGGAGTGAACACTTCTGCATGGAGAAAGGCTGACTTAAAGCAGGAAAAGGTGAATCTTTCACTTGAGACTTTTCCTGAGGGTGAAGAGAACATCCTGAAATGCAAAGCTCTGGCAGGAGTCAAAAGCCAGACTGAGGAGAGGCAGAGAAACAACGGAAATCAAACACCACAACATCAGGCCTTTGAGTGCCATCACAGACTGACGACCCAGTGCAACAGCCAAACAGCTTCTACAGACTTAAAGCACTTCCATCCCTTCCCTTTGCGTGCACAGGTGCTGCATTTTTATTTGATCACTATAGAGACTGCTTCAAATTTTGTTAATTTATTAATTCATCTTGATTATTCACTGGTCTCCCAGCAGTTCTCTGAATTCTGTGTTTTAACTAACATTCTCAATCTGCTTTTCAATAGGTACCAGTCCAGCCTTATGTCTTAAAGACAAAGGAATTTTTACAGAAAGAAGTGGGTGCTTGACTCACCAATCAGATAAAAGTGGAGCTGGATTTGGCATAGTGAGGGCTATTTCATTAACCAAATAGGGGGGAAATGCACAACTGAATTATTGACAACGATGCTGAACTCTTTGGGGAAAATAAAAAATAAATAGATAACAACAACAACAAAAAAAAAAAAAAAAAAAAAAAGGGTAGACAGGATGACTAATAAAAAATATGACTGAGAAAATAAAAATATTGGTCACTCCATTTTGTTACTGAAAAAAAAAATATATATATTACTCCAGAGATCCAAAATCATGAAATCATAAATGCTGTCATCACTGGGGATAATAAGATAGAAATGTTGATGGCCATGGATCCTAGATTATGCAGAGATCTCCAATCCTCTTCTCAAAGTAGCTCATGAGCAATAACAAAAAGTATTTGACTAAACTTTAAATTAAACAAACAAGTGGCATTTGAGAAATTACAATTGGCTCTCTCAATTGCACAATGCCTAAGACAATTATTCTAAACCAATAAATCTATTAGATTTTGCTTGAGAAAAAAAAGAGAGGTTAAATTAAACTTTATGGTGACTGATGTTGTCCAGATGCATATGACATTCAGAAACTATGTGGAATGCTACCAGGTCTACGCTCAGGAAAGTCCAATGAAACAAAAAAAAAGTTAATATTATCCTATTTGGAATCCGTGGCATTCCACAGATAAAACCATTCAGTTCACAATCAGACAAATCTCAAGACAAAACATGTTTTTGGCCAAAAAGGGGGGTGTGAAAGAGTGTGAAAAAGTATGAATGATGGTGTTGTGGAGTGAAAGAAGGTGTCTGACGAGACACTGATGCAAATTAATCATTTTGCCAAAACAGCTGTATGAAAATTTTAATATGTGGGCCCACAGGGCAAATTATGCCCAATAAAATAATGACCATGGATGAATTTGGTTAAGTTTCCTGGTCAGTACCTAGGTTATTGTTGTGGCATAAAGAAAAACAGTGCCACACTTGCACAGCGCATTACATGGGAAGGCAGAGCAAGCTTGCTTGCTCTGTCCACCCCATATCTAACTTTCTTTTCAGCATATCATGATGGAGCTGATTCTGTGTCAAAAGGATAAAATATTGTCTGAATGTTAACATAATTAATGTGGGTTGAGTGTGTTCCAGGTCAAAAGGCCTATGCTACTGAGCAAGATAGGCCTAAGAAAGTATCCAGTGATATGGTGGAACTCAGTTTATAAAACAAAGAGATAACTGAATTAGCAAATTGTTGAGAATAAATTTGAAATTAATTAAAAAATTAATGCAAATGCTTTAAAAAAGGATGCAGAAAACTGAGTAAAACCAAATTGTTTATTATATTATAGAAAATGGGTATTAGCCCTATACTCATTGTATTGACAGCAATGGATTTGTGAGAGCTTAAAAAAGGGGCCAGGACAGCCCTCAACCCACATGAAATTTCCACAGGTTACACCAAGAAGGACAACTGGCCAGATGAGCAAATGAGCATGCTTGATATCACTAACAGATTACTCTGAAAGTTTGCATTTACAGGTGACAGCAGTTCTATCAAGGCCAGGGAATGGTTTGCTCCACTAATAAGAACCAGTGAGTGTGCAGTTATGATCGCGAGGGAGAATCTTGCATTGATCAGCAAAATAGATGCACAAGTTGTCAAAGCTGGAAATGCTAAGATGTCAAGATGATGAAAAATTGAATTTGAAGAGTAACCAAAATGTACATTACCCGGACTGGCCTTATACACCCAACTGGAAGTCACAAACATTGACAAATGATGGAGATTCTAGTACCTCAACTGAGGACGAAAAAGAAGTATAAAGATGAACCATACCCTGGGTGTAAGTGCTAGCCTAACCTCTGCCCAAGGGTGGCCCTCTACGTTGCGCAAAGTGTCTGGGCTGAAGATCAACTATGCTATTTTTGTGTGATGTTACATGTTATATGTTTTTAATTTTTATTTCTGTTGTATAACTGTGACAACCAAAGGCAAGTGCTGAACCAATTGCATGCTCATGCTTATAACATTGTTTTATCTTAAATGAGGGATTAGGGAGACAGGATCTTTTACTCCTTCCTAGTCAAGTGTGGGGGGCGAGGTTTGGTCCTGCTGCTCTGCCAGAGTGCTGTTGCATAATCTAGTCATTGGTGATAAAGCTGTATGACTTAATTTGGTCACTAGGTAGTAATAACTGATGAGACTGAATTATGAAACTGCACTCTGGGAAAGACAAGTAAAGGTGAGACTTAGTAAGTCTCAAAGGGGGGAATGTAGAAGAGTTTTATTAATCAAAATATAAATTAATCAAGTTTAATCAATGTGAATATAGCCATTTATGTATCAAGTTATTCTACTATTATAAAATTGTATCTGCCTGTGTGAGTAGAGGCCTGCAGAAGAACGGAATGTGCTGACGTATGGTTTAAGATAAAACTGCACATCTTGGTTTGACATGATAGGGTCTCCTCCTTTAACGTAACGTAAATTGAGGCCTATTATCTGCTCCAGGAAGCAGATGGAGGCACAGCCAAAAGAAGATAAACAATGGTATAGGAAATGTATGGAACACGCCTTAAAGGAGAAAACTATATAACAATGTGTAAACCACAGACTCGGGAGATTCCCTGCAGGGTTTCTCGGCCTTATTGTCAAATGATAATAAAGTCTCTCTTCTGGCATCAAAACCCCAAGACTGCAAGAGTGATTCTTCGTGGTAAAGGCAGAAACCACCACACCAGCAGCTAAAATCGCTACTAACAGGCGCTTGAGGTCGAGCAGACAGCAGCATTCAGCTCAGAGCGCAGCCGAGCCAGAGCCCCGCTCACCAGACACATTATCCCTCTCTCCAGCATCTCCACTTCTAAGCTTCTCACAGAAAATGGAGGAACTGGTGTATGCTGGGACCAAACTTTCCCACTCTTTTGCTGCAAGCCCCGAGATGTCAACTAAAAAAACGTCGGGCCCCACAACCACCAAAGCCTGCAGGCCCAGCTCTCCCTCCTCCTCCTGCGAGAGCTCTCCGACCGCTGCCACAATGCCAGGGCCCAAACCCTCCTCCATCGGCTGTAGGTGAACCAAAAACAACTGATAGCTACTCTCAGTGGTCCCCACTATGTTAGCAGCAACTTACACAAATGTTTACAGAACAAGCGGGAACCCAGTATGCCTGTAGCTTTCTCTTTCTCTATCTCTGTTTTATCACGTGATAGAAAGTCTAAGGCCTTCTCAAGCCGTACGGCTGACCCATCTAATCTGCGGCCTGTAATGCATCAATCTGAGATTGCTGTAGAGACAAAATGTAATTCCATCAAGTTAGCATTTTTAAACATTCGCTCACTAAAAAATAAATCATTTCTGATCAATGACTTAATAACCACAAACAACCTGGATTTTATGTTTCTAAATGAAACATGGCTAGAAGACAGCTGCAGTGCAACAGTCCTCAATGAAACAGCCCCTCCTAACTTTAATTGTATAAGTGTCTGCAGGACTGTTAGGAGAGGTGGAGGTGTAGCTGCTCTATTTAAAGATGTTTATCAATGCAAGCAGGTGTCATTTGGTCAGTATTTGTCTTTTGAATACCTAGGTATTGTGCTGAAAGGTGCTCCACGCTTTCTGTTTATCATCGTTTACAGGCCTCCAAAATACAGCCTATGTTGAAGAGTTCACAGAACTGTTATCAATGATTTCCTCAGAGTTTGACTGTTTTGCTGTTGCAGGGGATTTTAATATTCACATAGATAATGCAGAAATCAAAACTGCTTATAACTGTTTTAAACAACTTTTGACCTGATTCAGCATGTGCATGGACCCACACACAATCGTGGACACACTCTAGATTTACTCATCAGTAGAGGTCTAAACATTTCATCCATTGTTATTAAGGATGTAGCACTATCTGATCACTTATGTATTTTCTTTGATATATTGATCTCTGCTACCACTGAATCTAGATCTGTCTCTGTCAGAAAGAAATGCATTAACGAGAACACTAGTTCGCTATGTATGAAGGCCATATCTTTAACACCAAGCATTTATGCAGACTCTGTTGAGCTTCTCCTGGATTCATTTAACTCAAAAGTTAAGAATGTTATTGATGATATTGCTCCTGTAAAGGTCAGCAAGAAGACTGGCAGACAAAAATTATTTTGGAGAAAATCAACAGCAGTTCAGAGTATGAAAAGACAATGCAGAAAAACTGAGCGGATGTGGCAGAAGACGAAACTCGAAATTCACTATAGCATCTATAAAGACAGCCTTCATGCTTTCAATGTGGAACTAGCCACAGCTAGACAGACCTTCTTCTCAAACCTTATAAAGAGTAACTTAAAGAATACTCACACTCTTTTTGCTACTGTTGAGAGACTGACAACCCCCCCCCCCAAGTCAGATTCCCAGTGAAATGCTCTCCGACAGCAAATGCAATGAGTTTGCTTCCTTCTTTTCTGAGAAGATCAATAATATCAGAAAGGAGATTGGCACATCCTCAAGTTATTCAGAGGTCACACAGATTTGACCGAAATTTCAAAAATAAGTGACTATGTCTGTTTTTGAAGCAATTGATAGCAAAATTTTGGAAGAAATAGTACAGCACCTTAAATCGTCAACCTGCTATCTTGACACACTTCCTACATCTTTTTTCAAAAGTGTGCTTAACTGTTTAGAAGCAGATATCTTAGAAGTGGTGAACGCCTCACTTCTCTCTGGGACTTTTCCAAACTCCCTAAAAACTGCAGTTGATTGAAACACAATTTTCAATCTGGTTTCCGAGCGCATCACAGCACTCATTAAGATAATAAATGATATTCGCTTTAATTCTGATTCTGGCAAAATATCAGTGCTGGTACTACTAGATCTTATGGCGCTTTTCCACTGCACGGCACGGTACGGTTCGGTACGGTTCACGTTTGGGGGCTTTTCCACTGGGTACAGTGCCTGGTACCTGGTACTTTTTTTAGTACCACCTCGGCCGAGGTTCCATGCGAGCCGTACCGTTACCAAAACGTGACGTGTAAACTCTGCTGATCATTGATTGGCTGGAGAGGATCGTCACTGCCTGTGTCACTGAACTTGTGGCACGAAACACAACAGACCCGCTAGATTTAAATCAGTAAACAGTACTGAATGAGCGCACCTTTTTTAAACAACCAAAAAATGGCTGTTTCGTTGTCTTTTGAGGAAGTACAGACGTTCCTCTCATTGATAGCCGAGGAGCAGATCCAGCGAGAGCTTGATGGAGCGACGCGGAGTAAAAAAGTTTTTCAGGAGTCTCGGCAGTAGTGGCGGCGCAACTATAATGACACGTGAATAATCCCGCCCACTCTAAAGCAGTACTAAACTGCAGTGGAAACGCAAACCGACCCGAACCAAGCCGTACTGGGCCGTGCCGAACCGAGTCGTACCAGCAGTGGAAAAGCACCATTAGTGCTGCGTTTGACACTGTAGATCATAACATACTTCTAGAGAGACTGGAAATTGTGGATTATTGTAATGGTCTCCTCACCGGCCTTCCCAAGAAGACCATTAGACAGCTGTAGCTCATCCAGAACGCTGCTGCCAGGATTCTAACTAGAACCAGAAAATCTGAGCATATCACACCAGTCCTCAGGTCCTTACTGTCACGAATCTGGTCCATGCACTTCCGTTTACTCGCCACCAGAGGTCACTCGCTCACCACATGAACTCTTGCACTACACTAACTGTTGAATGTCACCTAAGACTACATTTCCCATAATCCATTGCACTGACGACGCACAGCTGATTACACTGATCACACAGTTGATTACACTGATTACACAGCTTACTTGAACCTTGGACTTCCTCTTGCTCTCTGCCGAGTATTGCATGCACATATCGTAACCCTAGCCGATAGCTACCTTACAGAGCCTTTTGTAGTAGTCATAGTTTTGCCTTGCCTTGTGTATTTTCTAGTGTTTTGATTCTTGCACGTGTTTCCTGGATTAACCCTTTGCCTTCCCATTCGGACTCGGTTTACACCTCTCTCGGACTATTGCTTGTGTACCTGGATTATCCCTCTGCCTTGCCCTGTTGGATATTGTTCGCCGATCGTCGACCCACGCTTGCCCTAGGATTACTCTCTGCCTTGTCTGTGTTATACCTGTTTGCCACTGTCCGACCCTGCCTGTGTTTTGACCATGTCTCAGAATAAAGCCTTGCATATGGATCCGCACGTCTCTCGTCTCGTCGGCTCCGTAACAGAATACTCGGCCACTCAAGGATCCAGCGGCTTTCCCAACGGACATTTGCCAGGTATGGACGCAGCGATCTTGTTGCTAGCGCTCAAGCAGGGCACACGATCACTCGAGTGTTACATTGCAGAATATTTGGCTCTGGCTAATGGCTCAGAATTACCAGACTGCATGCTAATAGACTTTTTCTGTGATGGCCTTAACCAGACTGTAAAATCAAAAGTGATTCCTCAGGGACCTCGTTCGTCACTGAGTAATTTTCTGGATTATGTTCTGTTAACTGTTGGTTCAGCGTTCACTGTGGGTGTCGCGGAGGAACGCAACACCGCACTCAATTGTATGATCACAGCCGCGCTAGAGCACGCTCACAAAATGGCGGCGACAGCAGAGCCCGTTCACAAAATGGCGGCCACAACAACACCCCTTCATGTCATTGCTGCCAGTCATGAGTCAATTCAAGTCACGGTTGATGTTAAAGAGCCAAGTCAAGTCACGGTGGATGTTAAAGAGCTAAGTAAAGTCTCAGTTGATGTTAATGAACTAAGTCAAGTCACCATTGATCGTCACAAGTCAAGTCACATCTACGCAGATCTTCCAGAATCTCTTCTCGTCTCAGCTGGTCAGCCAGAGTCACACCGTCACAGCTGATCATCCAGAGTCACACCACATCACAGCTGATCGTCACAAGTCAAGCCAAGCTACAGTTGATCTTCGTGAGTCCAGCCAAGCCACAGTTGATCTTCGTGAGTCCAGCCAAGCCACAGTTGATCGTCGTGAGTCAAGCCAAGTCAATGTTGATCGTCATGAATCAACCCATCTCACAACTGATCTGCCAGGGTCTCGTCATGTCTCAGCTCATCATCACGAGTCAAGTCACATCTCTGCTGATCGTCACGAGTCAAGTCACGTCTCTGCGGATCGTCACGAGTCAAGTCACGTCTCTGTGGATCGTCAAGAGTCTCTTCACGTCTCAGCTCTTCAGCCAGAATCTCTTCACGTCTCAGCTCTTCAGCCAGAGTCTCTTCACGTCTCAGCTCTTCAGCCAGAGTCTCTTCACTTCTCAGCTCTTCAGCCAGAGTCTCTTCATGTCTCAGCACTTCAGCCAGAGTCTCTTCACGTCTCAGCTCTTCAGCCAGAGTCTCTTCACGTCTCCGCCGAGCTGCCAGAGCCTCTTCACGTCTCCGCCGAACTGCCAGAGTCTGTCACACCCAGAGATTTAAGGTCAGTTCTTCGAGTTCCCTGTCTGGTGTCCAGCGTGAGGGATGCACCGCTGGTGTCTGCACGAGCAGCTGGTATCCCCAAACCCACTCACTTTAGCCCTCCTGTCCCTGAACTGATTCCCCTGCCTGTAGTGCTTCCCACAATGGGGATCGCTTTATGGTGTATTTGGGCTGCATACACCACCACTGAAACTCTAGAGACGGCGACGGCCACTGAGATGTCTCCAGAGGTGGTGGCTGACGCTGCAGAACCTTCTGGTGTAGTGGGGCATGCTGCCGTGTTCCCCGAGGCGACGCCCGCTGCAGTTTCTCCAGAGGTGGCGGCTGATGCTGCAGAACCTCCTGAAGCAGCGGTGCTCTCTTTAATTCCTTGCATGGTGGTGGCGCCCAGTAATGCACTCGCCCTGTCCTGTCACGGTTATGGAGGCCGTCAGCGAACCCTTGCTTCGCTCTGGGCCGGCGGATAGGGCTGTTCCTGAACTCTCGTCCTGTCCTGTCACAGCTACAGAGGCTGGTTATGAACCCTTAAATCCGCCTGTCATGAGCCCAGAATATATTGATGACTTTTTAGTGTACTCTGTCATGGATGCTCTGTCTGTCTCGTGTGTCTCGGTGTTCCCTAGGTCCCAGTCCCTGCCGTGGTCTTCAGGTCCGTCTGTTCTGCCGAGGTGGTCTTCTGCTCAGGTCTGGTGGTCTTCCGCTCCGTCTGTTCCAGTCTGGTGGTCTTCAGCTCCACCGTGGAGGTCTTCTGCCCCGTCTCCTCTGCACTGGTGGGCTCCAGTCCCGTCCGCTCCACCCTGGTGGGCTCCAGTCCCGTCCGCTCTGCCATGGAGGTCCTCTGCTCTGTCTGCTCCGCCCTGGTGGGCTCCTGTCCCGTCTGCTCCGACCTGGTGGGCTGACAAGGCAGCGTCGCAAGCGGTGTGAGAGAGGACGGAAGCGCGGAAAGCGCGGAGGTATACGAGCGAGGCTAAGAGCTAATCCCACAAGACCGGCTCTTCCAACACTCATGCTCTCAAACGTTCGCTCTCTGGAAAACAAACTGGACTTAATACAACTCAGTCGGTCTACACAGCATGAGGCAAGGGAGATTGTTGTGTGTTTGTTTTCACTGAAACATGGCTAAATGACAACATCCCGGACTACGCCATTCAGTTGAACAGGCTAACATGCTGCCGATCGGACAGAGACACAACACTTTCTGGTAAGAAGTGTAAACACACCTTGTAAACACACAAGGTGGTGGCTTGTGTGTTTATATCAACAAAGAATGGTGTAACAATACTGCGGTATTATCAAAACACTGCTCATCACTGGTGGAGTTTATGTTTGTGAAGTGCCGACCGTTCTATATGCCGCGGGAGTTCACGGCCATTGTTATTGTCGCGGTTTACATTCCACCGTGTGCAAACGCTAAGGACGCGCTTCGTGAACTGTATTGTGCTATCAGTGAACAACAAACAAATAACCCTGACGGCTTTTTCATCATAGCCGGTGACTTCAACCACGCAAATTTAAAGACAGTTTTGCCAAAGTTCTACCAACATGTTAACTTTGCAACAAGAGGAAATAATACGCTGGACTTTGTTTACACAACCGTAAAGAACGCTTACAAATCTGTACCCCTCCCCCACCTCGGGTACTCAGACCACATCTCTGTTATGCTAATCCCAGCATATATACCACTTTTGAAACTCGCCAAACCGGTTCAAAAACTCATCACAATCTGGCCAGAAAATGCTACTTCAACACTACAGGACTGCTTTCAGTGCACAGACTGGAACATGTTTAAAGAGGCGGCCACCTACAACAACCACACGGACCTGCAGGAGTACACTGAAACTGTGACTGCTTACATCAAAAAGTGCATGGATGATGTGACAGTCACTAAGACCATCACCACACGTGCAAACCAAAAGCCGTGGATGACAGCAGAGGTTCGTGGGCTGCTAAAAACCAGAGATGAAACATTCAGATCAGGAGACAAAGCAGCCCTCAAAACAGCGAGAGCCAATCTGTCCCGTGACATCAAAAATGCAAAACGGTCACATGCTCAAAAAATCAATAATCACTTCACGGACTGCAGAGACACACGGAGCCTGTGGCAAGCCATTCAGACCATCACTGACTACAAGCCCCCGCCACAGGCCTGTGATGATGATCCATCCCTCCCCGATACACTCAACCACTTTTATTCACGGTTTGAAATGCAGAATGACACACCACAAAAACTGCCCACACCTCCCAACGACCAGGTGCTCTGTCTGACTGCAGCCGACGTAAGGAAGACCCTATCCAGGATTAACGCACGAAATGCTGCGGGTCCTGACAACATACCTGGCCGTGTACTGAAAGACTGTGCTGCACAGCTGACGGATATCCTAACAGATATCTTCAACACCTCGCTGAGCCAGGCAGTCATCCCCACATGTCTAAAATCCACAACAATCATACCGGTACCAAAGAAATCACCTGTGTCCTGTTTAAACGACTACCGTCCCATAGCACTGAAGAGAGAGTAGTAGGGCACGTTGTCACAAAAACTTTGATTTATTGCCCTCATAAAAATCCCACCCAGTAAGCCCCCAATTCCCCCCCCCTCCCTCCTGTCCACCTGGTTTGTACACCCCCACCCCCAGCTAGATGAGGAATTGATTATTAGGTCCGCTGTGTTTAAGGAATTTTTTATGACTTGTGTGTGGGGCCATTGTTGTGTGATTTAAACTTTAAATGATGATGTTGTGTTAAAGGGAAGTTTTTATTAAAGTGTTTTTTCACATTGTGTAAAACGTGTGATGATTTGTATTTTCCCCCTACAAGATGTGTTGTAGGGAAAGCATTGTTAGGCAAACTTAGAAAATAAAACATTAGTTTTCTCTTCTATCGTTTGACAGAGAAGAAGTTTTATTCACAAAAAAAAAGCAGCAAGCACGTACGTTAACGTTAGAATTGGGTGTCTTATCTTACCGTGTTTGTGAAATAAGTCTCTACGTTTAAAAGTAAAAAAAAGGGCCTTAAAATTAAGTAATATCGTTCGTTAAAACAAGGCAGTAGTCAAAATCTCCTTGTCTGTTGTTACAAGATGGTATGACTGAGTTAAAGAAGAGATGTTTTATTCACAAAAAGCTGTAAATACTAGAAAAAAAAAAAGGCTGTCTTATCTTACAGTGTTAAAAGAGTAAAAAGAGCCTTAAAATAAACGACTATCAGAGGTTTTTGTTTGTTAAAACAGGGTTATCCTGGTCTGTCGTTACAAGTTAGTTTGACCGAGTTAAAGAAGAAATGGTGTTTTATCTCACTGTGTTACTGTATAAAGATCATACGGTTTAAAAGTAAAAAAGAGTCTTTAAATAAACGAACGGCGTTAAAACAAAGCTATCCTGCAGTAGTCAAAATCTCCGTGGTAGACGAGCGTTACAAGTTATTCACAACAGAAAAAACTCCGCAAAGACAAAGAATCCGCGTGTGTCTAGCGCTGATCCGAGACAACGTCCGCTCTCTGTAGCTGCCAAACCCAAATGAGGGCCTGGAACCCCGGCTGACCAAACCACGCCTACGGCCGTCCCCCCTAACAGAGGAGGTTCAAAGATTTAAAATAAAGTAATGTTTTTAACGTTATTTTAATAAAACTTTACCAGTTCTTTAATTAATGAAGACCTTATCACTTTTAAATCTGTTTATTCTTTTAACTCTAGTTCATAGGGAAAAACGTTGTTTATTTTATTTGCTTAATTCGTCTAGTCCTTTAATAGATATTTGTTTTTGTCAAGTTAAGATATAACCGGTGTTTAAAATTAACTTATACAAGTTTTTCCTTTTTAAACAAAGAACTCTAGTGCATAGGAAAAAAACGTTGTTTATTTTATTTTATTTGCTTAATTCGTCTATTCCTTTAATAGAACTTTAATAGAGTCTTTTAAAAATTAGCTTATACAAGTCTCCTTTTAAACAAAAAATCACTAATATACAGGGCTTTATTTTTATTTAATTATTCGTACTTAATTCAGTCAACCCTATTATTTACTCTCTGATTTTTGTTAAACTTAAGACATAATGCAATGATGACGGTATAAAATAGATTTGCGGCTACATAAGTTTTAGTCCTAAACATAACCTCTGTTTTGTTTTATATTACGTTTAATAACTTTATTTACTCATTGATTTGTCAATATTAACTTACGACGTGGTATAGCAGTTAAAACGCGTGTACAAATATCTAACAGGTCCGAAACCAACTGTTTTTTGTTGTTGTTGTTGTTTCATACGTGTAATAAAATCAACGCGGTTTTTTCTCTGTGATTTTACAGCCATAAGGCCTGGGCCGGTGCGTTATCTATTAATTGAAACCGACAACAAAGAAATGCAAATATCACGTCTGGCCTTTTGATTACTGAAGCATAACTCATTAGCAAACTAACTAGTTTTTGAGGGGGTCTGGCATCGTAAATTTTGTTAGAAGGTTAGTTAAAATCCGTAGATCAAAGCATAGACATTGTGGCTATTTTATGACGTACACCTGCTTGTGCGAACTCTTGTCAAAAGTTTGTTGGAATGGTTCGCTGGATGGTCAACACACACACACACACACACACACACACACACACACGCACACACACACACACACACACACACACACACTCTCTCTCACTCCTACATTTACAAATGAAAACTTTTAGAAGCACTCCGGGTATCTGATGAAAAACAGGTTGATTAAACAACTATACGACTTTTGTTTTAACAAATACATTTTTTGATCTTTCAAACCATAATGCTCTAAACAAACCAATTAATGATTAGAAGTAGTCAAACGATCCTCTGATGAACACAAGACGGTTACAGAGTCTTTCTTTATGAATTAGCCCTAAATTAGACTAAAAATGAGCTGTGGTGAGGTTGTTTGCAACAAAAGTAGTTCTTAAACAAGCTGCAACAAATGTGTCACAGAATCTTTACAGAAGTTTAGACTTTCTCTCTCACTTTAAAAACGGTGTTATTAACCGTGTGTTTAAATGCAGCATGTTTTATTTTTACACTATAATGTTTTATTTATTAAAATAAAAACAACTGGTCTATATAGGGTTATTTTACTAAGATATGATCAAATAATTGACAGAGGAAATAGTTCAAATAATCGATAAGTCCAACTTATCAACCCCGTTTGAAGTGTCTGACGGTTTGTGACAAATATCTTAATGATACAGACGTGTTAAGATGTTAAGTATGTGTGAAACATGTGTAAAGTTCAATATTACTGTTAAAAATAGTAATATTGTAAATTATTATAAATTTTAAATATGTGTAAAATCGTATATGTTGTTTTTACTTTTTGTTGTTAAGAAATGTTTTCATTTTAATCTAGCCTGTACTTAGTATATCTGTACTGTAAAAGAACAAATATACATTTTCACTTAAAACTTCTCTGTAAAATAATTACACCTACAGTTTTAAACATGTTTAAAAAGTTTTTAAACATATTCTGAGTCGCTAAAGTAAGTCATGATGTCTATTGTCTTTAAATTCAACTTTAGTTTTATTCTTTAATTTCTTTAAAATAGCCTGATGATAATGAAACCAAGTGTTTTTCTCACACGAGTAGATAACTCTTCGGATGTGTTTATGACAAACAAGTCAATTTTTACTTTGAAAACTTACAAGTTTTTCAAATGTATGACTGATCTTTTCTCATTTGACAGACCCGTGATGTTTAACACCCAGAGGGAATACAAGTTGTTTTCATGAAACCTTAAACGGTGTAAATTTCTCAGCTAGAACACAAAAACATGTACATTTTGACTATTTGACTCTTTTTGTAAGTAGCATGTCATTGAAAAGGTTTACCAAAAAATTCAAGCAGCGTCTGTGTTTTCAACACGAAAGAATTGTACAAGGCTATTTCAACTATCATCATCGTTTCTTTTTTGATCCTAACAAAGTGGTAATGAATTTTCTATGACAGGTTTTACAGTTCTCGTACTATATGCGTAAATAGCTGTGCTACAACATTTATGATTATTTTGAATAACAACAGATTTTTGTCAGGGATGTGGCACATCTAAGAATAATAATCTTGTGTAAATTATACTTTTTTTTTTTTTCTTACATCGTTAGTTTTAGTCATATTAGCAAGACTTCAGATGGTCGTTCACAATTGTTTGTTGGACCGTGTGTGTTTTTAGGTGAAGACAACTCTTTGTGAGATGTCATCAAGAAATTAAGTAACAGCCTTTTGTCTTTGAGATATTTATTTTAGTGCAAACTGTCCACACATGAAGCATCAACACGAAAATCAAGTATTGCTGTCTTACCCTTAAAACTATTACAACTGAAACTATTGCACTGAAAGTTGTACATTCATTTACGTTTGAGCATGTTAAATTTCCACGCTCTTGTAAAGAGTATTGATACATATCGGGCACAATCATCCAAGAGACAAAATCACTAAGTATAGCAAGACAAGAAAATGTTTATAAAGCAGATAGAACCTAAGCAGTGGTGAAAGTTTAACAAACTTGGGGTCATGAAGCAACCGTCTATCACGACGCACGTTCTCCAGAATGGCTTTGATGATTCGGTTCATAATATCATGATGAAGACGGGCTGAATATTCAGATAGCAGAGGGGTCTGACTGACTTTTTGCTAATATTTGATTTCAAGAACGCACAACCAAATCCTATTGCCATTTCACAAAATAACACCACAACAGGAGATCCATTTCAACATATACATGTCAAGTCTGCTTTACCATAAGTATAACGTATTCTTCTTATATATATATATATATATATATATATATATATATATATTTGTTCAGGCTAAATACGTTTTAACAACTCTTTTTGTTTTTGTTTTTACAAAGCTGTTAAATTGAACATTTGTAACTAATACTCACTCAAATGTTGCTGGCCTTTCAGGTCAGCGAACTACAATACCCTGCATACACCTCAGACTACAAACATGGCCGTCGGGGGGGGGGGGGGGGGTTCTATTTCCCATAACGGACATACGTGACAGAACTCTAAATCGTCAGACTTCTGATTATACGCACGCTCAGATACCCTATATAAAAAGACTTGCATTTCCACACTTTTTGCGAAGTAGCCTATACGCTTCTTCCGTATTGTGATGTTACAAACAGTTTTTGCGATCACCGTTAGTGATGCGAAGCCCGATCCATTCGGTTCATCGTCACCTTAAGTCATCTCGCTGTGATGTCACCGTATAATTATTTTCTAACAACTCATGGTCATTTTTATATCAGTGAAACATTCAAATAAAGTTAACGGTGTAAAGGTGTCTTTTGTTCATTTAACCTGATGATGTTTGTGGTTGCGGTTACATTCACAGATCCTTCATGTCGGATACCAGTCATAATCTGTCTAATATTGTGCAGTCTACACATAAACGCTATGTTCTACATGTCTAAAGTATAAGTCTGTAGAAAGAATAAACTCATTGATTTAACTTAACAACTTTACAATATAATCTGCACGCACGATAAACCATACACTCTTAAAATCGATAGTATACAAAATATGTGTAAAAGGACGGATAACATGTTAACGTGATGTTTTGGTTCGCGACTTACACAACTGTTCGTTACTTAACGTTTTCATTAAGTTTTAATATAAAAGATAATAGTCTATTAACAATTTATATGGTTTAATTATGAAATCGCACAAAGAACCGCTGAAGTACTGTTTGATAAAATTGAAATAATAACCTACTATGTGCTCATTTATCCGCTTTATTTACATTATGCTGAATGTTAAACTCTTAAACAGAAACATTAAAACATTTCAAACTTGTCAAACATCCGCTTCGACACATTCCTCTTATGAAAACGCTTAAATAGAATTCTGTCAAACAGAACGTTGTCTGCGAGTTCCCGACGCGTAAATTACCAACGAGTTCTCAAAGAGAACATACCGAGCTTGAAAATATGTTCAAAACACATAAATAGCCATCACGCATATAGTTCATGCTTTGTTCTAACGCATTCTGCTCGCCTTAAAACGATACATTCAATCAAAAATCTGACCGAAAGACAGACAAAACCTCAACGGTAGCTGAGATGGGTCGAGAGGAAAGGGTACAAATAATTATTCTTTGCCACAATAACACATTTGATACCCTTACTGTAGACTTTCTCGACATTCTTTATCCTAGTTATTATTTACCTCTTATTCAATCATAAAACTACAAGAGTTAAAGAAAATTCCTTAATTGATAATGTTTTAACAAATTCTCTAAGTGAAGAAATTAAATCCTGTGTTTTATATTCAGATTTGTCTGATCATTTTCCTTATGGCGTTATTCCGTAATTAGGGTTAACAGGGTTAAACTCTCAAAAGAAATACAGCAAAATAATGTTTTATCGATCGATTAAATATGATAGTCCCTCTACACGACACTGCTTAGGACTAAACAAAATATATTTATTTTAGGACATCTTTCCGGTCTGTCCACGATGCGGGTTCACAAGACAAACCGAGCATAAAAAGCGAGTGTTTGTGTTTTTCTGTTACCTGTACAACTCTAAAAGCTACGCATTTCACAGCGCGTACATGGATACGGATTTATTTCGTGTATGTCTCTAAACAATAGTTAGGTAAACGGCTTACAGTTGATACGTCGTTTTAAGTGAAAGGTGGGATGATTCGTGTCTTTTTTTATTCTGTCCACACCAGTGCTTTGAAAGGTGCACGTTTTTGACCGTTTTTAGATGGTCTGCACCGGCACACAGACACGTGTTTTAAGAATGCATCTGACCAAAAGGTTTGATCCTGGGGAAACAGCAACTGTGTGTGTGTGTTGTCATGATTGTCTTCAGAATTGAACCGCTTTTATTTAAACAATGTAACATGAAGCTACTGTATTCAACAGCACAGTCCCTTGAAATACTGCACTTTAGCTTTTTTTCCCTTCTAAATATCTAAACATGTATTTAACTTAAATATTAATTGTTAAGTGTTTACAAAGTTGTCATAACTGTTGTTGGATTTATATTTCACCAAACCTAGAGGACTGAAAACAGGTTTAGCATAAGACCGCATTACAGCCGTTAGCCCGAAAATGCAAGGCAACTGAGATTTAATTACTGAGATAATCTACAGAATGTGAAACAAGCTCACAGTTACATTAGAGTTTTGTTTATGTTTGTTACTGTTTCAGAGGTTTAACGCCGTCTCTGAAACCATCGTTGTGTTTTTTATCTTTCTATGTTTTGTTTGTGTTGTTCTGATCCGCAGGGTTCATTTTTAACATCACAAATCGTATCGTATTGTCATGTGTGAGTGTCTTGTTGTATTTTCATTTTTGTTTTTTGCAAACAGTACCGCTGTAATGTTAGCGACCTCTTTGTGTTCTTGGCTTCTCTATGTTCATATTCGTCAATATTGATGTGATTTTGTTTGATTAAATGAAGCATTTAACAAAATTTTGGGGTAATGTGTGTGAATATAGAATGCCGCACAAGGCTCTTTGAAAATATTTGATCTTGAAATATCCACGTAGCATTCGGAATCATTTAAGATTAATAATAACACATTAACATTTTACAGGATATGTGAGTTCTTGGCTGTTTTGTACATTAAATTAAACAGGGATGCATTTACCAGCAAGATCATTTTAATGACTTGTTCAAAAGAAAACATAAGATTGTTTAAGAAATAATAATCTCACCGAATGTATCAAAGCATCCGATGTTTATGACTACTGAAGGGCGCCACAATCTTGTTTTTTCACACCCGCAGGTCCTACCTACGTGCAAAAATTGGTATTCGGGCCACATAGTTAACCGGAGAAGACATTATAGTCTCCTGTTACGACGGTTGGTGTTGTTCCAAACAGTCGTAAAACCTCTAGAAGAATGATGTGTGTAACGCCACCAAAAAGTTCTATTGAAATGAGCGAGGAGCTGACTTTAGCACCGAGGAAAAATCAAGGGAAGAGCCTAAGAAAGGTTCTCGTTGAAGATGTAGATATTGTGAAACAAGATTTCACCGTGTCTTGTGATCGTGTGGGGAGATTTGTGTTTGACAAAGAGTTGCAGATTGTGAAACTCTACGTTTTGGAATCTTACGATGAATATACACCCGAATGCTCCTGCCCTGCTTATGCCCGCCATAGACTGGACATACTTCTACAATCAAATTTGGAGAAACTTTATTATGGATGACAAAATTTGGTACAATTTCCAATGGGATGGTGTAATGCCCGGCATGAGGTATAACGCAAGCAAGCCGCCAGACTACATATCCGTATCATCCTGTATGAACAAAACGCTTCATGACCAAAATTATCTCATGCTGGTAAATAAACGTCGGGAGAACTCTGAAACAAACTTTTTGTCTCAAAGTAGCGATGAGTCTGACTCTGATGAGTATGAACGAGACTGGCCTCTACCTGAGGTCAACCCTTTTGAATGCTGCAAAAAGAGTCTATATTTCGAGCAAAGCGACGTAGCTGTGTTAAACACCATTTTTTCAGCGATAGACGATCTGTTTCAGCCAAGTTAAATTTATTTAAACCACATAATCAGTATGTGTATTCAGTATATTCACCTATTCGGAATAACAAACATGAACAACGATGTCGTAAGGTTTCTTTTTCAGCGTTTACTCACCCATCTATGTGTTATGCTGTATGTTTAATGTTTAATGATTGGCTATTGAATTAAGTTTTCCCAACCCATTACCGTTACTTGAAACAATTGCCAACGTCTTAACAAAAATCCAAATAAATGACAGAGTTATCTCATAATCTTTAATCAAAATATCTTTCAGTGAAAATTACAGAATTCTCTTTGGTGTCATATGCGAGGCTTCGGCGGTCAAAGCAAAATCCTAACCAGGCCCGCTCACCCTCCTCCGCTATTGAGTGCAACCCCCATCCCAACAACTAACCAACCAATATCCGAAACGTAGAAACAAGATCTTTCCCCCCAACAACTTATGTTCGTTCGTATGTACAGAAGATTACAGCTACGCTACATCCCCTGTGAGCAAAGAACGGCCGTCCTCTGCTGTTATCGCAGGCTTTCCTAGATCTTGACAGCACGGTCAACGGAGCTACTGCAACAACTTGTTGATCAAAACATTATCTACAGTATACGGACCAACTTCAACAAGCCAATTTGCCTGAGCTCTGCAATTTTTCTACTAATAAGGCTTCGACGGGGTCTGAACCATAGCCGGAAATTGAAGCTGAAATTGCACAAGGAGCGGACAGTGCTGATCGGCGTCAATCGTTTAGGGAACAAAGTTTATCTTTTGGAGAGATTTGAATTCTGAACAGGATGTCTGACGCTACGCAAAAGCTGATGGAGCGTGACCGGAGTTCTGCCGCAACTACGGATGATCAGCTGAGGTGCGGCTGCTCCGCGGGGAAAACATGTCATTTAATTGACTTCATAGACGCTGCGTACAAACCGCATTACCGAGGACAGATGCTTAAACTGATGCAAACGGTCATCGAGCATACTTGCGATCCGAATCACGATTGTACGGAAGATACCAAACGTGTAAAAAATCTCAAGAATGAAATGGTCTTTGTAAGAAGCCTAAAAAAATAACCCATGGCCTGATTTGACTAGCATGTTTATTTACAGCAAAGAGCCGGTATGTATAACCACCAGAGAAATTCTGGATATGATGACTGAACGTAGGGATCAGATGGGAATTTACGAGGTTCTCTGTCTGTGTACGTGTGTAACAGATTTATGCTCGTCGCTGGTTGCAAAAAATTTTGAATCCGTGATATGTGAAATTATTGAATCGCAGGTCAATTTCATTTTACACAAAAACGTATTGGCAGTCAGAGATTTTCTTTGTTGGCTAGACCACTGTGTGTAACTGTGATTTGAATATTTTCTTCACTAATTCAATGTATGTTCATCGATATTGTTGAAATAAAAGCTTGAATCAACTCGTTATCGTCTTTTTAATTTCAAACAATTTAATAAAAAAGAAAATTACATTATCTTGTATCTTATATAAACTAAGATAGTATTAATAATATAACGTAAATGCCTTCTCCGGTTAAGGTATATTTGAACTGATACCAATTTTTGCACGTAGGTAGGACCTGCGGGTGTGAAAAAACAAGATTGTGGCGCCCTTCAGTAGTCATAAACATCGGATGCTTTGATACATTCGGTGAGATTATTATTTCTTAAACAATCTTATGTTTTCTTTTGAACAAGTCATTAAAATGATCTTGCTGGTAAATGCATCCCTGTTTAATTTAATGTACAAAACAGCCAAGAACTCACATATCCTGTAAAATGTTAATGTGTTATTATTAATCTTAAATGATTCCGAATGCTACGTGGATATTTCAAGATCAAATATTTTCAAAGAGCCTTGTGCGGCATTCTATATTCACACACATTACCCCAAAATTTTGTTAAATGCTTCATTTAATCAAACAAAATCACATCAATATTGACGAATATGAACATAGAGAAGCCAAGAACACAAAGAGGTCGCTAACATTACAGCGGTACTGTTTGCAAAAAACAAAAATGAAAATACAACAAGACACTCACACATGACAATACGATACGATTTGTGATGTTAAAAATGAACCCTGCGGATCAGAACAACACAAACAAAACATAGAAAGATAAAAAACACAACGATGGTTTCAGAGACGGCGTTAAACCTCTGAAACAGTAACAAACATAAACAAAACTCTAATGTAACTGTGAGCTTGTTTCACATTCTGTAGATTATCTCAGTAATTAAATCTCAGTTGTCTTGCATTTTCGGGCTAACGGCTGTAATGCGGTCTTATGCTAAACCTGTTTTCAGTCCTCTAGGTTTGGTGAAATATAAATCCAACAACAGTTATGACAACTTTGTAAACACTTAACAATTAATATTTAAGTTAAATACATGTTTAGATATTTAGAAGGGAAAAAAAGCTAAAGTGCAGTATTTCAAGGGACTGTGCTGTTGAATACAGTAGCTTCATGTTACATTGTTTAAATAAAAGCGGTTCAATTCTGAAGACAATCATGACAACACACACACACAGTTGCTGTTTCCCCAGGATCAAACCTTTTGGTCAGATGCATTCTTAAAACACGTGTCTGTGTGCCGGTGCAGACCATCTAAAAACGGTCAAAAACGTGCACCTTTCAAAGCACTGGTGTGGACAGAATAAAAAAAGACACGAATCATCCCACCTTTCACTTAAAACGACGTATCAACTGTAAGCCGTTTACCTAACTATTGTTTAGAGACATACACGAAATAAATCCGTATCCATGTACGCGCTGTGAAATGCGTAGCTTTTAGAGTTGTACAGGTAACAGAAAAACACAAACACTCGCTTTTTATGCTCGGTTTGTCTTGTGAACCCGCATCGTGGACAGACCGGAAAGATGTCCTAAAATAAATATATTTTGTTTAGTCCTAAGCAGTGTCGTGTAGAGGGACTATCATATTTAATCGATCGATAAAACATTATTTTGCTGTATTTCTTTTGAGAGTTTAACCCTGTTAACCCTAATTACGGAATAACGCCATAAGGAAAATGATCAGACAAATCTGAATATAAAACACAGGATTTAATTTCTTCACTTAGAGAATTTGTTAAAACATTATCAATTAAGGAATTTTCTTTAACTCTTGTAGTTTTATGATTGAATAAGAGGTAAATAATAACTAGGATAAAGAATGTCGAGAAAGTCTACAGTAAGGGTATCAAATGTGTTATTGTGGCAAAGAATAATTATTTGTACCCTTTCCTCTCGACCCATCTCAGCTACCGTTGAGGTTTTGTCTGTCTTTCGGTCAGATTTTTGATTGAATGTATCGTTTTAAGGCGAGCAGAATGCGTTAGAACAAAGCATGAACTATATGCGTGATGGCTATTTATGTGTTTTGAACATATTTTCAAGCTCGGTATGTTCTCTTTGAGAACTCGTTGGTAATTTACGCGTCGGGAACTCGCAGACAACGTTCTGTTTGACAGAATTCTATTTAAGCGTTTTCATAAGAGGAATGTGTCGAAGCGGATGTTTGACAAGTTTGAAATGTTTTAATGTTTCTGTTTAAGAGTTTAACATTCAGCATAATGTAAATAAAGCGGATAAATGAGCACATAGTAGGTTATTATTTCAATTTTATCAAACAGTACTTCAGCGGTTCTTTGTGCGATTTCATAATTAAACCATATAAATTGTTAATAGACTATTATCTTTTATATTAAAACTTAATGAAAACGTTAAGTAACGAACAGTTGTGTAAGTCGCGAACCAAAACATCACGTTAACATGTTATCCGTCCTTTTACACATATTTTGTATACTATCGATTTTAAGAGTGTATGGTTTATCGTGCGTGCAGATTATATTGTAAAGTTGTTAAGTTAAATCAATGAGTTTATTCTTTCTACAGACTTATACTTTAGACATGTAGAACATAGCGTTTATGTGTAGACTGCACAATATTAGACAGATTATGACTGGTATCCGACATGAAGGATCTGTGAATGTAACCGCAACCACAAACATCATCAGGTTAAATGAACAAAAGACACCTTTACACCGTTAACTTTATTTGAATGTTTCACTGATATAAAAATGACCATGAGTTGTTAGAAAATAATTATACGGTGACATCACAGCGAGATGACTTAAGGTGACGATGAACCGAATGGATCGGGCTTCGCATCACTAACGGTGATCGCAAAAACTGTTTGTAACATCACAATACGGAAGAAGCGTATAGGCTACTTCGCAAAAAGTGTGGAAATGCAAGTCTTTTTATATAGGGTATCTGAGCGTGCATATAATCAGAAGTCTGACGATTTAGAGTTCTGTCACGTATGTCCGTTATGGGAAATAGAACCCCCCCCCCCCCCCCCCCCCCCCCGACGGCCATGTTTGTAGTCTGAGGTGTATGCAGGGTATTGTAGTTCGCTGACCTGAAAGGCCAGCAACATTTGAGTGAGTATTAGTTACAAATGTTCAATTTAACAGCTTTGTAAAAACAAAAACAAAAAGAGTTGTTAAAACGTATTTAGCCTGAACAAATATATATATATATATATATATATATATATATATATAAGAAGAATACGTTATACTTATGGTAAAGCAGACTTGACATGTATATGTTGAAATGGATCTCCTGTTGTGGTGTTATTTTGTGAAATGGCAATAGGATTTGGTTGTGCGTTCTTGAAATCAAATATTAGCAAAAAGTCAGTCAGACCCCTCTGCTATCTGTATATTCAGCCCGTCTTCATCATGATATTATGAACCGAATCATCAAAGCCATTCTGGAGAACGTGCGTCGTGATAGACGGTTTGCTTCATGACCCCAAGTTTGTTAAACTTTCACCACTGCTTAGGTTCTATCTGCTTTATAAACATTTTCTTGTCTTGCTATACTTAGTGATTTTGTCTCTTGGATGATTGTGCCCGATATGTATCAATACTCTTTACAAGAGCGTGGAAATTTAACATGCTCAAACTTAAATGAATGTACAACTTTCAGTGCAATAGTTTCAGTTGTAATAGTTTTAAGGGTAAGACAGCAATACTTGATTTTCGTGTTGATGCTTCATGTGTGGACAGTTTGCACTAAAATAAATATCTCAAAGACAAAAGGCTGTTACTTAATTTCTTGATGACATCTCACAAAGAGTTGTCTTCACCTAAAAAACACACACGGTCCAACAAACAATTGTGAACGACCATCTGAAGTCTTGCTAATATGACTAAAACTAACGATGTAAGAAAAAAAAAAAAAGTATAATTTACACAAGATTATTATTCTTAGATGTGCCACATCCCTGACAAAAATCTGTTGTTATTCAAAATAATCATAAATGTTGTAGCACAGCTATTTACGCATATAGTACGAGAACTGTAAAACCTGTCATAGAAAATTCATTACCACTTTGTTAGGATCAAAAAAGAAACGATGATGATAGTTGAAATAGCCTTGTACAATTCTTTCGTGTTGAAAACACAGACGCTGCTTGAATTTTTTGGTAAACCTTTTCAATGACATGCTACTTACAAAAAGAGTCAAATAGTCAAAATGTACATGTTTTTGTGTTCTAGCTGAGAAATTTACACCGTTTAAGGTTTCATGAAAACAACTTGTATTCCCTCTGGGTGTTAAACATCACGGGTCTGTCAAATGAGAAAAGATCAGTCATACATTTGAAAAACTTGTAAGTTTTCAAAGTAAAAATTGACTTGTTTGTCATAAACACATCCGAAGAGTTATCTACTCGTGTGAGAAAAACACTTGGTTTCATTATCATCAGGCTATTTTAAAGAAATTAAAGAATAAAACTAAAGTTGAATTTAAAGACAATAGACATCATGACTTACTTTAGCGACTCAGAATATGTTTAAAAACTTTTTAAACATGTTTAAAACTGTAGGTGTAATTATTTTACAGAGAAGTTTTAAGTGAAAATGTATATTTGTTCTTTTACAGTACAGATATACTAAGTACAGGCTAGATTAAAATGAAAACATTTCTTAACAACAAAAAGTAAAAACAACATATACGATTTTACACATATTTAAAATTTATAATAATTTACAATATTACTATTTTTAACAGTAATATTGAACTTTACACATGTTTCACACATACTTAACATCTTAACACGTCTGTATCATTAAGATATTTGTCACAAACCGTCAGACACTTCAAACGGGGTTGATAAGTTGGACTTATCGATTATTTGAACTATTTCCTCTGTCAATTATTTGATCATATCTTAGTAAAATAACCCTATATAGACCAGTTGTTTTTATTTTAATAAATAAAACATTATAGTGTAAAAATAAAACATGCTGCATTTAAACACACGGTTAATAACACCGTTTTTAAAGTGAGAGAGAAAGTCTAAACTTCTGTAAAGATTCTGTGACACATTTGTTGCAGCTTGTTTAAGAACTACTTTTGTTGCAAACAACCTCACCACAGCTCATTTTTAGTCTAATTTAGGGCTAATTCATAAAGAAAGACTCTGTAACCGTCTTGTGTTCATCAGAGGATCGTTTGACTACTTCTAATCATTAATTGGTTTGTTTAGAGCATTATGGTTTGAAAGATCAAAAAATGTATTTGTTAAAACAAAAGTCGTATAGTTGTTTAATCAACCTGTTTTTCATCAGATACCCGGAGTGCTTCTAAAAGTTTTCATTTGTAAATGTAGGAGTGAGAGAGAGTGTGTGTGTGTGTGTGTGTGTGTGTGTGTGCGTGTGTGTGTGTGTGTGTGTGTGTGTGTGTGTGTGTTGACCATCCAGCGAACCATTCCAACAAACTTTTGACAAGAGTTCGCACAAGCAGGTGTACGTCATAAAATAGCCACAATGTCTATGCTTTGATCTACGGATTTTAACTAACCTTCTAACAAAATTTACGATGCCAGACCCCCTCAAAAACTAGTTAGTTTGCTAATGAGTTATGCTTCAGTAATCAAAAGGCCAGACGTGATATTTGCATTTCTTTGTTGTCGGTTTCAATTAATAGATAACGCACCGGCCCAGGCCTTATGGCTGTAAAATCACAGAGAAAAAACCGCGTTGATTTTATTACACGTATGAAACAACAACAACAACAAAAAACAGTTGGTTTCGGACCTGTTAGATATTTGTACACGCGTTTTAACTGCTATACCACGTCGTAAGTTAATATTGACAAATCAATGAGTAAATAAAGTTATTAAACGTAATATAAAACAAAACAGAGGTTATGTTTAGGACTAAAACTTATGTAGCCGCAAATCTATTTTATACCGTCATCATTGCATTATGTCTTAAGTTTAACAAAAATCAGAGAGTAAATAATAGGGTTGACTGAATTAAGTACGAATAATTAAATAAAAATAAAGCCCTGTATATTAGTGATTTTTTGTTTAAAAGGAGACTTGTATAAGCTAATTTTTAAAAGACTCTATTAAAGTTCTATTAAAGGAATAGACGAATTAAGCAAATAAAATAAAATAAACAACGTTTTTTTCCTATGCACTAGAGTTCTTTGTTTAAAAAGGAAAAACTTGTATAAGTTAATTTTAAACACCGGTTATATCTTAACTTGACAAAAACAAATATCTATTAAAGGACTAGACGAATTAAGCAAATAAAATAAACAACGTTTTTCCCTATGAACTAGAGTTAAAAGAATAAACAGATTTAAAAGTGATAAGGTCTTCATTAATTAAAGAACTGGTAAAGTTTTATTAAAATAACGTTAAAAACATTACTTTATTTTAAATCTTTGAACCTCCTCTGTTAGGGGGGACGGCCGTAGGCGTGGTTTGGTCAGCCGGGGTTCCAGGCCCTCATTTGGGTTTGGCAGCTACAGAGAGCGGACGTTGTCTCGGATCAGCGCTAGACACACGCGGATTCTTTGTCTTTGCGGAGTTTTTTCTGTTGTGAATAACTTGTAACGCTCGTCTACCACGGAGATTTTGACTACTGCAGGATAGCTTTGTTTTAACGCCGTTCGTTTATTTAAAGACTCTTTTTTACTTTTAAACCGTATGATCTTTATACAGTAACACAGTGAGATAAAACACCATTTCTTCTTTAACTCGGTCAAACTAACTTGTAACGACAGACCAGGATAACCCTGTTTTAACAAACAAAAACCTCTGATAGTCGTTTATTTTAAGGCTCTTTTTACTCTTTTAACACTGTAAGATAAGACAGCCTTTTTTTTTTTCTAGTATTTACAGCTTTTTGTGAATAAAACATCTCTTCTTTAACTCAGTCATACCATCTTGTAACAACAGACAAGGAGATTTTGACTACTGCCTTGTTTTAACGAACGATATTACTTAATTTTAAGGCCCTTTTTTTACTTTTAAACGTAGAGACTTATTTCACAAACACGGTAAGATAAGACACCCAATTCTAACGTTAACGTACGTGCTTGCTGCTTTTTTTTGTGAATAAAACTTCTTCTCTGTCAAACGATAGAAGAGAAAACTAATGTTTTATTTTCTAAGTTTGCCTAACAATGCTTTCCCTACAACACATCTTGTAGGGGGAAAATACAAATCATCACACGTTTTACACAATGTGAAAAAACACTTTAATAAAAACTTCCCTTTAACACAACATCATCATTTAAAGTTTAAATCACACAACAATGGCCCCACACACAAGTCATAAAAAATTCCTTAAACACAGCGGACCTAATAATCAATTCCTCATCTAGCTGGGGGTGGGGGTGTACAAACCAGGTGGACAGGAGGGAGGGGGGGGGGAATTGGGGGCTTACTGGGTGGGATTTTTATGAGGGCAATAAATCAAAGTTTTTGTGACAACGTGCCCTACTACTCTCTCTCACTGACCCCAATCATGATGAAGTGCTTTGAGAGGTTAGTCATGCAAAAAATCAAAAACAGCCTCCCCAACACACTCGATCTGCTCCAGTTTGAATACCGTCCAAACCGCTCTACGGACGACGCAATTTCCTCTACCCTCCACCGGGCTCTTACCCACCTAGAAAACAAAGACTCCTATTTTAGAATGCTGTTCATTGACTTCAGCTCGGCATTCAACACAATAATCCCACAACAGCTCATAAACAAACTAAACCTGCTGGGCCTTAACAATTCCCTCTGTAATTGGATCCTGGACTTTTTAACCGGAAGACCTCAGTCAGTCCGTGTCGGCCACAACACCTCGAGCACTACCACACTGAGCACAGGTGCCCCACAAGGCTGTGTGCTCAGCCCGCTGCTCTTCACGCTGCTGACCCATGACAGCACTGCCAAGTTCAGCTCCAACCACATCATCAAGTTTGCTGATGACACAACAGTGGTAGGCCTCATCAGCAACAACGATGAAACGCACTACAGAGAGGAAGTGGCACAGCTGGCTGAATGGTGTGGCGCTAACAATCTGTCCCTAAATGTGGAGAAGACAAAGGAGGTTGTGATGGACTTCAGGAGGAGGAACTCCACTGACCACCCCCCACTGACCATCGACAGCTCGACTGTGGAGAGAGTCAGCAGCACTAAATTCCTGGGGATGCACATCACGGAGGATCTCACCTGGACCACCAACACCATGTCACTCTCCAAGAAGGCACAACAGCGCCTACACTTTCTCCACCGGCTGAAAAGAGCAAGTCTCCCACCACCCATCCTCACCACATTCTACAGGGGCACCATTGAGAGTGTGCTGACCAGCTGCATCACTGTCTGGTACGGGAACTGCAGTGCTGCTGACCGCAAGACCCTCCAGCGGACAGTGAACACGGCTGCAAAGATCATCGGTGCCCCTCTCCCATCCATCCTGGACATTTTCCTTGCACGATGCTCCAGCAAAACCAACAGCATCGTGAAGGACCCCACCCACCCCTCCCACAGTCTCTTCCAGCTCCTACCATCAGGAAGACGGTACCGGAGCATCAGAGCCCGCTCCGCCAGACTGCTCAACAGCTTTTTCCCCCAGGCTGTGAGAGCCCTGAACTCAGATCACCCCACCCCCCTCTGAAACCCCATGCAAACCCCTACCTCCTGAAACATGGACCCCCCCCCCAACCTTACCTCATCAAAGAAAAAACTGTGAACTTTTTTTTTGTGCAATTCAAGTGTGCTACACACAGGTGAGTGGGCCTGTACAAACCACCTGTAGTAACACACTCTCCTCTATGCACTAGACACTTTTCTTACATTGCTATATGTACACAATCCCACAAAAGACTCAGAAATATATGTATGTTTACATGCTCATGCACCACTACAAATCATCTTATACTGTTCCCCAGCCAGCTGCTTGACTCACAATGTTTCTCTCTGCACATGTACAGTATTTATGTGAAGCATTCGCATAGTTTGTATAGTTTGTATTTTTTATCTTTCTTTAGTTGTATAGGATAAACATTTATACTGTATATAGTAAACTTAGTCAAAATCTGTCAGTAGGTTAGTTTGTGTATAGGTTTATAGTGTTTTACTTCATTGTTGCATGTCTGTATTTATGTAGCACCGTGGTCCTGTGAGGCACGACATTTCGTTCCACTGTATGTCCCACATGTAGCGGAATGACAATAAAGCTCAACTTGAACTTGAACTTGATTGGCTCATTTTGGCCCACTCCAGGGAATTAGTGAGTCACCACAGGGATGTCCTCCTTTGCCACATTCTGTCTCTTGGCCTCAGAATGAACGCCAATAAGAGAGTTTTCACCCCCTCTCAACAGACTGTTTTCTTGGGGGTTCACTTGGATTCCATTCAGATGCAGGCCCATTTGGCTCCTGCCCGGATTTCCAGCCTCAACGTATGCTTGGCCCGCTTCAAGCTAAGCCATTATGTTTCTGTGAGCACTTGTCCCAGGCTCTTGGGCCTCATGGCAGCAGCCTCCCCTGTGCTGCCCCTGGGGCTGCTTTATATGAGGCAGTTCCTATGGTGGATAAAACTCTTAGGGATCCGCTCGACAGGACCTGCCTCTTGCTTAGTAAAGGTGTCGCGCAGATGCCCGCAGTTGCAGTAGCCTTGAACCTCGAAGCCGATTTTCTGTCGAGACAGAAGCTCAGATCGGGGGAATCAGAATCAGAATTAGAATGAGCTTTATTGGCCAGGTATGTTTACAGATACAAGGAATTTGTTATAGTGACAGAAGCTCCACAGTGCAACAGAATGACAGCAACAGGACACGACACAGATAATAAAAAAATATTATACAAATATAAAAATAGGCAATGTACAAAATAGCAAAAACACAATATATTATATAGACAATTATGTGTATACGGGTCTGATATGTGCAAAATTGAAATGAAAAAAGTATGTGTGGTGAATAAATAATGCATAATAGTGTTGTGTGTTCCACGTTTGATGTCAAGTGTACATGAGATGGATAGCTTGAGGACAGAAACTGTTCCTGTGTCTGGTCGTTCTGGTGCTCAGTGCTCTGTAGCGTCGACCAGACGGTAACAGTTCAAAGAGGGAGTGTGCTGGATGTGAGGGGTCCAGAGTGATTTTGCCAGCCCTTTTGCTCACTCTGGATAAGTACAGTTCTTGGAGAGTGGGGAGGGTAGTACCAATGATTCGCTCAGCAGTCCGGACTACCCTCCGTAGTCTTCTGAGGTCAGATTTGGTAGCTGAGCTGAACCAGACAGTTATTGAAGTGCAGAGGACGGATTCAATGATGGCAGAGTAGAACTGTTTCAGCAGCTCCTGTGGCAGGTTGAACTTCCTCAGCTGGTGAAGGAAGTACAACATCTGCTGGGCCTTTTTCTCAATGGACTCAATGTGATTGTCCCACTTCAGGTCCTGAGAAATTGTGGTGCCCAGGAATCTGAATGACTACACTGCAGTCACAGTGCTGTTCATGATGGTGAGTGGGGGGAGAGCAGGGGGGTTTCTCCTAAAGTCCACGATCATCTCCACAGTTTTGAGCGTGTTAAGCTCCAGGTTGTTAAGACTGCACCAGACAGACAGCTCCTTAACCTCCTGTCTGTAAGCAGACTCATCACCATCCTGAATGAGGCCGATCAGTGTGGTGCCGTCTGCAATCTTCAGGAGCTTGACAGAGTGGTCTTTAGATGTGCAGTCGTTGGTGTAGAGGGAGAAGAGCAGTGGGGAGAGAACACAGCCCTGAGGAGCTCCAGTACTGATTGTACGGGTGCTGGATGAGAATTTTCCCAGCCTCACTAGCTGCTGCCTGTCTGTCAGGAAGCTGTTGATCCACTGAAAGAGGGAGGTGGGGACGGAGAGCTGTGTCAGTTTATTCTGAAGCATGTCCAGGATGATGGTGTTAAAAGCGGTGTTAAGTCTGGGGTCTGTCCAGATGCTGCAGGATGAAGTGCAGTCACATGTTGACTGCATCATCCACAGACCTGTTTGCTCAGTAGGCAAACTGCAGGGGGTCCAGTAAGGGTCCAGTGGAGGCCTTCAGATAATCCAAAACCAGTCTTTCAAATGATTTCATGGCCACAGACGTTAGAGCCACAGGTCTGTAGTCATTAAGTCCAGTAATTTTGGGTTTCTTTGGGACAGGGATGATGGTGGAGCATTTGAAGCATGAGGAGACTTTGCACAGCTCCAGTAATCTGTTGAAGATCTGTGTGAAGATGGGGGCCAGCTGGTCAGCACAGGTTTTTAGGCAGGCTGGTGACACACCATCTGGGCCTGGTGCTTTCCTTCTTTTGTTCTTTTTGAAGACCTGGCGCACGTCATCTTCACTTATCTGCAGTGCAGGTGTGGGGGAGAGGGGGGTTGCAGGAGGTGTGAATGGTGTTTTTTCAAACCTGCAGTAGAACTCATTCAGATCGTCTGCCAGTTGTTGATTCTCCACAGTGCTGGGGGATGGTGTCTTGTAACTGGTGATGTCTTTCATACCTTTCCACACTGAAGCAGAATCACTGGAAGATAATTTGTTCCTTAGCTTGCCAGAATAATTCCTCTTTGCCACTCCGATCTCCTTTTCCAGTGTGTATTTGGCCTGTTTATACAAGACTTTATCTCCCTTTCTGTAAGCATCTTTTTTTGGTATCAACATTTTTTTATTTTTTCACACATAACACAACACAGCATCCAAAATATAACAGAACAAAACAACAGACACATATTCAACATCTCAAAGTCCAGTCAAAAGGGAGGGAGAGAGGGAAGGACAATAAAAACACAAAAGTCACTCCTTTATACAATCACGTATATCAAACAAAAAACACTGCCAAGCATCAATGGTTGAAGGCCTGGCCCCACCGACTCACGCCGTTGCACATTCGCAAGTCACTATTTGCAGGAGGCTACGGAGCAATATGTTTTTCCACACATGTGTGGTGTAAACCAGTTCTGGATTATTGTCTTCTTCGCAGCTGTAAAACCAGCAAACAACATTCTCTTTTGCATTGAACTAATACAGAGACCAGAATCATCATTAAGAAGACACAAACTTGGGTTAACAGACCAATCAATTCGCAGTAATGATGACAAAACCAGGATTACATGTGTCCATAGACTAATGACGACAGGACATTCCCAAAACATATGAAGAAAAGTGCCTGATGATGTAGTATTACATATATGGCAGTTCAAATTTAATTGTATTTTCATTTTAAATCTTTTGTAAGGAGTTATGTATGCTTTATGAATGACTTTGAAGTGAATAAGACGATGAGCCAGACTTTTAGATGTTAAACTGAGATTAGACCATACTCTCTCCCAGTCAACAGATAAATTAAGTTCAGATAATTCCCTATTCCAAATAGTTTTAATAGAAAGAGGTTTTGTAATGCAATCAATAATTTTATTATATATTAAGGAAACAGATGGCCGACCAGCAGATGGTGCAATCCAGTCCTGCATAGGATGAGAGGAAATAGAAGATGCCCACGGAACACCATACGCTTTGAGAGCAGAACGTAATTGAAGAAAGACAAAATATGCGGATGCTGGTAAACAAAATTTGGTTCTTAATGTCTGAAATGAACAGAGGCCCTGGTTATCATATATATCACCGCACGTGTTTACACCTAAAGAAGACCAAGAGGGTTGGACAAATGGACGATTTCCGCATACAAAATTAAAATTGTGCCATAAAGGTGTACTGTTACAGAATTTGAAGAGTCCTCCTATCCGACGTTCAACTGTTTTCCAGATTTTAATAGAGTTAGCCACAACCGGACCAAATTTATAATTATCCCCTTTTTTTCCTGTGCCAGTAAATAAAATATCTTGAAGTCTATTTGGTTTAACCTTGTCAGCTTCAATCACCCTCCATGAAACTGTAGATTGAGGATCAACCCAATTATGAAGAGCCTTAAGATGGAACGACCAATAATAAAATTCAAAATTTGGTACAGCCAGTCCTCCTGCGCTATTAGGATGTTGTAATTAGGGATGCATCGATCCGATACTCAGGATCGGTATCGGCTCGGATCTGGTCATTTTCTGCGGATCGGTTATCGGTGAGACGAGACCGATCCAAATCCGATATTGTGCATATACTATTCTGTGTTATTGTTAAGCCCCACGAAAGCACAAAAGCATTATAAAGCACCATAAAGTCAAAGTCCAAGTGTTCTGAAGCCGTTCCATAGTTTAATGTGAGGTACAGATGAATATTTAAGTCGTTAAATTCAAGTTCTGGTAAACTCTTCTCTCTGCTGCGGCTGTCTGTCATCCTCTGTTCAGCATTCAAACTGCGTGTTGCGTTCGGTTACTACAGTCAAAACGATGAAACTCTCTTCAAGAGCGCTCAATAACTGAGATTTAAAACCGTTAAAAGAAAAGGCTCAATAAACTATCGCGCAGATTTAATAAGCTACACATCAATATCTCTTTCCTCTGTGCTTTGAACTTCTCTATCCGGAACTGCGTGCTGTTACTCTGTGCTGCTTCAAGCGCATCATTCTGCGCACGGGATGCGCATAAGCGCTTTGTGCCGCTCTGTATTGGAGCTTTTCGTATTATAATACTTTTGCACAATGAAATATTATTTATAGCGTTTCTTGTACTGTCCTATCAAGGCTATTAATAATAATAACATTAATAATGTATAGCACAGTAATGGAGGCAGGACTCCTCTATCATATGTTGCTGCCTTCATTACTGTGCTATATATTTAAAAGAAATGTCTTTTAATTTTGTAGTTTATATTTATAAATAAATAAATTTATTTATTTTCATTAATGTATTTTACAACAATGCAAAGAGCAATGTGTAACATTTTACCAGATTTAGTCTCACATATTCACTTTTATTTGTTCCCCACTAAATAATGTTATTTCACTAAATGTTTAGATTTTAAAAAATTGTGCACTCATGATTTTTCTAGAATAACTTTTTTTTTGCTGCTAAATTATCCACTAACCTAGCTTATAATATTATTTTTGTCACAGAATATGAATGGGCCTTTTTACACCTGGTCATTTCATGCATTTTCTCTGATCGGATATCTATCTGATCTGTTAAAACGTTTCCATTTACTTGTACACTTGGCCACATAAATGTGTCGTCGCAAAACGGATATTAATCCGATCTTCAATTCCCGCGCTATATTTCAATTTAACGAAGTTCACGTCAACGAAATCAAAAGCGCTGCATTTTATTAATTATCAGCTCATTTCAAGATCAAAGACCGCAACAGGAGAGCATGCGGCATCAGCACTAGAAAGATAAGCTTGTCTTATACTTTTAATGAAGATGATTGTGTTGAGCATCTGCGTTTACTTTCAAGTTTCATTCGTGGCAGTTTGCACGTCTGCTTGCTGAAGAGATACTCAGCTACTCATCCGCAGTGTTGCATTAGCACAGTCATATCTGGCTATAATGTCATATAGCCTATAACACGGTCTCACACGTTTATTATTTTTACATTTTGGGAGGAGTAAAATTCACATATGTGGTTTCAACAACCAGATGCATTTACACATGTCCAGTTTCATCTGGAATGCGGCCCAGACCACCTCCTAAAGTGGTTTGAGCGATCGGATTTATATTACAAAATGCATGAAGTGACCAGGTGTAATTAAACAGCCCCTATATTTTTTCATGTTATTTTTCATTAAAATGAAGTTGTCTAGTAGATTGTGTTTAACACAAAAAAGAGAGACACAGAAGTATAGAAACTCTACATTGATAAAAAAAATAAAAAAATAAAAAATACTGCACTGGTATCGGATCGGATCGGATCGGATCAGAATTGGCCGATACTCAGAATTTTCTGGATCGGATCGGACCTGAAAAAATGGTATCGTTGCATCCCTAGTTGTAATGTGGTAAGTTTAATTCTGGGGCATTTATCATTCCAGATAAATTTAGAAATGATCCTTAAAGTAACCTGGAGGGGGAGAAAGCGGTAGCATAGAGAAAAAAATATTAAATCGAGGTAACAAATTCATCTTAACAGTGGAGATTCTTCCTTGGAGAGAGACTTTAAGATTCTTCCATCTTTGAATGTCATTTTTGACCTTAACTAAAATATTATTAAAATTGTCTCTGGCAATCTTATGAATGTTTTCATATATGGTAATGCCCAAATAGATGAAAGATTCCTTAATAGGGATAAATGAGGGAATAAAATAATTAACTTTAACATTGTTAATTGACATTAAAGCAGATTTGCTCCGATTTATTTTATATCCTGATAAGCTACTAAAATTATCCATAAAACTATAAAATTATTAGCCTTAATTATACTAGAGATTGAAACATCAAAGTGGTCTAAATATAGAATAATATCATCAGCATATAATGAGATACTATGATTATGATCATGAATCTTAATCGATACTTCAGATTTCCTGATGGCTTGTGCTAAGGGTTCAAGAGATAGACAAAACAATAAGGGGAAAGCGGACATCCCTGCTTCGTTCCCCGCTGTAAAGGGAATGGGGGGGAAATAATATTACCAGTTATGACTGATGCTGCAGGTGAGTGGTATAATGTCTTAATCATAGAAATGAAGTGTTCACCGAAGCCGAAACATTGCAGAACTGCCCACATATAATTCTACTCTAGCCTGTCAAAGGCTTTTTCTGCATCCAGTGAGAAAACCGCACAAGGACTTGGATGAGAATCTGCAAAGTCAAGAATATGAAGGAGTCAACGCATATTGTCAGACGCATTGCGCCCCTTGATGAAACCGGTTTGGTCCTCCTTGATCAAACTATGAATTACCTTCTCCATACGAGAAGCAAAAACTTTAGCATAGATTTTTAGATCACATGGGATAAGTGAAATCGGTCTGTAGCTGGAACAATCTAATGGATCTTTCCCTTTTTTAAGAAGTAATGATATCAATGAAGTTTTTTGATCTCTATGAAATACCCCATGTTCAATTGCAAAATGAAATGAATTAAGCATAAGTATCCCTACCAAATCCCAAATTTCTAAATATAATTCAGTTCAGTTCATCAAAATCCGTTTCAGCTTTATACAGATTTGTGTAAAAACCTTTAAATATTTAATTAATTGCCACAGGGTTTGTGGTGACCTGATCATCCGATGATTTTATTGCGCTAATATATGCCTTAGACTCGCATTCTTTTGATTCTAAATAATATTTTTGCCTAGTCCTATGTAAAATAAATTCCGCCTTTGAGTGTGAAAGTAAATCATATTCTTATTTTAAAGAGGAAAGCTGTGTAGCCTGTTGCTCAGTAAAATGTTGTTTTTGTAGGTTTTGTAATGATTGGATTTTATTTTCTAATTGTGTAAACTGGTGAGTTTTCGCTTTGGCAAGAGTAGAAGAGAAAGATATACAGAAACCTCATATAGCACACTTAGTCGTCTCCCACAGTATTTGAGGATCCACATCAGAGGGCATATTAATTAATAAAGAAATTCCTTAATATATTATTTTAGGGAAGTAATGAAAGTCTGATTACTTAATAATGATATGTTAAGTTCAAGTTCAAGATTTATTTGTCACATACACGATTATACAGAGAGTATTAACCAGCAGTGAAATGTGAGTCAGGTCCGCTCCATGGACAGTGCAATATTATAGAATACAACACAAAGAAGTATACATAAAATTAAATGAATAAAAAAGAAAAAGATATAAAGAACAACACATAAATATAGAATATAAAATAATGTGCATGATAGTATACTGTAGACTTAAATATTAAGATAGGCATGACTGCACAAGAGAGGAATGTGCAAATAGGTTGTACATGGTTGACATGTAGCAGCAATTTCAGAAAAAAATAAAATAAGATACCAAAACACAGAAAGTGATGTGTGCAAATGACACTGTCAGTATGAGGTAGATGAATATCTTACTGATTGTTAGTGATTATAAAGTAAGTCATGATGATGTTAAGAGGCTGAGTTTGAGTTAAGGAGTCTGATGGCCTGGGGGAAGAAACTCCTCCTAAGTCTCTCAGTTTTTGCCATCAGGCTGCGGAAGCGCTTACCAGATGGCAGCAGAGTGAAAAGACAGTTACCGGGGTGATTTGAGTCTTTGATGATTTTGACAGCTCTGCTTCTGCAGCGTTTGAGGTAGATGTCCTGCAGAGAAGGGAGAGCAGACCCAGAGATGCGCTCAGCTAAGCGCACAACTCTCTGTAAGGCTTTGCAGTCTTGACTGGAGCTGTTTCCATACCACACTGAGATGCACTGAGTCAATAGACTTTCTATGGTCCCTGAATAGAAAGTTTTCAGGATTGATGGTGAGACCCTGAATTTCCTCAGCTGTCGCAGATGGTACAGCCTTTGCCTGGCTTTCTTAACCTGTGTTTGAATGTGTGTAGTCCAAGTCAGGTCCTCGGAGATGTTTACACCGAGGTACTTGAAGCTGCTTACTCTCTCCACAGGGGTCCCACTGATCATAAGAGGAGTGTAGGGCAGCAGGTGTCTCTTTCTGAAGTCCACAATCAGCTCTTTAGTTTTGCTCACATTCAGAGAGAGACAGTTGTCCTGGCACCATGATGTGAGTCTCTCTACCTCGTCCAAGTATGCGGTCTCATCATTGTTGGAAATGAGGCCCAGAACCACAGTATCATCAGCAAATTTGATAATAGATGTGGATCTGTGAGAGGACACGCAGTCATGTGTGTAGAGAGAGTAGAGCAGGGGACTCAGGACACAACCCTGTGGGGCTCCTACGTTCAGGGTGATGGAGTTTGAGGTGAACTGGCCTACCTTCACCACTTGAGGTCTGCCGGTGAGGAAATCTTGAATCCAGTCGCAGAGTGATGTGTTTAGTCCGAGGCCTGTGAGTTTAGAAGTCAGCTTGATGGGGACTATGGTGTTGAAAGCTGAGCTATAGTCTATGAATAGCAGCCTTGCAAAGTTCCCATTGCTGCTGTCAATGTGTGTGAGGGAGGAGTGGAGTATGTGAGAGATGGCATCATCAGTGGATCTATTGGGATGATAGGCAAACTGAAGAGGGTCCAAAGTAACAGGGATGGATGAGCTAATGTGGCTCTTAACAAGTCTCTCAAAAACCTTCATGACTATTGATGTGAGGGCCACTGGTCGATAGTCATTCAGGCAAGAGAATATATTCAAAGCGCCGCCATTACCAGTACTGTTTACAGTGGCAGAAGCCCCTCCCATGACGCGAATTCGCGTCTGTTGTGAAGTGAATTTCATGCACGAATGAAGCGAATTTCATGCGCGAGTGAAGCGAGTAAATTCAAAATGTTCAAGCGTCCAACTACGCACGAATAGCGCGATATATTTGCGCTAGTCGCGTCTGGTGTGAACGCACAGTCAGAGAACATGGGTTATGCAAGTAACCCGAGATGTTTTGCAGTGAGGGTCATCTGTATAGCATATGCAGTCAAGGCAAGGCAGCTGGTTTAACTGTCTTTTGCCATATCCTTGTGCTACTCTTTGGTATTGCAGCTTGACACTGTAATGGTGGTGACCCTGACTTCCAAAAATTGTCAGATATTTTTTAATTTATTTTTTCTAGTTCTAGTAGAAAAGTTTTTACCCCTGTCAAACAAATAAACTCCAGATAGCTCAACAAAAAAAAAAAAAACACCAGTTACGAATGAAGAACCAGGAAGAGTGTGAATCAAATTAAAACCCAGGAAGCATTTTTCAAGTTCCTTTGCAAATTAAATTTACCAATAGCAAGCCCTTCAAAGTAGTCCCAACATTACATGACAGTCTTAAGGCTGGGACACACCTAGCCAACGGTCGACCATCGGCAACCGTCTGTCGGGCTAGTTTGTTTGGTGTTTTCCACTCGTCGGGCTCACGTCGGTGGTAGTTTGCCCGATTCAACATGTTGAATCTGCGTCGTGGACCATTAGTGCGAGTGAGAACTCTGATTGGATATTCAGTTTAGCGAATAAGTCAGTGCCCGAGAATTAAAGCAAAAGTGATGAAAACTATTAAGTAAATGAAGGCAGCACAGAGAGAAGACTGTTCTAATGTTACGTGATCTCACCCAAGAATTCAATTTTTTATGTTGTGTGTGAGAATGTGTAATATTAGTGCATGGAGCTTGTAACCTGTTCCGCTGGTCTTCTCTTTGAGTATTTTGGAGTTCAGGTAAGTAACAAGAACTTCTTTTGCAGTGTGGTCCAGTAACAATAAATGTGGTATATTGTATGTGCCTGTGCCAGCAGTCGAATTAGAGAGTTGGCCGACATGACGTCCAGCGCAAGGTAAATATAATCCACTCTTCCAGGTCACTGCTCAACTTTCATTCACTTTCATTCTCCATTCCAAAGCAGACTCACTCTCGCACAAGAGCTCACAGACTCATTTGTTGCACAGTAGCATGCAGTTTCTCACACCATTATCTAGCTGTGCACACACCTCTGGAGCAACCAGACTGCACACACCTTTTCTGCTTCGCTCACTCTTTTCGGCTTTTCCATGCTCACCATGCCAAAGACTGCCCCCTCTATGTTGAACACTCCTCTTTAAATAGTCTATTGATGATTAATTGTTCTTTTTGATTGGTCAACAACATAGCACATCGATTAGGGGTGCCAAATTACATTCCACCACAACACCTTAGGCAACACATTGACCACTTCATAATGTTCTTCAAACATTCCTGAACAGTGTGCACAATGTGGCAGGGTGGATTATCCTGCTGAAAGAGGCCACTTCCACCAAGGAACACTGTCACTGTCATAAAAGCTACCGTGTACCTGATAGCAAGACCGAGGTTTCCCAGCAGAATATTGCCCAAAGCATCACACTCCCTCCTCTTGCTTGTCATTGTCCAATTAATTAATTGCAGTGGTGGCTCGTCGGGGGAGGCACAGCTTCCCCAAAAATTTTGAGGTGAAAATGGGAGGAGGACGATTTAATGTTAATAAAATTCACAATTCATTTCAGTTCATGTCTCAGAATGTGTATTTTTTGTTTATAATTTCACAGCTGTAATTCCATAACATGTTACTGAAGTTGGAAAGCACCGCTTTTCTATCACGAATGTGCCGAATCTGCTGATGTAATTACAACCGCTAAGTGATAGAGAAGGAGAAGGAGAAGGGGAAGGGGAAGGGGAAGGGGAAGGGAAGGGGAAGGGGAAGGGGAAGGGGAGGGGAGGGGGAGGGGGAGGGGGGGGGAAGGGGAGGGGGAGGGGAAGAGCTGCGCTCTCGTGCTTCCGTTGGTTAAAAAAATTAGCCAATCACCATCGAGTGTTCACTTTCAGCGCTGAGGAGTGTTGAGAAAAGAAACCTCGCAGGGGAGGCTAGCCTCCCTTCTGGTATATCAACCAGTCATCATAGAGAAGTAAATTACGTGATATTAGTTTGAATGTCTCCCGCTGCACTGATAATGTACCAAGTACTTATGATGAGTAAGTTAGTGATATTGAATATTTGATTGCCAAGCTGTCATTCAAGCAGTATGTATACAAATTAAAAATAAAGCGAGAACACGCCTAAGCTGGATATAGGCTACAGCAGTCGGCTTAATTAAATGGCACAACAGGCAGCTCTCTTTTAACACAGACGTTTAAGAAGGGATGGATGTTTGGTTCAAGTGATAGGCCAGGTAAGTGAAATTATATTATATTGCTGTATGTGTGTTGTTTTCTTTACGTTTTCTGACTAAAAGCAACCAAAAAGCCATTTTAAAGTGGTTAAGCAAATAATAATAATAATAATAATAATAATAATCGGCAGGGATCCCCAGACCAATACAATTAGTGTGCCTCCTCTATTTTAAAACCCACGAGCCACACTGATTAATTGATTGATTGATTGATTGATTTAATACTTATTAGTGCTGTCAATCGATTAAAACAAAATTAACTAATTAATCAAATTTTTTTCTAACCTTAATCACGATTAATCACAATTGATCCCACCAAACATGAAATGTTTTTAAATATGTTTTTTTATATTGCAGTAATTTCACATGCAAACTTAATATTAATGTAGAAACAATATAAAGACAGTACATTTTAATACATTGACTATACCCAGATAGCATGCGGATGTGGGCCACTTAAGGCAATGATATGGCACTGCTGGCCTTCTTATGGCCCGTACAGAATGGATGTAAGCCTGAAGTGGCCCACATGTAAAATAGCAAAAATGGCCCAAATGTATCAAATCACATGTGGGCCTCTGTAGGCAAAGATGCGGTGTTCACGGCAATGTGTAATCTGAATGTGACCCTAAAGTGGCCCATGTGGTAAATAGTAAATATGGCCCAAATACTGCCAACCAAATGTGGTCCACCTTTGGCAAAAATGTGGCACAATCGACAAAGGCTAATCAGGGTGTAAACCAAATGTGGTCCACATATGTTTCAGCAAATGTGGCCCACTTATCCTAAAACCTATCTGGGCCAGTTTTGGCAAAGATATGTCACAGTGAGCACTGGCTAATGTGGCTGTGAACCTAAAGTGGCCGCATATAAAATGACAAATATTGCCCAAATAATTAATAACAATTTGGGCCACTTTTGGCAAATATACGGCACAGTCAGCATTGACTAATCAGTGTGTAAGCCTAACTTGTCCCACATCTGACTAGGCAAATATGCCCCATATATTATAAAACAGATGAGGGCCACTTCTGGTTTGGATGTTACACTTGATACTGGTACTGATGAAACACATCACTTTATGAGAATGTTTTATAAAAACATTCTGTGATCTCAGACCTCAGTGATATCCTTATAACATTTTCCTAATGTGGCTGCGATAATATTCTTCTTTTGTTATTATGAAACAGTGTGCCAATGTTTTATTAAGAATATTGCATAATCTGTTACCTAAACAACATCCTCAAAATGATGCAATTAAAATGTTCTAGTTTTGTTAACACATCACATTGTGAGTACATTTTATAAAAAAACAATAAAAAAACATTGTCATCTCCTTCCTCAATTATGTTCTTATAACGTTTTCCTAATGTGGCTGAGAAAATGTTCTTCATTTCTTTTTATGCAATATTATGGCAACATTTTATTAAGAATATTGTATAATCTGTTACCTAAACAACATCCTCAAAATGATGCAGTTAAAATGTTATAGTTTTGTTAACACATCACATTATGAGAACGTTTTATAAAAAACATTCGAGTATCTCAAACCTCAATGATATCCTTAATGTGGCTGAGATAATGTTCTTCATTAGTTATCATGAAACATTGTGTTAATGTTTTATTAAGAATATTGTATAATATGTTACCTCACAAACATTCCCAAAACTTTCTTGAAATGTTACAGTTAAAATGTGATATCTTTGTTTACATTTAACATTATAGGAACATTGTTTGAAATGAAAAAACATCCTTAAATCATTCTTTAAACATTACATTCAATTTTTTTCTTTAAACATTAACCAAACATGTACATAATGTTAGCTAAATTTCTGGGAGTGTTCCCTGCTAGCTGGGACCCCAATTAAACACATCTGAACCAGCTGATAAAGGTTTACTAGGCATAATAGAAACTTCTAGGAAGGTGTGTTGAGAAAGTTGAAGCTAATCTCTTCAGGACAGTGGCCCTCCAGGACCGAGAATGGACACCCCTGGTCTAGCTGTTTCGTGTGCGTAGGAGCAAGGCTGAGAGAGAGAATTCAACTGCAAGCACAACTTTAATAACAACAGGCAAACACACTGATAATCCAAACTGGGAAATAGGCAAATAGTCCACATGAACACAAACACAAAAGGCAAATCTAGAACCGCCAGGCAACCCTGACCAAAAGAAGAACACCAACAACTCACAAAACACAACTACAACACAAGGGCTTAAATGCACAAATCAATCAGATATAATTAAATACAGGTGTGACTGATAATGGTAACCATAGAAACTAGCAAGGTAATCCAAAGCAACATAAATCAAGCTCAGCAAGAACAGAGATAAAGGAAACAGAGTATTAGGGCTGCCCTCGACTAAAGATTTTTCTGGTCGACTGGTAGTCATTCATTTGAAGCATTTATTAATAAATCATAACAATGAGCAATTGCCTACATTGCCTAAAAAGCTCTTAAGTGCATACATAAAGCTTGCCACGGCACACCGGCAGAAGTAATTATTATAAATGTGTCAGGGAAAACAGTAAGGAGGCTGCATTAACATTTTAATAATTCATTGATACACTAGTGGTTAATTTGTTTTCGGTTTAAGAGATGAACTCGGCGACACTGACTCGTCATCTCTACAGTAGTGGATGTGCCTGTATGAATGTTTCATATGGATTACATAATTTGAGAAAATTTGATTTCCATTTGAATGGGTTTATTTGAGTAGACATTTCACTCTCTATAGATATATTTTATATGTCTGTAAGGCAAGTATACACATAGTTTCGGAGTTTCACGCTCAAGTTCATAGAGACTGAGACAGCAGAAAGCACATCCTGTTTGCTTTCATTATTTTACAAAAGCGCCATGTTTTGTTGTTATTGTGAGTGCACACAAATAAACGTAGACTATATTAGCAGATTGACTATAGATAGATAGAGATGGCAGTTATAAAAAGAGGAAAATATCAGAGAAACAAAACATTAAAAAGACAGGTTACAATCAGGCAAGAGGTAGGACCCGTGTAAATATCGGAGCAGCTTTCCAGCGGTGGAGAGAACTCAAGGAGCGGGAAGGGCTAGAATCGAACACAGAGGTTGCGTTGTTTCTTCATGATAGATGAGTAACGTTGATTTTGCTTTGTCTCACGCAGTGTTGGCTTTTGTTTGAATATGCTTGTGTGTCATCTTCACGTGTTTCTGTGTTCGAACTACGTCGTTGCCATGGTTGTGTACGTACGTGTGGGGCGGAGATTTCAAAATAGGGCAAGTTCCTTTTGGGGTATGGGCGTGTTTTTTTTTTGTGCTTTCAAATATCAACATCGTTTGGCAAAAATCGCTTAGTGCACATTTAAGCAGCATCTTCTGCAACATAGTAATAGCATTGTACTTGCATGGTATCAACAGGTAATTCAGCTCAACTTAGCTTTCAATAGGTGCCGACAATTTGACATTGTAATTTTTATTTCAAAAAGGCAGTTTTTGGCAAAAGGTAACTAGTTTACATCACTGATAACAATCTTTTCAGTTTCTTTCAAATCTAAATCAAACACCCACTTACAAACCTACCGCAATTTTTTTTTTTTTAGCCCTCTCAGGGAACAACATTAAATGTTGATTTACTTCATAACTTACAAAATAAAAAAAAAGAATGATTTAACCCTCTGGGCGTCTTCGGTCTTTTTGACTGAAAATGTTTGCATTTTGAAATTTTACTTTGAAATTTAAATTTAAATTGCGTGCTCTTCAATTGCATGCACAAATACATGTGCTGTAGCCTGTATCATTTTATATTAAAGGGGTCAGGAACTGAGAAATGAAAATTCCTTTGATCTTTTGACATATAAGAGGTCATTGTACTATAAAAACATCCTGTAAGTTTCAGAACTCAAAACTTTCTCGTTATTCTAAAAACAGCTTATACTGAAACCAGTCTGCCAAAATGACAGCTTATGGAATGTACAACTCTAAGACATAATAGTGTGGCTAAACCCCGCCTCCGAAGAAGAAAATCAATGCCTGCTTCTACATCGCTGCCTGTTTAGCCAGCTCACCGATTCGCGTATGTAGTGTAAATAAAGAGATGGGCGAATACAGGTCTATGCTGAAACCAAACTATAAAGATGGCTTTGAAGACAACAAGGCACTGTGCAGTGCCAAGTTGTGGAAAAACAGTTTTTGCATTGCCTTCCTTCTGATCCCAACATTAGGAACGAGTGGATGAAAGTTATTATTAATAAAGATCCAGTGTCAGTAAGAACTTGGTCCTTTGTGCACTTCATTTTATATACAGGTATATATATATATATATATATATATATATAATATATATATACAGTGAGGAAAATAAGTATTTGAACACCCTGCTATTTTGCACGTTCTCCCACTTAGAAATCATGGAGGGGTCTGAAATTGTCATCGTAGGTGCATGTCCACTGTGAGAGACATAATCTAAAAAAAAAAATCCAGAAATCACAATGTATGATTTTTTAACTATTTATTTGTATGATACAGCTGCAAATAAGTATTTGAACACCTGTCTATCAGCTAGAATTCTGACCCTCAAAGACCTGTTAGTCTGCCTTTAAAATGTCCACCTCCACTCCATTTATTATCCTAAATTAGATGCACCTGTTTGAGGTCGTTAGCTGCATAAAGACACCTGTCCACCCCATACAATCTGTAAGAATCCAACTACTAACATGGCCAAGACCAAAGAGCTGTCCAAAGACACTAGAGACAAAATTGTACACCTCCACAAGGCTGGAAAGGGCTACGGGGAAATTGCCAAGCAGCTTGGTGAAAAAAGGTCCACTGTTGGAGCAATCATTAGAAAATGGAAGAAGCTAAACATGACTGTCAATCTCCCTCAGACTGGGGCTCCATGCAAGATCTCACCTCGTGGGGTCTCAATGATCCTAAGAAAGGTGAGAAATCAGCCCAGAACTACATGGGAGGAGCTGGTCAATGACCTGCAAAGAGCTGGGACCACCGTTTCCAAGGTTACTGTTGGTAATACACTAAGACGTCATGGTTTGAAATCATGCATGGCACGGAAGGTTCCCTGCTTAAACCAGCACATGTCCAGGCCCGACTTAAGTTTGCCAATGACCATTTGGATGATCCAGAGGAGTCATGGGAGAAGCTGTCATGTGGTCAGATGAGACCAAAATATAACTTTTTTGTCATAATTCCACTAAAGTGTTTGGAGGAAGAGAGAATGATGAGTACCATCCCAAGAACACCATCCCTACTGTGAAGCATGGGGGTGGTAGCATCATGCTTTGGGGGTGTTTTACTGCACATGGGACAGGGCGACTGCACTGTATTAAGGAGAGGATGACCGGGGCCATGTATTGCGAGATTTTGGGGAACAACCTCCTTCCCTCAGTTAGAAGCATTGAAGATGGGGTCGAGGCTGGGTCTTCCAACATGACAATGACCCAAAGCACACAGCCAGGATAACCAAGGAGTGGCTCTGTAAGAAGCATATCAAGGTTTGGCGTGGCTAGCCAGTCTCCAGACCTAAACCAATAGAGAATCTTTGGAGGGAGCTCAAACTCCGTGTTTCTCAGCGACAGGCCAGAAACCTGACTGATCTAGAGAAGATCTGTGTGGAGGAGTGGGCCAAAATCCCTCCTGCAGTGTGTGCCAAACCTGGTGTGAAAAACTACAGGAAACGTTTGACCTCTGTAATTGCAAACAAAGGCTACTGTACCAATATTAACATTGATTTTCTCAGGTGTTCAAATACTTATTTGCAGCTGTATCATACAAATAAATAGTTTAAAAAATCATTACATTGTGATTTCTGGATTTTTTTTTTTAGATTATGTCTCTCACAGTGGACATGCACCTACGATGACAATTCCAGACCCCTCCATGATTTCTAAGTGGGAGAACTTGCAAAATAGCAGGGTGTTCAAATACTTATTTCCTCACTGTATAATATATATATATATAGTTTTCTTAATCTGAGCGGTACAAGATTTGGCTACTTTTTCTAAGTTTGCCACTGAACACACACTCACAAAAAGTTAAGTGGTTGAAAAAAAAACGTAATTTGTCCTTTGTGGATTTGTCCAATAAAAATCAATAAATTCAACACGATGCAGATCATACATACACATAATGAAGGGGTGAGCCTATACAACATTCTCAATGTGGCAAACAATCTCACACACACACACATACACACACACACACGTTTTTTTTGGCGTGAAAAGTGGGGACATCCCATAGGCTAATGGTTTTTATACTGTACAAACTGTATGTGCTATTGCCCTACACCAACCCAGCAACTAACCTATCCCTTACAGGAAACTTTGTGCATTTTTACTTTCTCAAAAAAACTCAATCTGTATGATTTATAAGCGTTTGAAAAATGGGGACATGGGGCAATGTCCTCATAAGTCACCTTCTCCTTGTAATACTTATGTCATACCCATGTCATTTATACAAATGTATGTCCTCATTTGTCACAAAAACGCGCACACATACTCGCACACAAACACACCACACCATATTTTTTGTGCCAATCAGCCACTGTGCATGACGCGGCACACGCACACGCACACACTTTAAAGTCAGATCAAAGTCCTACTGCAAGATTTGTTGATTCCTAACAAAAAATGTCTGGAACATGCTAATTGTTGGTTTATTCTTACCTTTTTGGAACCATTTGGTACTATTTTCCTTTTCTTTCTTTTTTTTTTTTCTTTTTTTTTTTATAAATGATTACTCTGACTCCTACTTTGTATTTTCCTTATAGAATGGTCAGATTTGTCTGTAAGCATATTTTGGCTTATTTGTATAGTCTCACCCAACAGTTTTTTTTTTTTAATTCTACAATTTTAACTTGTGATAAAATCTAAAACTTAAGAGGCTAAGTTTGTTACAACAATGGTTTATAGATTATGGATCTAGTGGTATTGTCCACTAGATCCTATCCCCACTCATCTCCTTCAAGCCATTTCTTGTTCAGTCATACCTGCGCTTACTCACATTATCAACACCTCGCTTCACACTGGTACATTTCCCACAGCATTTAAGCAGGCTCGGGTATGCCCACTGCTTAAAAAACCTGCTCTAAATCCAGCACTTTTAGAAAACTACAGACTGGTATCCCTTCTTCCATTCATTGCAAAGACACTTGAGCGAGTTGTGTTCAACCAACTCTCTCTGTTTCTTGCACAGAACAACATTCCGGACAACAACCAATCTGGCTTCAGAAGTGGCCACTCAACTGAGACTGCCCTACTCTCGGTTACAGAGGCCCTGAGACTGGCAAGAGCAGCTTCCAAATCCTCTGTACTCATCTTGCTGGATCTGTCTGCTGCCTTTGACACAGTTAACCACCAGATCCTCATGTCCATCCTCAGAAAGATGGGCATCTCAGGAACCGCCCTCCTGTGGTTTGAGTCTTAACCTCTCAGATAGGTCCTTCAGGGTGTCTTGGAGGGGTGAGGTTTCAAAGTCACAACTTCTTGCTACTGGACTTCCTCAAGGCTCAGTGCTTGGACAACTTCTCTTCTCCATCTACATGTCGTCATTAGGATCGGCCATTCAGAAGCATGGCTTTTCCTACCACTGCTATGCTGATGACACTCAGCTCTACTTCTCATTCCAACCAGATGATCCGATGGTAACTGCTCGCATTGCAGCCTGTCTGAGTGACATTTCTAGCTGGATGATGGACCATCACCTTCAGCTCAATCTTGCTAAGACAGAACTGCTCGTGATCTCAGCCAACCCATCACTTCACCACAATCGATGATCAGTTAAGCTTCACAGACCATATTGCTACAACGGCCCTGTCCTGCAGATTTGCCTTATACAACATTAGGAAGATTAGGCCCTTCCTGTCAGAGCAAGACACACAACTCCTTGTCCAAGCTCTTGTTCTCTCCAGACTGGACTATTGTAATGCTCTCTTGGCGGGCCTTCCCGCATGTACTATCAAGCCTCTGCAACTGATCCAGAATGCAGCAGCCAGAGTGGTCTTTAATGAGCCAAAAAAAGCTCACGTTACCCCTCTCTTCATCAGGTTACACTGGCTACCAATTTGCCTACAAGACCACAACTGGCACTGCACCAATATACCTAAACTTGCTAGCTCAAACTTATGCGCCCTCCAGAAGCTTGCGTTCTGCAAGTGAACGACGCCTTGTGGTGCCATCCCAAAGAGGTACCAAATCACTCTCACGGACCTTTTCCTGGACTGTGCCCAGCTGGTGGAATGACCTCCCGATCTCAATTCGAACAGCTGAGTCTTTAGCCATTTTCAAAAAACATCTAAAGACACATCTTTTTCGCCAGCACCTGACTAACTAATACTAACACTTACCTATTCTATTTAATAAAAAATAAAAAAATACCATCATCATCATTTATACCATTCATCAGATGTCACCAAAGTCACCAAAATTTTAGGTTTTGGCTGTCTGAACTTACTGGAATGTTTGTTTTTACTGAAGTAAAAGAAATATTAAATATAAAACAAAAATAAGCATATTTTACGTTAAAATATGGTACATTTAGAAATTAAAAAAAATAATAAAAAATCCCAAAAAATTGCATAAATTGATATTTTTTATTTTATCGAAGATAATGATATGACATTTATTTAAATAAATAAATAAATTGATTGATTGATATCACACCTGAGACCTCCACAGGACAAATTAAGGGTTGCTATATGAAGGCTGCTTGAGGGTTAAAGTAATAGCAGCCAAATAACCTAATAACCCATCTGCTGTGATGTCTGTTAATCAAAAAAAAAAAAAAAAAGGAAATCATAACTTTTGTAGTTTTAAGGATATTTAATTTAGAATTTAGTGTTTAAGTGGATGAAATTTATTATTAATGAAGATCCAGACCATGTCAGTAAGAACTTGGTCCTTTGTTCACTTCATTTACCACAGATTTGTTTAAGCTGGCCACACACTAGAGGATTTTAAGGCCGATTCTGAGCCAGATTTGCCTTGTCACAAGCAATTTTTTTGTCCAAAAAATCCTCTATTGTGTGGTGTCATTAGGATTATTTAACTGCTCCTGATCGAGACTGAGTGTCCCCGAACTCAACCCCGGGCTGCCTCTGACGTGATACCCACAGTAGCCAATGAGAGCGAGCAAGCGTCACCTACCGGATGTTGTGTGCTTCTATAGCTGAAACTTGGCAGCCACAAACATGCCACAAAAGCAGAACACATCACCCAAATTCTTTTTTATACTTTTTTTTATACTTTTTTATACATAGTTTTTCACTGTGAAACAGAACACGCGCCGGGAGAGTAAGCTGACAACGTCGATTGTTCTACATTTGTTTTTCTTCTCTAGTCATGTTTGATCTCGCCAGTCTCCATGAGATCTCGTGTCACTGTAAATCGTTCCTACAATCAACAAGTGTGTGGTCTTGTCTGGTCGAACTGAATTAATGAATGAATGAATGAATGAATGATGCATTTATATAGCGCTTTAATTGGTATTGCTGTACACCCAAAGCGCTTTTCATTCACAATCATGTGGGGGGTCACTCCTCAACCACCACCAGTGTGCAGCATCCACCGGATGATGCGACGGCAGCTCACAGTACAACGGCGCAAGTGTTCTCACCACACACCAGCTACAGTGGAGAGGATGAGAGAGGCAAGAGTCCCCAACCCAATCAAGTGAATGTGATTTATTAGGAGGTCATGATTGACAAGGACCAGTGGTGGCAATTTGGCCAGGACACTGGGGTTACACCCCTACTCTTTTACGAGAAGTGCCAAAGGATTTTTAATGACCACAGAGAGTCAGGACCTCGGTTTAAACGTCTCATCCGAAAGACGGTGCTTTTTGACAGTATAGTGTCCCCATCACTATACTGGAGCATTAGGACCCATATAGACCACAGGGTGAGCACCCCCTGCTGGTCTCACTAACACCTCTTCCAACAGCAACCTAGTTTTCCCCAGGAAGTCTCCCATCCAGGTACTGGCCAGGCTCAACCCTGCTTAGCTTCAGTGGGCAACCAGTCTTGGCTGCAGGGTGATATGGCTGTGGCATAGCCCAATTGTCTAGTGTGTGCGTTCAAAGGATTATAAGGCTAAAAATTGGTTGAAACTATCTTCATGTCTGTGGTCTGCCATGGTTTTAAAATTGGTTAAGATTTGAACATTGTCTAGTGCGGCCAGCTTTACAAAAAAGGCACATTTCGACGTGGGATTTTCAAAATATTGAAACTAAAAGACAATGCTGTGCCAACCATATTTAATTTAGAATTTGGTGTTTGAGTGGATGAAAGTTATTATTAATGAAGATATTTAATTTATTTATAAAATATATTTAATTTATTTATATCTATATTTAATTTAGAATTTAGTGTTTGATAACTTTATTCAATTTTTATATATTTCATACTTGCTGAAGGGCACAAGTAAATATAAATTTATTGTAATGGGTTCATGTGAAGATTGTTTTAAGTTCACTTACATTAGAAGTCATTTATTTATTTTTTAAAATCTAATAAATGTTAAAATCGATAGCTCTCAATTATACTGTAGCTAGTATAGTCAACATTACATACCCAGATAGCAAAATTCCTGAGGCCCAGATCAGGCCATAATAAATAAAATAAACCAGAACTGGTCCAAATCTGTGCCACAATTATTTTAACTCTGGCCCAAATCCGCCAAGGGTCCAACACCTTGCCCCGGCCCACATACTGTGTAGAATGATGGCATTTGGGTGGACCACTCCGGTTTGCCAGATTTGGGCCACAAGCAAGCCATAGGAAGGCCAAATATCAGCCATGAAAATAAATAAATAAAATAAAACATAACTGGTCCAATCTGGGCAACACTGATTTTAATTCTGTCACAGATCCAGCCCAGATCCAACACCTTGTGCCATCCCGCATACTTTGTAGAATGATGGCATTTGGGTGGACCACTCCTGTTTGCCAAATTTGGGCCACAAGCAAACCATAGGAAGGCCACATGGCAGCGTGACAATAAATAAATAAATAAATAAAATAAAGCAGAAATGGCCCAAATCTGGGCCACATTTATTTTAATTCTGGCCCAGATCCAACACCTTGCTCCGGCCCACATACCATGTGGAATAATGCCAGATTTGGGCCTCAAGTAAACCTTGGCATTGCCGCATGTAAGCCAACCAAATAAACCAAAACTGGCCCTAATGTGGGCCACGGTTGATTTTTATTCTAACCCTGGTCTTCCCCACATTCCTCATGTGGCCCACATGCTGCATGGAATGGTTGCATTTTGGCAGTGGTCCACAAGCAGGCCACTGCACAGCCACATTTTAGCTAATAATGAACTAAATAAACCATAAATATACATTATTTGGGCCTACACTAAGCCTTAAGTGAGTTATGCATCAACAATACTCAACAAATTTTAAAGAGAAATTTAAAAATGTCCCCCCTAAATGTTCAAATAAGTTCCAGAAACGTGTCCTACTTTGCAAAAACATCCTGACCCAGGTTTTGCACAAGCAGCAATTCAAATGTCACAGATAAATATTCAAAGACACATTCCAATACTTAAAAAAAAAGTCCTTCACAAGTTTGAACCTAAATGATTCTCACTCAGACTCTACCTAGACAGTAAGTCTATAAGTGTCACGGCTACGCTGTGTTAAAGTGTATTTAAAGAAAAAATATTATTCAGTTGACAAGATTATTTTGATGATTGAAAACAAAGAAACATAAATGGTTCAGTCTGCATGGTACTTTTATTGAGTGGATTTACTTGTCCTTTTAATAGCCTTTCTTAAGTAATCTTAAGTTTTTAATAGGCTAAGATAGATTTATGACTCCAGGTGAATTAATGACTTTAGTGTTAACAACACCTATATTAATAATTATTTGTGCACTTCCATTTAGGTTGTAAATACATTGATAAATAAGCCAACCAATACATAAGCCAAAACAATGCCTGACCAGAATTTTCACAATTCCTTGTAACAATGATGCAGATTATAATTAATTAATGAAATTATGTCCTCCACGTAAACTATTGAAATCGACTGAGAAATAAAACATGATTGTGCTTTTTATCAAAAAAAGCTTGTATGTGGTTTAGTTAAGCACAGTCTTGCTCGGTCTAATGTGGCGGGCCAATGCGATGACGTTTTTTGCAATGCATCTTGGAAATAGTAGTTGATTTACATCTACAGCGTTAAATCTGCTTTACAAAAAGGACTACTTTTTCCCCAGAGCGTACCCTGTGACAAGAAGAAGAGCACACCCCATCTACCAGAGAATCCGCAAGTTGCGTAGCTGTTAGCCAGCCACTCATATGACATACAAGACTTAACAATACATTATTTCTTATGAATAAAGTAAACACGGACAAATGTGAGGTTTGTAATTGCAAAGAAAATGTAGAGCACATATTAATTAAATGCAGGAAATTTAGAGAAGAAAGAGAAAAACTTAAACAATGCATTATAAAAGTTGGAAGGGAATGGGACATTGGAGGTGTTTTAGGAATAGAAAATGATCAGACTGAAGTTACCAGGGCAATCATATTTTTTTTTGCAAGAAAGTGGTTTAATTAGAAGAATTTAAGATCACAATGAAGTCATGATGTTACACACTCCAATATAGTAGGTGGCGGTATGCACCTTAACGTTGGCCTGTAACCGCCAGAAAACTGAAAGAAGAAGAAGAAGCCAGCCACTCATATTTGCCAACACAGTCTGGCGGTGAAATTCAAACTGCTGTTTGAACTTTGATGATCCCTCTACCTTGGTTTTGTCTTTTGGAGCTTTAATACATCAGGGTAAGTTAATACTTTTTAAAAATCTCAACTAACATGTAGATTTCACCGATTCTTCTACAGTGCATTACTTGATTGGCTTTTTGTACGTGTCATTGGATTTTATTTGTTCTAATGTTAAAGGTACTACAAACATGCGAAAAAGGGTAGTAAAAGATATTTGCATTTTTTGGGAAAGGAATTAAATAGGAAATAATAGGAATTAAAAAGTATTGCAACTGGAGATTTTGTGCTGCGCTTGGACACAATCTACACAAGTATGACAACTAAGAGTCATAATTGCTTTTCTGTATTTGCCTTTCTATTATCTTTTTTAAATAGTTTTTTTTTTATTTACATTTGTGTTTTGCTTGCAGAAATCATGTGCCACACTGTCAGCTTTGTTGGCACTGAAGAAGTGGAGGTTGTGCCTGCAATCTGGGTGAAGAATGGTGTGTGTTTATGGCCTCCATACAAGGGTGAAGGAATTGAGAGGGCAGGTGTTTGGAGCAAACCCTGGAGTCTTTGTCTGCATATAAAGATAAAATTAGGTGTCCTGCAAGTGTATATAAATGCTTTCTGTATACAGTATGTTTACTTTAAAAGGATAAATGGTCACCGATCTCCAGTGAGAGGCTGTGCTTGACTCCCTGATGCTACCAAAATGCAAAATGAAGTAAGATTGTGTGTATTATGTAATTCCTTGTCTATTATGTAAATCCTGTCTAACAGGTCTTTGTATCATCGTGCAGTTTAACAAATTAACATGCACATTTCTTTTTATCTTCACATGAATATTACCACCCTTGCTTTATCAAATTTAATAATTATTAAATTTCTTGCCTTCTCTAAAAATGAAACAAGTCCCTACTAGGGTTAGGGTTACTAATTTCTTCCCCTCATTTTCTTTCTATATATTTAGACAAGATCCCACGACTCTGCAGAAGACAGTTGAAACTGTATAGCTGATACACTGAGATATGCTCCTCACAGAGGGACTCAGGTCAGTGGTAATCATTTGTTCAAAAGACAAGGATGTAAATTAATCTCTTTTCAGTGAATGATGCTTTTTTCACGTCAGTTAAGGTGACTTGTGTCAGTTGTCCAGATCCAAAAGAGTTTCTGGGCTGTTTATTTTTAATTTTTATTTTTATATATATGGATCAATATTGAAATATTTGAAGCGGTTTCATTTGAAGAATTTTTCCCAGTATTGATATACCGGTTACAGCTGGCTTTCTCACTTTCTTCTCTCTAACAGAGATTTCACAGTGTGTACATTTTAATTAAATAAGTATATAGTGCTTTCACATCAGTGTTTCCCATACACTGACTTTTGTGGTGGCCGCCACTATATCAACATTGACTGCCACAAATGGAATTTCCCATTTATATTATGATAATATCCAGAACCAGTAGAGTTCAAAAATCCTAACTTTAGGTTCTGGTGGAATGTGTTGGCTAAGCAATCATATTTTTTAAGCTTATATTTATTAGGGGTGGCACGGTACACAGATGTCATGGTTCAGTATGTACCTCGGCTCGGGGGTCACGGTTCGATACGATTTCGGTACAACAGGGAAAAAAAAAAAGAAATCTACTATGCTCTGTTTCTTTTCATTTATTTTGAACAGACAGTAGTGCAAATTTAAAAAAAATCCCATCTAGATGTGAAAATACAAAATATTATTACATTGTTTTCATTGTGAGTGTACACAAATAAAAGCAGACCTTTATACAGTGATTATTAATAAGACAATAAATGTTTAAAGTTAATTCTGCTAGTATAAGGAAACAGTTGAAGTGATTGTACTGGCACACACACACACACACACACACACATCAGTTCCAGCATTGCTAACTTGACAGAACAGTTGGTACTTTATCAAAATGAAATACAGCGAACCAAACATCGTTTTTTGTAGTGAGCATACTGTGATTTTTCCCTCCCTCACCCATCCCAAAGCGACACCCCGTAAGCACCACTCATTAATGTGTACACTACAGTATGCATCTACGTGTAACTGACAGTATTCTGAAAGACTGCTTATGCGATATCAACATGTCAATTTATTATAAGCAACACAAGACAGCCAATGGCATTTACAGCTGGGGAGACTGGACTGATTTTCTACTGTTAATCATCTAACTCAGCCAGTTAAGATCTATATTTTTCCTGAAAATGGTCCCTGGAGCACAGGTTTTATCAGCTGGCAATTTTCAATGCACATTTAAGTGTGCCTGGGTTTATCTTCCCTAGCCTGACCTTCAGTCCACAAGGCTGGCCAGGAGTTCTCATCTCTCTCATCATCTGAAACAAGGAGATATAATGTATTCAGTTTAACTGCTGTACACAGACACACACTGTGTTATCTCTCCCCTTCTCCTGCATTCATTGATCCACCACACTAATGTTACTGAAGTTAGTAGCTAGTTATGTTGGCCTGAGAAACTCAACATACTGTTGACTGTGTGAAAGATGCTTGGGACAGTTGACTGATCTGTCACTGCTCTTCGGGCCGTAGCTGGGGTTTGCGGAGCCCCAGTGCAGGTTATACCTCTGGGCCCTGTTTGAAATAGTTTAATATATGTTTGTTCTATAAATTTATTTGTGCTATTTACACAATGTTTAAGTTTTTCAAGTTTGTTTGTGTCCAGGCACAGAAACTGAATAATCAAATATAAAATAGCATTGCATAGTCTTCACTGTATAAATTAAATATTGATTAATTCTTGTTAAACTACAAAGTAGTTCAGTAAAAAGCTGTGAGTGATTTTCTCTGATTTAATTTCTTGGATTAACATTAAGGACACCGACAACAGCTAGTAAATTAGGCTCGATCACTTTAAGAGACAATATGTCCAATATGATACACATCCGATTTTTTTTCTCAACTTTACCTTCACTTAAGTTTACGTTTGCTCTCTATGTGCGCACTGAACACGGCTTGCAAGTAGGCTACTCATTTGAGTTTTTCCGCGTCCTGTGTTTGAATGCTTATAAACTCTTTTGAATGTTTAATTGGGCAAGGCTTAAAAACACGTGCAAAAAGATAAGCTTTCGTGGCGACTTTTAGGATGGCCTCAGCCAGTCAGCTGAAATGAAAGATGCGCAATAGCATGGTCATCAACAGAATGAATGAATGAATGATGCACGCTGATGCAGCGTGATTTTCAAAAAGTGCTTTGATCGCAACACAGACGGGGTGAATTTATGAATGAACGTGTGAAAGTTCTGTCACAAAGATGTTGTTACGTATCCTCGCGCTTTTTTAAGTGGGTATACGGGAATCCTTGACCTTTGCTAGTGGGTATACGCCGTATACCTGCGTATCACGTAAACTACACCACTGGACTGAAGTACAAAATCTATAATTTACATAAATAATAGTTTAGCATTCAGATACGTTACATCGCAAATATGAAAATATTATGGAATATTTGGATTTGTGCCGAATGAGAGAGGTAGGATACACGAGCACAAAGCTCCATTTTGCAAACAGTTGAGTGCACAAGCCTTTAAAGTATACTCCCTTGTCAGTCTATGTGAGAGACGCGTTCAGAATTAGCACATGGTCACTGTGTAGGGGGCTTTGTTTTCATGTGTGCAACTCACGGCATTCACTGTTCTTCTGCTGTCGGTTATCAAACAGCATTGCAGTACTGCGGGCGCCCCCTTCTGGATTGGGGGTGAATTGCCTGTATTCGTCGTAAGGCCTCATGCACCGAACCGAGATGCCCGTACCGTGAGGGTTCGGTACAAATACATGTACCGTGCCACCCCTGATATATATATATATGGAAAAAATTGGTTTTACAAATGCTAGAGGTGTGGCTTTCAAATATAGCATACCCAGATTCCTAACTAATGGCGATGAATTGACAGAGCAGCCATCAAGTTTTAGAAAGTATTCTACTACATCCAGAGGTTTTTGGTCAAATAATTAAACCTTTGTTTGTTTGTTTGTTTTCTTCTTCTAGATTTAGTTGAAATGTACGACTCATCCCATTGTTTTATACTGGCTATGCATTCCATTAGTTTTGTGAATTGATATGTTTTGTTAGGCTGTGTAGAAATAATAAGAAATGATAAGCTACAGGTGTCCTATGAAATATTACAGGAGTCTTTAATATCATACCAAAAACCTGTCAAAGCTGCAATGTCTTATTATTTCTCTGAGATAACAGCTAAAAATTCAAGTAGTCCTATGACCTTGTTTAATATTTTAAATTCTGTTTTTAACCCTGTAGGCAATACTGTAACAAGGTGGAGGCCAACGGCTTATTAGAATCCATGTGCAGAAGTTTAATAATGAGAGAGAGCAACCAAATCCAAATCGGCAGGCAGAATCAAACAATAGTAAATAGCTCTTGGTAAGGCAGGTGAAACCGGCAATACTTTGCAAATACCTTTCTCCAAACAGGAAATTGCCGCAGAGTGAGTGATTCACAGTCAATACTCGGGCGAGGGCTCCCTCTGCTGGTGTGGTATTACAAATACTTATCTCACTGAATCTGCCTCTGTGTGTGAAACATTTCTTAGATTTTTTGTGGATAAAATAGTAGGAATTAGACAGTCTACAGTATATTACCTTTGTTGATCTTGCAGATTATTTTATGGCCAGCAGCTTTTTAAACTCCTTTGAGCCAATTACCATGTTGTATTTAATAAACCCCTTTCAAACTGCATGTTGGTCCAGGAAAATTGCCGGAGTGCCTTCTGTGTGAACGCAAACACGTCCCGGGATTAATTACTGGATCGATCCCGGGTTGGGGACCTAGTAACATTGCCGGGTTCAGTCCCGGAACGAGCTCTGTGTGAACAAAACAAAAACCAGAACCAATGCCGTAAAGCAGGGGTCACCAAGTTCGGTCCTTGAGGGCCGGTGTCCCTGCAGAGTTTAGCTCCAACCCTAATTAAACACACCTGAAGCAGCTAATCAAGGTCTTACTAGGTATACTTGAAACTTCCAGGCAGGTGTGTTGAGGCAAGTTGGATCTAAACTCTGCAGGACACCGGCCCGCCAGGATCAAGTTTGATGACCCCTGCCGTAAAGGGTGTGTTGTAGTGATGATGCACGTTATCGTGTGACTCTTTAACCGTGTGTTTTTTTTAAGGAAGATCAACGTTCATGACAAAAAAATATGTTCAAACTGTAATGAAGCAGAGATCAAGGAGCTCCTCACTATCCACGCTGAAGCTGAGATCATTCGCCAGCTTAGCGAAATGGAACGCGTCACATTACACGTCACATCGTAATGTCAAGTGTCTTTACGGGATCTTTATGGGATGTGTGTGAACGCACACACAGATTCTGGAAAATCACTGGCAGTGTGAATGAACCACAATCAAATGATCCCGGGACAAATCACGGGACACATTATCCATGTATTTTCCAGAATTTTTGTGTGAAAGTTCAAGTTCAAGATTTATTTGTCACATACATGATTATACAGAGAGTATATAACCAGCAGTGAAATGTGAGTCAGGTCCGCTCCATGGACAGTGCAAATATTATAGAATACAACACAGAGGAAATATACATAAAATTAAATGAATAAAAAATAATATATAAAGAACAAAATATAAAATATAAAAGAATGTGCATAACAGTATACTGTAGACTTAAATATTAAGATAAGCATGACTGTACAAGAGAGGAATGTGCAAACAGGTTGTAAATGGTTGACATGTAGCAGCAATCTCAAAAAAATAAATAAAAAAATAAGATACCAAAACACAGAAAGTGTTGTGTGCAAATAACACTGTCAGTATGAGGTAGAGAATAATGAATGTGAATATCTTACTGATTGTTAGTGATTATAAAGTGGAGTCATGATGATGTTAAGAGGCTGAGTTTGAGTTTAGGAGCCTGATGGCCTGGGGGAAGAAACTCCTCCTAAGTCTCTCAGTTTTTGCCATCAGGCAGCGGAAGCGCTTACCAGATGGCAGCAAAGTGAAAAGACAGTTACCAGGGTGATTTGAGTCCTTGATGATTTTGACAGCTCTGCTTCTGCAGCGTTTGAGGTAGATGTCCTGCAGAGAGGGGAGAGCAGACCCAGAGATGCGCTCAGCTAAGCGCACAACTCTCTGCAAGGCTTTGCAGTCTTGACTGGAGCTGTTTCCATACCACACTGAGATGCACTGAGTCAATACACTTTCTATGGTCCCTGAATAGAAAGTTTTCAGGATTGTTGGTGAGACCCTGAATTTCCTCAGCTGTCGCAGATGGTACAGTCTTTGCCTGGCTTTCTTAACCTGTGTTTGAATGCGTGTAGTCCAAGTCAGGTCCTCTGAGATGTTTACACCGAGGTACTTGAAGCTGCTGACCCTCTCCACAGGGGTCCGACTGATCATAAGAGGAGTGTAGGGCCGCAGGTGTCTCTTTCTGAAGTCCACAATCAGCTCTTTAGTTTTGCTCATATTCAGAGAGAGATAGTTGACCTGGCACCATGATGTAAGTCTCTCTACCTCATCCAAGTATGCGGTCTCATCATTGTTGGAAATGAGGCCCAGAACCACAGTATCATCAGCAAATTTGATAATAGATGTGGAGCTGTGAGAGGACACGCAGTCATGTGTGTAGAGAGAGTAGAGCAGGGGACTCAGGACACAACCCTGTGGGGCTCCTACATTCAGGGTGATGGAGTTTGAGGTGAATTGGCCGACTTTCACCACTTGAGGTCTGCGGTGAGGAAGTCTTGAATCCAGTCGCAGAGTGAAGAGTTTAGGCCGAGGTCTGTGAGTTTAGAAGCCAGCTTGATGGGGACTATAGTGTTGAAAGCTAAGCTATAGTCAATGAATAGCAGCCTTGCAAAGTTCCCATTGCTGCTGTCAATGTGTGTGAGGGAGGAGTGGAGTATGTGAGAGATGGCATCATCAGTAGATCTATTGGGACGATAGGCAAACTGAAGAGGGTCCAAAGTAACAGGGATGGAGGAGCTAATGTGGCTCTTTACAAGTCTCTCAAAAACTTTCATGACTATTGATGTGAGGGCCACTGGACGATAGTCATTCAGGCAAGAGGGTTTATTGTTCTTAGGCACAGGGATGATGATAGATTTTTTAAAGGAGGTGGGAACCACAGAGGTAGCAAGGGACTCATTAAAGATTGAAGTGAACAAACCAGCAAGCTGATCAGCGCAGGACCTCAGGACACGGCCAGTAATCCCATCAGGTCCGGCCGCTTTCCTTACGTTCACTCTCTTAAGGGCCCTGCAAACCTCGTCCTGCGACACGGTGATCACATGATTATCGCTGCTCTGCCTGCTGCTTCCTGCTGATCGGCAGAGTCGCGCTGCCGCCATTGCATTCAAAGCGGCCGTAGAAGGTATTTAATTCGTCGGCCAGCAACGGATCTGCTCTCACCTCCGCGGAGGATTTGTTTCCAAAGGCACAGATGGTCCTTAGTCCCTGCCACATGTGTCTTGAGTCATTGAGCTGAAAATGAGACTCAATTCTCTCCCTGTATAGAAGTTTGCCGGCTCTTACTGCACGTCGGAGAGCATAGCACGATGCTTTGTACTCGCTCATATTCCCAGACAAAAGAGCCTCGTTGTATGCGGCAGTGCATTTGTTAACCGCAGCACGGATTGTTCTGTCAACCCACGGTTTCTGATTTGGAAAGGTCCTTACAGTCATTGTTTCTGTAGCTTGCTCGGTTAGCGTATTTACAAAGCTTACCGCTACATCCGTGAACTCGCTGACATCAGATGAATTCGCCCGGAACATGTCCCAGTCGACGTCATCAAGAGCCGCCAGCGCGTCACTTCTCTCTTCATCGGGGGTTCCTGAGCGAGCCTTTGTTTATATTCCGGTGTGAGGAAAATGGCGGCATGGTCCGATTTGCCAAAAGCCGGTAGTGAGCGGGCTTTGTAGGCATTCTTAAACTGAGAGTAGCAATGATCCAGTGTATTCGGTCCTCTGGTTGGACAGGATATACTGTATGTTGGTGAATGTTCGTCATGACCTGCCTGAGGTTGGCTTTGTTAAAATCCCCCCCGATGATAAAGGCAGCATCAGGATGTTTGTTAATGTAGCCGCTGAGCACATCGTGAAGCTTAGATAAAGCTAAGCCGGTGTCTGCCTGTGAAAAGTTGTCAGACAGCGTTACAGCAGTGTCCGGAACCGAGGGCGTGAGCCATGTTTCAGTCAAGCAAATTATGTTACAGTCCCTTATGTCCCGTTGGAAACTTATCCTGGCTCTAAGATCGTCCATCTTATTCTCCAAGGATTGGACATTAGTGAGCAGAATGCTCGGTAGAGGAGGACTGTGAGCCCTTTTCCTCAGTCTGTTGCGAATTCCAGCGCTTTTTCACGGTGTTTCTTGTTCCATCGCCTGTGGCCATTGTTCTCCTCATCCGCGTTCTGAAGAATCTCGGGTGGCCAGGATGAATTCGGGGATAAAGTGTCCTGAAGCAGGTTAGTGAAGCGGTGTCCAATGTCCAAAAGTGTTCCTTTGTCGTAGGTGATCAGTGCAGACGTTATGTGTGTAAAAAGAGAAAGCAAAAGTAAGTAAAAAAGTAAATAAGAGCACAATCTAAGCGTAGCTACCTGGACGGCATCCGAACAAAGCAGCGCCATCTTGCATTATCTAATGTGGCTATAGAGTCTATAGAGAGCATTATCTATAGCGGCTATAGAGAACATTATCTAATGCGGAAAGAGGCTATAGATATTGTTACTAAGTTGAAGCCTACTACCTCTTCTCTTGACATTGTTCCTACTTATTCTTTAAACTGATATTTGACAGTGTGGGGGCATGGATCTTGTCAGTTATCAACAAAAGCCTTCTCTTGGGCTCTATTCCAGCTCTCTGCAAACATGCCATGGTGTGACCAATATTGAAAAGGCCAAATTTGGACTTCACTAATTTATCACATTTTAGACCTATTTCAAATTTACCTTTTATAGCTAAGATCCTTGAGAAAACTGTGCTACTGCAGTTACAGTTTCTTAGATGCAAATAATATCCTTGATAAATTCCAGTCTGGTTTTAGGACTAATCACAGTACTGAATCTGCACTATTAAGAGTAAGGCATTCTAATGTCACGTCTTGAACACTATGTGGGCATCCATGGAATTGCCCTTTGTTGGTTTCTGTGGCATTCCCCAAGGTTCCATTTTGGCCCCAACTTTGTTTTCACTATAGGTACATGTTACTTCTAGGTTTGATTCTTAGGAGGCATGGAGTGTATTTTCACTTGTATGCAGATGACACTAAAATCTATCTGCCTTTAAAGCATACTGACAGGAAAGGTTTAGAAACCTTGTTTGTTTGTCTAAAGCAGGGGTCACCAAGTTCGGCCCTGGAGGGCCGGTGTCCCTGCAGAGTTTAGCTCCAACCCTAATCAAACACACCTGAAGCAGCTAATCAAGGTCTTACTAGGTATACTTGAAACTTCCAGGCAGGTGTGTTGAGGCAAGTTGGAGCTAAACTCTGCAGGACATAGGCCCTCCAGGATCAAGTTTGATGACCCCTGGTCTAAAGGATATAAGTTCCTGGATGTCCTCAAATATTTTACACCTAAATGCGAGTGAAACAGAGGCAAATGTGTTTGGGCCCTGTGTTTGGACACACTTTGCGAATAAAGCTGATTCTGATTATGTGGGTAAAGAAAAAAACTACTGTTAATGTAGCTGATCTGCACTCCTATATCAAACCAACTGTGAAAAATAGGAGTTATTTTTGATTCCTCTTTTAAGTTTGATCAACATATAAACACAGTAAAGTCAAGCTTTTTTCACGTGAAACTTCTATCTGGAGTAAAGTCTTTTCTATCCCCCAATGATCTTGAAAGAATTACACATGCTTTCGTTCCATCTCGCATGGATGATTGCAATTCTTTATTCTTTATACTTTCATGAAAATGTTACCTTTTACTTCCAATGTTGCCTGTAAGCACTGCTGTAGTATTCAAGTGTCTTAATGCATTTTAATGCAGGAGGAACTCAGGAACAAAATATACATTGACAAGAACAGACCAAGAACTGATCTAAACGGGGAAATATATACACAAGACAATGAGGGAGAAAGCCAGCAACAGGTATGGTTAATCAGTTAACAAATCCATAACTAGGGGTGTGCCTGAAGCCAAATACCTTATTCGGAAAAGCACAGATAATGGCTTCAAAACGAATAACGGATAACAAATAATTTTGCTGAATGATATTTCGCTGAGGACTGACACAGTCACTCCTCATGTTTGCTGGGTAACATGTGAGCCAGGGGATCAGCGCGATATTACACATAAACCTCTAATGTCACTTTGCAATAATGAGTGTGTGAAGTGAATAAATTTAAAAATTATGAATGACATGAGCGCAAATCAAACAACCACATTGATGTTGCCTCTCCATGCATCTCTCAGAAATCAGAGCTTGGCAAGAGTAATAGCAACTAAAACATGGGTCCGGGTTACTTTTGAGGTCTGGTAGAAATATGACATAGGCTACAAAAATGCATAGGCTCTAGGCTCATATGTATGCACAATTAATCATAAAAACATCGTGACCTCGATTCAGACACTCAGGATCTTATTCCTAAATGACGATTCCACTGTCTATTAAACCTTTGAAATTCCAATCACATCGGAATATTTAAACCAGCTTTCGCTCGGCCGCTGATCCAGAGAGAGAGCAGTGCTCTTCATGTCGGCTTTATGTTTGAAATAAACAGTCTACACAGTAGGCAACATTTGTGCTGCAAACATTAAATAATAACGAAAGTATTGGGATACAAGTTTATAGTCCAAATATAGACTCTGATGTTGCAGCAGTCGCGATCAAAATTAGTAATTTGGAAATAATGTTACGCTTCAAATATAGATCGAATATGTTAATTATGCCAGTAGGTGGCGATCAGTGACTGTTAAAATGTGTCTGATGTCTGAATCATTAATTCAAGAGATCCGTTCAAAAAACTTAAGACATTTATAAATAGACTATTTTATAATAGACTCATTTATAACATTTTAGACATTTATAACATTAAATAAAACATTTTGTCAATTGTATGTCCTGTCATAACTGTATTTTGCTGGTTTGCGTGGCACATGCACATTTGTTGTGGTTTAAGTGAAGTTCAAAAGAGACTTGCTTAAAGAGAAACAGTTCTGTGTAATGAAAATGTGCGCCTTCAATTCATTCAGTCGTGTTCAAATGATCACTAAAAGTTTGTCATTAAATTTTTCTGCTTGTGTGATTACTTTTTTATTTTATAAATTATTATTTTTATTTTTATATTTTAGAACACTAAATAGGGCAAATAGTCAAAACACAAATATGTTTATTTAAAGGGGACCTATTATGCCCCTTTTTACAAGATGTAAAATAAGTATCTGATGTCCCCAGAGCCTATATGTGAAGTTTTAGCTCAATATACCCCACAGATAAATTTTTATAGCTTGTTAAAATTACTATTTTTAGGGTGTGAGCCAAAACGCGCTGTTTTGAGTGTGTTGCTTTAAATGTGAGTGAGCTGTTGCTCCCGGAGAAGAGGCCAGAGCTTCAAGAGCTCGAGCTCCGGCATTAGCAGACAGTGCTAGCCTTTGCAAATAAACATTCCACTTTTAATACAAGCCTGTTATCTTTACAGAAAACTACTGTTTCAAAGTCAGTCATCTGATTATACTGTGTCAATAATATATTTGCGTTTATGAATTACACAGACGGGAGCATGGCATGATAAAAACAACAACATAGCTGGTCTCATGCTATCACAAACTTTATAAGTCCCACTTCTGATTATGAGCTCGACAACTTCAAGCGATCGACTCACATTGCTTTCATATGCAACTTTCAACTAACGTTACCACATTCCTATTCACGATCATTCTGATAGCACTTGAAGGCAGCATCAGTGCAAACACACAGAGACAATGATAGATTTAGCAATAAGCCTTACAGAGTGACAAGAAGCTCTTTCAGAAGGGCAATTTGGAAAACAAACGCGTGATACTTACTTTGTCTGGAGCTGACGTTCGTGCACGAAGCGTTGGTATTAATTCCTAAACGTATAGGGGACGTTACCGATTTTTTTCCGGGATATTTCCTTCGAAAATGAAATTTAACCACAGTGTCCTCAGCTCAGATGGAGGGAGATTATGGAGACTCCTATGTTCGTTAGTGCATCCCAAAACACAACACAAAGCCTCTTTGGTACTGTTGTATATAACTCCAGTAATGGCGGACCGCATCTTCTCTCTCAGGGCTGTGTTTATGCTAATGAGCCAGAGAGCGTCACAAATGGGCGGGACTTTTTCCCCTCAGTGACGTGCACAGAGGGAGAATCTGAAACAGCTCATTCTGAGAGACTGTTTATGATTTATTGGTTTTATAAAAGAATGAGTTGGTGGATTTTTACCATTATGGGCTGGTTGTTTTCACACACTGCGGCCACACAACTGCATTCAAACAGCTTATAAAAGTGATGTTTGCATAATAGGTCCCCTTTAATACAAATTAGTTAAGGGGTGGTTGACTTTTTTTTTTTCTAGGCTAGATTGTGTTTATGGGGTGCAGTCTAACATGTTAATGCTTCTTTAAAAAAATATATATATATATATTATTTATATTTTTTTTTTTTCGCATAATTTACCTTTAATCTACACCACCCTATCCCTTCTCCTAAAAAAACGCTGATGATTTCCTGATTTTATGAAGCCCCTCCCTCAGAAATACACCATTGGGCTCAGATTGGTTAGCTGGCCCAGTGTGTTGCGATTCGCTAAACCGCCAGTGTGCGTCTAAACCTCACGCCCCTCACCTCAGTGGCATGTGCTCCGGTTGTATTGTAACAATGGCGTCATCAATATTGCTTATCAATTTGAGTCCGATTGAGACCCAGAGAATATTAGTGAAGAGGATCATGCAGAACCTGTGCAACCACACTGCTTTTAATGGTATGTTTTTTGTTGTTGTCTCATACTTTTAGATATGCTGTTATTTGTAAATGCTACTGCTTCTGTTAGCTTTTAATATACGGTTTTATCCTGATTAAACCTTTAATACAGTATGGCAACCGCACGCGCATGTGTATCACTACTGTGATTTTTACACTCTAATGGCAAAACAGAGCAGGGTCTGTCAGGTTCCAAAATGTACAAACAGTATAACCAAATAGGGTACCATAAAGACAGTCAGCATCAAGCCCCCATGCATTTAGATTAATTTATATTGTGTTTATATTTTGAATGTGTTAGTTAAATGAAAAGATGTTTGTTTTTGTTTTTTACCTTGACCAGTAAGTCTGCAATGTCGGATTCTTTCCACTATATCAATGCAGATCAGGGAAAGTAGAACCAATGATACTGGCAGTTCAGCAAAAGTGTCCAACCTCAGATTATGTCTAATCTGTACCTAAAAAGGGACAGAGAGAGAGAGAACAAGTGTCACAGTGCACACAGCAGGGAGGAACAAGGACACGCAGACGAGGACATAAACTCAAATAATAATATTTAATAAGACATCAAGGCAGGACAAGGCAGGACAAGGCAAGGCTTACAGACAAGATACACCGGGAGTAACGAGTAGACCAGACGAAATCAAACTCAACAGGCATGAACTAATATACACAGGTTAATTACAGATAACGAGACAAACACAGCTGGACGAGAGTTAACTCATAATGACATCAGACGAGGACAGGAAACAAACCAAATATGGACACAAGAGGCGGGAACACATGACACACACAACAGAACCCTGACATAACTCCCCCCTCCCGGAAGGCGTGTCCCACGCCGTAACAGTTCCACCGGGGAGGGGGGTGGGCGCTCTGGAGGCCCCTCAGGACAAACACGGACAGGAACCCAGGATGGGGACCTCCAGAGCGGAACAGACAACGGAGGCCATGGCGGAGCTGGGAGCTCAGGAGGCCATGGCAGGTCATCTCCGGGGCCTTGGCCTCGGTCCCCTCGGCCCGGCCCCCACAGCCGGAACCCTTTCTACCCCCAAAAAAAATTTCCCTGGGGTATTTAGGGGGTATCAAGAGCCCTCCGGGGCTAAACAGACAGGACAAGACAGGGACAGGACAACCCACAGGAACAGGAAGCCCTCCTGGGCTAAGCTCAGAAGCTGAGGCTTCCTCTGGGCATGACGAGGAGACAGGGGCCCTTACAGGGTCCCTCAGCAACCGCTTCCATCTCAGTGACAAGGGGGCAGGCGGCTGGGAATGGCCTCCGTGGCCACTACAAGAAGAGCCGCCTGCCCCAGACGAGTCTCCATGGACCTGACAAGGCAAGTTAAAATGTTCCTGTGGGCACAACAAGACAGACACATGGCACTCCTGGCCGTGACATGTGGACTTGATCCACGGGGCTAGGGATAGTGGCGGCCGGCGGGCATGAGTCAGCGCCAATCCGGCGGGCTTGAGTCAGCGGCGATCCGGCGGGCTTGAGTCAGAGGCGGGCCGGCGGGCTTGAGTCAGAGGCGGGCCGGTGGCGTGATCTCCCGCGAACGGCGCGCCTGGGGGAGCGGCAACCCAGGAACTAGGCAACCCGCCGGCGGCGGATATATCCCGCGATCGGCGGGCATGAGGGCTCACGGCCAGAGGACTCGCGGCGATCCCGCCGAACTCCCACGCCGACTTGCAGTGGGCTATGGCGGGATGACGAGCGGTGACTTCCTTGCCGCGGAACAAACAGAACAAGAACAAAACAAAAGACTTTTGGAAAATGAAAAACAAAACGGGGTGAATGGGCGCCGCTTAATGTTAGGTCTGGTCTTCTGTCACGGTGCACACAGCAGGGAGGAACAAGGACACGCAGACGAGGACGTAAACTCAAATAATAATATTTAATAAGACATCAAGGCAGGACATGGCAGGACAAGGCAAGGCTTACAGACAAGATAAACCGGGAGTAACGAGTAGACCAGACGAAATTAAACTCAACAGGCATGAACTAATATACACAGGTTAATTACAGAAAACGAGACAAACACAGCTGGACAAGAGTTAACTCATAATGACATCAGACGAGGACAGGAAACAAACCAAATATGGACACAAGAGGCAGGAACACATGACACACACAACAGAACCCTGACAACAAGACAGTAAGACATAGAGATACGCATGTTTTTCAGATGTGTATTTTTCTTTCTGCACACCAGTGTTTTTGCAAATACAGGCCTTGAAATTTAAGATTTTGGAATGCTTCCCCATGGTGTTTTTGAATTCATTGATGATTAAAGTAAACCCAGCAAACATAGAACATTCCCCTAACATTAGTATTTGGTTCCTGATTGGTTATTTGTATAATAACCAAATAATAAATGTTCTAAAAATGTTCTCTTTTTTTCCCCAACCATAAAATAACGTTTCCAGGTCCCTATGGTTATTTTTAGGTCATTATTTTGCAACTCTAAAATAATGCTTCCGGAACGTTGCAGTGTGGTTATTTTTAAATAGCCTAAAATAACTTATATAGAATGTTCCCTAATGGGGATTTTGTAGGTTATTATTTTTCAACCATAAAATAACATTCCCAGAAATTTGTGGGTTGGTTTCTTTCTTCTTTTACTGTGCGCATCTGATCTGCACACACTTCTACAGCATGTACTTTCTGATTAACATTCATTTATCGAACTCTTTACTGAATAATTATTTCTAATTAATAAAGATATGAGTAAACATCATTTCAGAGAAATTTGACAAGCCTAACTGAGGAGAACATTAAGTTATTCAAGGAGTTTTGTTCATTGGTAAGAAATAAAATGTACTGATATCCTACTTTAAGTCCAATAATTGTTTATTCATTTTTAATGTCTGTTAATAAATGTCATGTTTTAAAAAAATTTAGTTTTTGGTTTGTAGAACATAACTAACATAACTGAAGCAAATTATAATACAATATTATTGTAGAATTATTATATTACAATCAATTAACCTGTTAATCCAGCAAACATTGTGTAATTTTATTTTATATCAACTCAGTTTTCTGTGGCCATATAAATAACTATTACAGTACTAATGCACTAGAGCATGTAACAAGATTGGCTCATTAAAAGGACTTGCTTTGCAAAAGGTGACCACAGAATCAATAATCATGCAATTGTGCACAAAAGTTTTATTAAACTGAAACAAACACATAACTAGTCTAAACAAACACATATATACAATCACGCATACATGGGTAATGGAAAGTAAGGTAAGAGTGAATAAATGAAACTGGAACAGAAACATGAAAATTAAGTTATAAAAAGGATGAAGTTTGAAACCTGAACAGAACCATCTGCACTTTGGTAACAAGGGGTCAACAGCTTATGCTAAACCTCTGTATAGCATTTAGCATTTTGAATGGAATTTGGTCTTGAGGACGGATCGTGCCCAGTCGGACACGGTCTGTTCCAGTTGGGCTCAGTCGCTGTTTGCAGTCGGCAGAAAAAGTCGCATAGTGTGTGGTGTCTAAAGATCTTAATAGAATTCAAGAACCAGTTGTTGCCAATCATTTTCACAAAGATTTTTTTTAAACATGTTTAATATTTGTGACTGACACCAACGATTGTATGCGGCTATGTAGTGGAGATGTGTTCACTGTCAAACATCATTCAGCATTCATTTTGTTGCCTAATTTTGTCAACAACAAAAAAAATTTGATTACAAGAAAAATCTCGATTGTTCTTGTGATTTTATTATTTATTTTTTCTTGTCTTTCTTTTAATTCATAAGTTAACACTTAAAATTTAAATAGTTTATTTTTTTTCTGCAGTCAAAGAAAGTATAGCCCAAATTATGTCAGTGATTCTTCAGTGTATTTTAAAATGGAAACGTGCAAATCTTGTTTTCTTCAAGTTGTATTCTTCAAATACACTCTTAAAAATAAAGGTGCTTCAAAAGGATCTTCAAGCGATGCCATAGAAGAACCATTTTTGGTTCCACAAAGAATCATTCAGTCAAAGGTTCTTTAAAGAACTTTCTCTTCCTTACCTTTTTATAATCTGAAGAACCTTCTTTCACCACATAGAACCTTTTGTGAAACAGAAAGGTTCTTCAGATGTTAAAGGTTCTTTATGGAACCATTTAGACAAAAAGGTTATTCTATGGCATCGTGAAGCACCTTTATTTTTAAGAGTATACAGTGGTATTTTCCATAATGTTGTGGAGATACCTTCACACGACATCAACACCTCCGTGAAGCTGCGGTTGTATTGAAATTTAAACCGGACAATGGACCGTCCGAACACCAAATCCAGCAATGTCCACCAAAATGTAAGTGCGCATCATTGATCAATGTTCTGGCTACAAAAATATTTTCTCATAACATATCACATGAGATCTGCAGTTTAGTTTAAATATTAATTATTGTGCACCTATAGCACTCTTCGCTGTCATTAAAACATAGCATGCCACTGGAAAAGTGGTCAAGCGCAACCACTACAAATTATGTCTAAATTCATATAGGCTAATTTTGGTTTAACTTCTGCATAATGACTTTATGTAATTTCAGTGCTCATCTCCATTAATGAGAGTATAATATTTAATGTAAATGTGTATATCGGCATGAAAACAGAGTTTAAAATCTTTGTTTACTTTATTAATTTTCTCACTCGAGGAAAAGGAGTTTGTACGCATGGGTCAGAGTTTGAGTGCAGGTGCGCAAATTTTTCGGTCATGTTTGTTTTTATAAATCCCACCTTTTGTGTAGGAAGTGGCGTACGCCTCTTTCAGGGCAGGTTTTGTGCGTACACAATGGTTATAAATGCAAATAAAAATATTTGCACAGATTTCTAAAACACTGGGAGTTCTTGGTACTTTGTTTAATGTGGTTTACTACTTTGATGACTTATTTTAATGTCCCATCAAGCTGGCATCATATTCTTTGCTGCTAATGCCTCTCGCTGCAAAAAGGAGTGATTCCAGGTTGCGTCTGTTGCCCTCTCAAAAATTATCTTCACCAACCCTGCTTTCTGGTCATAGAGGCTGCGCTGTCAGTTGCAATTCCCACACATTTTACCCAGCTCAGACCCATTGAACCCAAGAACAAATCCACAGTATTGAAAATGCCATCTGCTGTTGTAGTGGTGGGTAGATCCAAAGACTATAGAATACCAAAGAAATGTCACTCGTATAGTTTTGAATGGGGAAAAATGCAACGATTAATATGGCCGCTCAATCGCAGGAAGCCCCGCCTTCTGAATGAAAGAGCCAATCACTAATCGGTAAAGTCAGTGCGTCATGCAGCTGCCGTTAGAAGTCCCGGTTGCTATAGAAACAGTCAGCGCTCTGAGACGCGTGCTCAGGACTGCGCATATGCACTGGCTGATCTAGCCTGAGAAATAAGCTTTTTATAACGCTATTTGAGCAAAAGAAACAACATTTATGACACAGTTGTTGTCCGATTTCATTGGTGATTTCAAATATGAAATTTAATGGTAAGCTTAGTGAGCGGTTTTGGAGAATTTGATGTTTCCCCATACAAAGTGATAGGAGCTGCAATTGGATGCCCGAGAGGCGTTTCAAAGATGGCCGCCGAGTGACATGACTTGTCTTAAAGTGACTTTGGTAGATCTCTGCTGCAGAGAAATGGTTCTTGCAAGTCCCCTTCCCACATTTCTCACATAAACAAGTAAAGTTGCATGATAAGTAGTATCCATGAATTTATCTATCTGCAAAGAGTAATAAGCACTTTCCTGTATGCAATATGTAGTCTGTTGTTTTATTTCATCAGACATTTCTGTGCCTACATATGGTATAATTTGACAATGGAAGGGTCTTCAGCTTATCTGTTGCAGATTGATCCAGCACCTCTAGGTAAGAGAAGCTCTTTTGCTATTGTTTGGGTTTTATTGGCCTTTGCAATATGGTTAGCTACATAGTAAGATGCATGGAATTCCTGTATTTGTTTTGAACATGAACAACAAGCTCAGCTCCCAGAGTCTTCAAAAATAGTCCACAGGTTTTCTTTGTAACCCATGTGAGAGTACTCCACTACATACCGCACACTAGGGTTTCAAGTCTATTTTGTCGTCAGTGTATGTAAAATATAATTTACATATTCGCGGTCAAACTTGCGCCTTGCATAAAAAGTAATAATTTCAGATTGTTACCTGTCAATATGGACAGCGTTCATGTGCGTCCTTCAAAATAAAAGTACCACATAATAAAAACATCTAAAATTAAGATTTGTGTTGCTTCTTTGACCACATTGTCTGTAACCCAATCAAAATGGTCCCACGACCCACCAGTTGAGAAATGAAATAGAGGATTTTTTTCTGTTCACTGTTGTTCTCACCTGAATTTCTGAACTGTATCTATAATTCATGTACATCCCAATTCTCCTATTTATAAAAAAATTAAAAATCTTCCATTTTGAATTTTTTGTTTTTTTTAAATCTTCACCAAATGTTGCTCAGATGATCGTGTGGCCAATCACTTTTTTTCAATATTCAAAATTCTTCCAAAGGAACTGTTTTACAAATTTGACAGTAAGCATGCCAAAGTGAATCTGAGGCAATTGCCTTGTCCAAATATCCACACTTGTGGTCTTGGCCACTTGAGAGTGTGTGTGTGTGACAGGAAGTAAGTGCGCAAGACTGTCCCAGGTCTTAAAAACACCAAAGAGCAGTGGCCATAATGCACACTAAATCCACACTATCTTGAATACCGCTCCAGAGCGCTATTCGAGGCTTAGTGTATCCCATTATGCATCGTGTTTTGGAATAAATCGTGAGATTTTTGCCAAGATATCGCGAGAGGTCACGGAAACCTTTCTAATGTAAGTTCAATATTAATATAATAATTAGATATTATTACATATAATTTGGTAGAAAAACAAAGTGTTGCACATTTTATTGGTGCAAATATGAGTAGTGGTGATATTTTATACAATATTTGCAACTGCTTTTCATCACTTAATTAGAAGCACCACACATTAAATTGTCATGTTATAGAGACTACTGAACAGACATTTAGAAGTTGATTTTAAAATGCAAATTATTTAAAATAAAAATAAAGCTATGTAAACACTTGCATTTTTACAACACTATAAGTGTGTCCCATCAGGTAATGAGAAGTTCGACACACACTTGTGGTCTTCATCCTCACTTGAACACTTGGCCTAAATACAGGAAACGTCTCGGTTACGTACGTAACCCTCATTCCCTGATGGAGGGAACGGAGACGTTATGTCGTGACGACATAGGGGATTTACTTGGAAACCCCAATCATCTCTGACTTTAAGAGAAAATGCCAATGAATATTGGCTAGTGGATTTTGCATACCTGAGCCACTCCCCGTGCATACGGGTATAAAAGGGCGACAGGTGCATCCACTCATCAGGTTTTACGCTGAGGAGCCGAGAACGTGTCCCTGGCACTCAGCGATGGTTTCAAGATTGTGGCATGGGGACATAATGTCTCCGTTACCTCCATCAGGGAACGAGGGTTACGTACGTAACCGAGACGTTCCCTATCTGTCGGTCACTACGAGTTATGTCGTGACGACATAGGGGTCCTATGGAAAGAGCCACAACCTGAACCCCGTCATGACCTTGTGGCATGCAGATGCTGACAAGCGAGCGCATGACAGACAAATGCCATGCGAAAGGTCGCTAACCTTGGTGCCCGTAGGGACCACTAAGTACATCGCTGCTGGAGATAGCCAAGCCACTGTTCATTTCCCCAGAAGTCGGAAGGGATTTCGACCTTCAATGAACGATGCTTCACGTCTTTCCTGTTTGTTGTTACAGCTTGGCAGTAACGACGGGGAAGCGAGCCTTCCGGAGAAGGGCGTTACGGAGGCCACATCCTGCCCGAAGGGAGGTACCATGTGGAGACACTGATATGGACTGACCCAGGCCTGGGGCAGTACTACATACGACTGGACCCTGGGGCAGATCCTACCTAGGAGTAGGGAGGAGGGCTGCCAGCACGGCCTGACAGAGAGCTCTGTCAAAGGGAAGACACGGGTTTACCGTGAGGGAAACCTTACCGTGGAAGAATACATGTATGGGATTACCCGAAGGGAATCAAAGCCATACGGACACCTAGCCAAGTACAGGGGCTGACCGGAGACCCGGGCGAGCTAGCACCAGTACTGGGCCTGGCGTCAGACTGCTCCGCCCAGTCTGACTGCCGGGGGTGCTGGAGGAACTCCACCAGGGTTCGCCATCCGGGGAACTGAACTGGAGGAGAAAACAGGCGCTCGTATCCCCGGGTGAGGGGGAATGGCGCAGCAAGCATGACACCGGACAGTTCTTCCCACCACTTACCTGTTACCCAACACACAGGAAGAAACTGGCTCAACGCGGAGACTGTAGAATCTCGCGAAGGTGTTCTTTGTCGCCCAGCACGCAGCTTTACATATGTCTGCCAGAGAGGCGCCGTGCGCCAACGCATAGGAGGAGGCAACACTCCGTGTGGAGTGAGCCCTCACCCCCAGGGGGCACGGCTCACCTTGGTACTGGTACGCCAAGGTGATGGCATCCACTATCCAGTGGGCCAACCTCTGCTTGGAGACAGCCTTCCCTTTCTGCTGACCTCCGTAACAGACAAAGAGCTGCTCAGAGCTTCTGAAGCTCCGGGGGCGGTCCACGTATATGCGCAATGCTCTTACGGGACACAGCAACGCCAAGGCTGGGTCTGCCTCCTCCGAAGGCAGTGCTTGCAGGTTCACCACCTGATCGCGGAAGGGCGTGGTGGGAACCTTGGGCACGTATCCAGGCCGGGGTCTCAGGACAACGTGAGAGTAGTCCGGCCTGAACACAAGGCACTCTTCGCTCACCGAAAATGCTTGGAGGTCCCCGACCCTCTTGATGGAAGTGAGCGCGGTCAGGAGTGCTGTCTTAGCCGACAGGTATTTCAGCTCGACTGAGTCCAGCGGCTCAAAGGGACCCTTCTGAAGTTCAGCCAGGACGGTGGAGAGGTCCCAGGAGGGCATCAGGGGTGGCCTAGGGGGATTCAACCTCCTGGCACCCTTCAGGAACCTCACGATGAGATCATGCTTTCCCAGGGACCGGCCGTCCACTGCATCGTGATGGGCCGCGATAGCAGCCACATACACTTTCAAGGTGGAGGGTGACAGCCTACGCTCCAACCTTTCTTGCAGGAAAGAAAGCACTTCTCCAATCGTGCATCTTCGGGGGTCTTCTCGGCGAGAAGAACACCAGTTCGCGAACAGACTCCACTTCAGTGCATAGGCTTGCATAGGAGACCACTCAAGTCTGCCGTGTCCCGTCCAGGAGCCACACATGGAGGTTCCACAGGTCTGGACGCGGGTGCCAAATGGTGCCGAGCCCCTGAGAAAGGAGGTCCATCCTCAGAGGAATGCGCCAGGGAGGGGCTGTCGCGAGGAGAATGAGTTCGGGAAACCAGGTCCGGGTGGGCCAGAACGGCGCGACCAGCAGGACCTGCTCCTCGTCCTCCCTGACCTTGCACAGTGTCTGTGCAAGCAGGCTCACTGGGGGAAATGCATACTTGCATAGAGCCCGAGGCCAGCTGTGTGCCAGTGCGTCCGTGCCGAGGGGGCCCTCGGTCAGGGAGAAATACAGCTGGCAGTGGGAGGACTCGCGGGAAGCAAACAGGTCTACCTGAGCTTCCCCGAATCGACTTCAGATCAGCCGGATCATCTTGGGATGGAGTCGCCATTCTCCGGGGAAAGTGAGCTGTCGTGAGAGCGCATCGGCCACACGATTGAGCTCCCCCGGAATGTGGACAGCGCGCAGCGATTTGAGCCGCGTGTGACTCCAGAGGAGGAGATGGCAGGTGAGCTGTGACATGCGGCGTGATCGTATACCCCCCATCCGGTTGATGTACGACACAGCCGCAGTGTTGTCCGTACGGACCAACACATGCTTGCCTAACAGAAGTGGCCAAAACTGCCGCAAGTCTAGATGCACTGCCAGCAGCTCTAGGCAGTTGATGTGCCAAAGCAGTCGAGGCCCTGTCCAGAGCCCCGAGGCTGCCTGCCCGTTGCATGTAGCGCCCCAGCCCGTGTTGGAGGCATCTGTTGTGACAACAACATGCCGAGACACTTGTAATATGGGCACCCCGGCCCGTAGAAAAGCAAGGTCCATCCAGGGGCTGAAGGAGCAGCGACACTACTGTGTGATGTTCACTCGAAGTGCACCGCGGCGCCATGCCCACCTCGGGACTCGGGAGTGCAACCAGTGCTGAAGTGGTCTCATATGAAGCAATCCGAGCGGCATGACTGCAGCTGCGGATGCCATATGCCCCAGGAGCCTCTGAAACTGTTTCAGCGGAACCACAGTCCTGCCTCTGAAGGAACTCAGGCAGTTCAGCACTGATTGGGCGCGCTCTTCCGTGAGGCGCGCCGTCATACTCACCGAGTCTAACTCCACACCAAGAAAAGAGATTCTCTGCGCAGGGGAGAGCTTGCTCTTTTCCCAGTTGACCCGAAGCCCCAACTGGCTGAGATGCCGAAGTACCAGGTCCCTGTGATCGAAGGGGAGGACACTGTACTGCCATGCCCGACCCTCGGACGCAAACCGTAGGAACGGTCTGTGTCGCAGAAGGATCGAAACAAGAAAGTAAGCATCCTTCAGGTCGATTGCTGCAAACCAATCCCGGGGCTGTATGCATTTGATCATGTGCCTGTGCGTCAACATCTTGAAAGGGAGCCTGAGCAGGGCCCGGTTCAGGAGTTGCAATCCAGGATTGGTCGAAGACCACCGCCTTTCTTGGGTACGATGCCTCATCGCGGCTGGAGGGACCGGCTCGATTGCATCCTTGCCAGGAGGACAGCAATCTCCTCGCGCAAGACAGGAGCGTTCCGAGCTGCCACCGCAGTCTCGAGAATGCCGCTGAACTTGGGAGGTCGCCTGGCGAACTGAATCACGTAGCCGAGTCGAATTGTGCGCGTGAGCCAACGAGACGGGCTGGGCAGCGCAAGCCACGCCTCCAGATGCCGTGCAAGTGGCTCCAACGGCACAATCGACGTACCCGCAGTGGTGCAGCGAATGGGAGTAAGGCTGGATGGTACAGAAGGCCCTGCGTTCTGACTCATCCTCGCAGAACTCCCTGAGTCCCTGTAGGGACTGGCTAGAGGTGTGTGGGGAGGCCCTGCGTCCCCCAACCGCACTCTCTTGGCCGCTGGCAAGATGGGTCGCGGGCGAGAGTGAGGAGGCAGTGCGTCGCACACTGTCAGCCCGCAAGCCTGAAAACTCGGAGGAAAGGGAATTGCTCTTTCTTTGACAATGTGGGTACCGCTGGCCGGAACAGAATTAAATGATTCTCCCCCTGCCCTCCTTCGGGGGAAGGAGTGGCGCTGTCCTCGCCATCTCCTGAGATCGAGCAGCTTCCCACATCTCCGGGTTGCCTGTGTCAGGGCCGCTTTATCGCCTCCCTGGACGATATCAGGGCCAGCTGGAACACAGGGGGCGCCGCGCTCCTGCGAGATGATCGATGCGCCACCTATGATTCAGCACGGGGCAGAGCAGCTCTGGAGGACACAGGAGGGCACCCACGGAGACGAGCAGACTGGGGCTTGCTCTGCGGCGGAGCGGTGCATCACGCCGGGGCAATATGTGTTGCGGTCTGCTTCTGTACTGCCGAGAACTGCTGGGCACAGTCCTCGACAGTGTCGCCAAACAGTCCAACTTGGGAGACGAGAGCGTCGAGAAAGCTCACTTTATCGACATCGCTCCTCTCAGCAAGGCTGAGCCATAGACGGCGCTCTTGGACCACAAGTGTGGACATCGCCTTCCCGAGGGACTGTGCTGTGACTTGCGAGGTCAGTCGCCAAGCGCAGTTCCTGCTTCAACCTCGGGTTGGTACTACCCTCGTGCATTTAAATGCTTTGGCTTGGTGTACTCGCAGGATAGCCATGGCATGCAGCGCAGAGGCGGCTTGGCCCGCAGCACTGTAAGCTTTGGCGAGCGGCCGTCAGTTTAAAGGCTTTGGACGGGAGACGAGGACAATTCCTCCAAGTGGCGGCATTTTGCAGGCACAAGTGCACCGCAACCGCACTCTCCACCTGGGAAATGTCAACGTACCCCCTAGCCGCCCTGCCATTGAGGGTAGCGAGGATGGAGGAGGCAGACGAGCCGCTTCTGGCCGTAAAAAGGGGCCGTCCACGACTTCATCAGCTCCTCGTGCACTTCCGGGAAGAAAGGAACCAGGGCAGGGCGTGGTCGCGAGCCACGGCCCGTGCCGCGAGGGCTCGGGAATGGGAGGTGTGCATGCCTCCAGCCCCGATCTCGCGGCGGCCCGGGAAAGCACGGCCGTCAACTCAGGGTCCGATTCGGCGGCGGCCACGACACCTGAGGGGTGTAGCTCCGCCGAATCTTCATCCTCAGAGGATGATTGCCCATCCCCCGATGCCGCGATCGAAATCTGATCCTCTATCGGCGTGCCGAATGAAACGCTGGGCATGCCGTGAGACGGCACAGCAGAATCACCAGGGAGCCGCACAGAACAGCTGCTGCGGGAGGAGTGAAAGGTCCGTGGGGACTGGCCTGGCGGAAAGCTCTCACTGTAACCCTCAGATCACCCAGAGCACTAGCCGATGGTTCTCTGCTCGTGGCAGAGAAGTCAGCGCGGGTAGTGACAGAGGGAGCCCCTCCCATCCCCGTGAGGAGAGAGAGGCGCGATCGCAGCGCTGCCATGGTTACACGCTCAGAACGAACGCATAAACCATCCACGAACGCAGCTTCAGCGCGCTGGATGCCCAGACACTGAAGACAACGATCGTGGCTGTCGACGGAGGATAGGAATTGACCGCAACCAAGAGGACACGGCCAGAACGGCATCTTTAAAAAGACGCGAACCTACCGTGATTTTTGCTCTTTTAGGAAATCTGCTCTTTTATTTGAAGTGCCCAGGGGAATCGCTGCAGACAGGGACACCGCTGTTCGCACCGTAACGCCAACCAGAACAGCTTCCAGACAGATGATGAATGGCTTTGTGGAGATCAACACGTTCATCCACTCGGCTCCGAAGCAAAAATCTGATGAGTGGATGCACCTGTCGCCCTTTTACACCCGTACGCACGGGGAGTGGCTCAGGTATGCAAAATCCACTAGCCAATATTCATTGCCGTTTTCTCTTAAAGTCAGAGATGATTGGGGCTTCCAAGTAAATCCCCTATGTCGTCATGACATAACTCGTAGTGACCGACAGATAGGGAACAAGTCATATAAGTAGTCAATTGGTCAAGTGCAAAGTGGAAGTGTGGGTATTTAGACAATGGGTTTATCTCTGCAGCACTTGAGTCTACCTTTCATTTCAAGCATGACCTGAGTGTACTTGCACAGTTTTGGAATAGCGCCACCTACTGGTCAAGAGATAAGAAAAATGGCTTTTTTGCTTACATAAATTCTGAACAGTTTGACCAAACAAATAAAATTAAATAAAAATTAAAAAAAAACTATTGGCTTCTTTAGATTTTGGGAGACATATAGAACATTACCCGATTTCCCCATGTCAGCCATTTTGGACCGGTGGTCTCAAGATTTGTGCTACTTGCTCAGATTGTGCTACTTCCCATTAAACAGATAGGTAGGACAAATCAGTTGCGAAAAATGCTACCTATCAGATTGTGCTACCAGCATTTTATTCATGTAGTTTGGCCGGACCATTTTGTTTAATGTGGGCCGGTCAGATTTGTTTTAAATATATAAAACAGTTTTTATGGGCCAACAGCGCATAGGATTGGGTTTTTATGCTTGCACGATTTTTCTATGTTATAATAACAATAATAATAATATTAATAATAATAAATGTTAAGCATTTGTCCCAGTTGGCAACAGCTGGCCGCCTGGTCCCGAGATGGGCCGACCGAACCATTCAGTCAAAATCAAGCACTCATCAGAGAGAGTGCAACACAAGCTAATTTTCAGTTAAAGCTAGATAATGGACTGTAAAAAAGTTAAGGCGGTGCTGAAAAACTTTGAGAAAGTACAAAAGAAAACAAACAAACAAACAAAGGGCTTAAGTCCGACGCTGCTAAATGCATAAAATTAACCGAACTCTTTTCAAAAGGTTTAAATTCGGCTGTTGCAGCGGAGGACAGTAGTGCCGCAGAGGTAAGAAGAAAACAGAAAACACAGCTAGCACAAGTCATTTTCACACTACTTCTGACAGTGTTTTTTTGTTTTGTTTTTTTTGACAGTAGCCTACATTGAATTAAACAGTTGTAAGCTTAGCGTAGAACCCCAGTATATTTTAAAATGTCATTGCTTCGTGATAATTGGTTACAAGTGTTAGCTAGCCTGTTACTGAAATGCACGACTGAAATATCAGCAGATAAAGTGGGATTTAGGGTAAACACTGATGTAGGCTACTTGCAATATAGTCTAAAGCCCGACGGTAATTGTTTCTCAAGCCCTATTCGGACGGTAATTGTTTCTCAGGGGGATGTAAGTGATTTTCACCATATAGCTACAGGGGGAAGTTGGTGATTTAATTGCTGTCCGAATTCAGGATGTCGGTGTTTTTCTCTCACCACCCCCGTGAAAATCCCCGGCACAATAATAAGAATGCATTTGTAAATAAAATTTAATTTTATTTACAGCAGACAATCATTTGATTGGCCACGTGAGCAGCGCGTTCCCGGTTGCGCAGGATCACAGAACTCGCTCCTCCACTGTGAATAAATTGCCATCCGAATCCATGAGTTTTATCACTGAGGTGATATGTAAATTTATTTTTACAGACGTCCATATGAGAAACAATTACCATCCGAATCGGGCTTCATATGGACGTCTGTAAAAATAAATTTACATATCACCTCAGTGATAAAACTCATGGATTCGGATGGCGATTTATTCACAGTGGAGGAGTGAGTTCTGTGATCCTAAGAACCCGGTAATGCGCTGCTCAAGTGGCCAGTCACATGATTGTCTGCTGTAAATAAAATTAATTTTATCTTTTTTCTCGCTCCGTTTTCATTTCTCTCTCGCTCCGTTTTTCACGAGTTCATCAAACAACAGTGGTAAGTGGAGTGGTAAGTGGTAAGTTAAGTTGGTATCATTCATCAATCATGGTGAGTAATGGCTTCTTCTCCTGCTATTGCTATTTGCACAGTTTGCCACATGTACAGTTTATCTATCTCTGTCGGCGATTAGGGATTCACATGTGATAAATGCAGGGAAATAGTTAGGCTGGCAGAGAAGGTTTTAGAACACGCATCCAAACTTTAGTTGAGGACAGTAAGAATGTGAGGGCTGTAGATACTGCTTTGGATGTGATTAGCTCAGGGACTCCTGTACATTGTTCGGTTCCAGCATTAAAGCCCATGCAGCAGGGCAACTGGGTGACAGTGAGGCAGCATAGTCGTGGGTCAAAACACCGCTCTTCCATTCCGATCAGAACATCAAACAGGTTCTCCCCACTCAGTGACGCACCCACTGAGAAACCTGGTGAAAGTGCTCTAGTTATTGGCGATTCTATTGTACGGAACGTGAAAATAGAGACACCAGCCACCATAGTCCATTGTTTACCGGGAGCCAGAGCGCCTGACATCTTGGCAAATTTAAAAGTGCTGGCTAATGCTAAACATAAATTCAGTAAGATTGTTATCCACGCCGGCGCTAATGATGTTCGACTTCGCCAGTCGGAGATCACTAAAAATAATGTTAAAGAGGTGTGTGAACTTGCAAGTACGATGTCAGACACTGTAATATGCTCTGGCCCCCTCCCTGCTTACCGGGGTGATGAGATTCATAGCAGACTGTCATCACTAAATGGCTGGATGTCTAAGTGGTGCCCGCAAAACAACATAGGTTTTATAGACAATTGGATGAGTTTTTGGGGCAGACCTGACCTGTTGAAAAGAGATGGTGTTCATCCCTCCTGGGGTGGTGCCGCTCTTCTCTCTAGAAATATGGCACATAGTCTTAGAGTTCATACTTGACTAACTGGAGCCCAGGTCAGGAAGCAGACAGACTGGCTAAACCGACCATCTGCTAGCCGCCTCACGTCACAGAAGTCAGTTAATTCTCAGCACATAGAGACTCCTTCACCTAGATATCACACTATAGAGACTGTGTCTGTTCCCAGAACTAGAAAATACAGAAAACATCAAAACCAATTTATTCTCTCTTTTCTAGCACTTTAGATACAGTTGCTCCTTTACGCTTAAGGAAGATTAAGGAAAAGAGTCCAACACCGTGGTATAATGAGCACACCCGCACTCTAAAGAGAGCAGCCCGGAAAATGGAGCGCAGTTGGAGGAAAACAAAACTAGAGGTATTTTGTACAGCTTGGTGGGAAAGTACCCTATCCTACAGAAAAGCTTTAAAAACTGCTAGATCTGATTACTTTTCTTCTCTTTTAGAAGAAAACAAACATAACCCCAGGTATTTATTCAATATAGTGGCAAAATTAACAAAAAATAAAGCATCAACAGGTGTTGACATTTCCCAACAGCACAGCAGTAATGACTTTATGAACTATTTTACTTCCAAAATTGATACTATTAGAGATCAAATTGTAACCATGCAGCCGTCAGCTATATTATCACATCAAATAGTGCACTATAGATCCCCTGAGGAACAATTCCACTCATTCTCTGCTATAGGAGAGGAAGAATTGTATAAACTTGATAAATCATCTAAACCAACAACATGTATGTTAGACCCTATTCCATCTAAACTACTAAAAGAGGTGCTTCCAGAAGTCATAGATCCTCTTTTGGCTATTATTAATTCGTCATTGTCATTAGGATATGTCCCCAAAAACTTTAAATTGGCTGTTATTAACCCTTTAGGCGCCAGGGTTTTTTTTTTTTAATGCTGGATTTTGACATCAAGATTTCAAAAGCTTGTGGCTTGAAAGGGCTTAAAAAAAGAGATCTACTGTAAATTAGAAAAATGTTGGGCATGACCTAAAGTTTATGTGGGGTGTAAATATACTCATCTAATTTGCATATTATGACGTCAACAGCGGGGCGGCCCTCTTGAATTTCATAATATTCAGGAAATAGTAGATATTAAATTGATGTTTGAACTTATTTGCATGTTTGTTTGTTTTTTTTCTCTTTTTATCCTCATTCCAAATGATCAGAAAAGAGGAAATCAACAATAAAACAGGAGAAAGTACTAAATTATTACTATATTACTATCCTATATAGTAGTAAAACTCATGTGAACAGTAGCCTACTTTTTGATCAGTTCATCAGTAATATTCAGGAAATAATAGATATTGAATGGATGTTTGATCTTATTTGCATGTTTGTTTTGTTTTTTGTCTTTTTATCCTCATTCCAAATGATCACGAAAAGAGGAAATCAACAGTAAAACGGGAGAAAGTAGTAAATTATTACTATATTACTGTGCCATAGTAAAATACATGTGCCTATTTTGTGATCAGTTGACCAGCTATCTGCCCATTCAGGTATCTAAGTGACACAGTTTATAGTTCTTGAGAGTATGGTAGACCAACCCCACACTGACTGCACCTGTACTGGCGGCCCATAGAGCGCGCGCGATCAGAAAAAAAGACGCAATCTGGCCGATCATCAGCACCGCGGCGCTCCGTGAGCTCAGAGATCAGCAGCTCTCCTATGGACACTACGACCACGTCCACCCCTGCCACCCCCATCCCCGTTGGGCAAAGGGTCAACTGATCACTTGTTTGTGCTTCGTGAACTCTCTCGCCTTGCACGGCGGCACCATTGCGCTGCAAAGATGTACCGGGAGAAGCGCGATCATTAGACGGCCGATCGTCATTTCCAAAAGGCAAATATTCCCCTTCAGAGTCAGAATCGGCGAATAACATTTGCAACACATCCTCACGGTACAACTTTCTATTAGCCATTTGGCGATTTTCTCTCACAAATCTCACAATTCACTCGTTACGCTGTGAACTGAACTGCTTCCGCATCAATGACATGATCGCTCATTTCTCTGCTATTTCCTCGAACACTTTGAATAGGAACAGGACGTAATTTTGGTCTAGAATCGAAGTACTACATGTCTGCCATCTAGTGGTAGGGAATACAAATTAGATATTACACCATATAAGGAACTAAGGTCTATTTGATTAAGTATGACGTCTTGTCGCAATTTTGCGACTTTGGCGCTTAGAGGGTTAAGCCTCTCATTAAAAAAAACACAACTTGACCCCAAAGATCTATTTAATTACAGACCGATCTCGAATATCCCTTTTCTGTCAAAGATGCTAGAAAAGGTAGTATCCTCACAATTATATTCCTTCTTAGAGAAAAATTATATCTGTGAAGATTTCCAGGCAGGATTTAGACCATCTCATAGTACTGAGACTGCTCTCATTAGAGTGACAAATGACCTGCTCTTATCATCTGATTGTGGTTGTATCTCTCTATTAGTGCTGCTGGATCTTAGCGCTGCGTTCGACACTATCGACCACAACATTCTTTTGAATAGACTAGAAAACTTTGTTGGCATTAGTGGAAGTGCATTAGCATGGTTCAAATCGTACTTATCTGACCGCCATCAATTTGTAGCAGTGAATGAAGAGGTATCATATCGATCACAAGTGCAGTATGAAGTAACTCAAGGCTCAGTACTAGGGCCGTTACTTTTCACGCTTTACATGTTACCCTTGGGAAGTATCATCAGGAAACACGGGGTTAGCTTTCACTGTTATGCTGATGATACTCAGCTCTATATTTCTTCACGGCCCGGTGAAACACACCAAATTGAGAAACTTATGGAATGCATAGTCGATATAAAAAACTGGATGACGAGTAATTTCTTACTGCTAATTTCTGAAAAAACAGAGGTGTTAAGTATCGGACCTAAAACCCCCACAAGTAATAACCTAGAACACTGTCTAACACTTGATGGCTGCTTTGTCGATTCTTCGTCATCAGTCAGGAACCTAGGTGTGCTATTTGATAGCAATCTCTCCTTTGACAGCCACGTTTCTAGCATTTGTAAAACTGCATTTTTTCATCTTAAAAATATATCTACACTGAGACCTATGCTCTCAATGTCAAATGCAGAAATATTAATTAATGCGTTTATGACCTCAAGGTTAGATTATTCTAATGCTTTATTGGGTCGTTGTTCTGCACGCTTAATAAACAAACTACAGATGGTTCAAAATGCAGCAGCTAGAGTTCTTACTAGAACCGGGAAGTATGACCACATTAGCCCGGTTCTGTCAACACTGCACTGGCTCCCTATTAAACATCGTATAGATTTTAAAATCTTGTTAATTACTTATAAAGCCCTGAATGGTTTAGCTCCTCAGTACTTGAGCGAGCTCTTATCGCATTATAGTCCTCCACAGCCGCTGCGTTCTCAAAACTCTGGCCATTTGATAATACCTAGAATATCAAAATCAACTGCGGGCAGCAGATCTTTTTCCTATTTAGCACCCAAACTCTGGAACAATCTACCTAACACTGTTCGGGAGGCAGACACACTCTGTCAGTTTAAATCTAGATTAAAGACCCATCTCTTTAACCTGGCGTACACATAACACACTAATACGCTTCTAATATTCAAATCCATTAAAAGATTGTTAGGCTGCATTAATTACGTCAACCGGAACCGGGAACACTTCCCATAACACATGATGTACTTGTTACATCGTAAGAAGATTGACATCTACGCTAATGTTAGTCTGTTTCTTTCTTATTCCGAGGTCACTGCAGTTACCAGATCCAGTCCGTATCCAGATCACATGGTGGATCAGCACCTAGAGACGACCTCTACAGCCCTGAATGTCAGTGGAGACCAGGACACCTAGATGAGCCCCATAGACAGGTCCCCATTGAGGACCCCGTCACCTAGACAGCCATCGGGAAAAGACCACTGGAACCAGTTGAGCCCTTACAATCTGACTTTGCAGCAGTTGGAATTGAACTGCTGGTTCGTCTGGCCAGAGGAGAACTGGCCCCCCGACTGAGCCTGGTTTCTCCCAAGGTTTTTTTCTCCGTTCTGTCACCGATGGAGTTTTGGTTCCTTGCCGCTGTCGCCTCTGGCTTGCTTAGTTGGGGACACTTCATTTCCAGCGATATTGTCAACTTGATTGAACAGAAACTTTTTGAACTGAACTGAGCTGGACGATGCATCACTGAATTCAATAATGAAATGCCTTTAACTGAAAATTGAGTGTTTAATCTTGTCATTTTACATTATTGACACACTATTTTCCTTATTTTGATATTGTGCAGTTGCTATGACACAATTTGTATTGTTAAAAGCGCTATATAAATAAAGGTGACTTGACTTGACTTGACTTGACTTGAGACAGCCGATGACCAAACTACATCGGAATTCACAAATGGAGCCTAGGCCGATTTGTGTTTTAGCACGTTCTGTGTGCATGTTTTTTTGTTAACCGTACCTTTAGCCAAAAGCAAACTGCACTCAGACCACCTCCATAATCAGAGCATTTGGTCTGAGATTGTTTGTTCTCAGACCCCTCAGAGTAGAGGTCTTCACGGGTCCAAAAATTCATACCCGAACCCGAAGAGACCCGTAAATATGCTGCACGGAACCGACCCGGACCCGAATTTTATTTGAAAGTGGGACCCGAACCCGTGCAGACCAGAGAAATGCCTTGAATGTACTAACCGGACCCGACCCGACCGTTATTCGAAAGTTGGTCCCGAACCCGTCTGGGAAGACACAGACCCGACTGCACCTGTTCCGATCGGCACATATTGCACAGCAACTGCTATTAAGTCAATAAACAAGTTGCGAAAAATCAAAACTTTTTTGCCTGTTAGTAGCCCCCTCCCTGACTGCAATGCATTCAATCCTCCTTGCCAATAAATTTCCATCCATGTTAGTAGGCTGTTCCTAACAGTCTTGCCGACTGATAGAGCCTTCTTAATCCACTCATTATTCCAGCTTTAAAAGTCTACTTGCTGTCATGGAGACGGATGACTAATGCAACTGCGCAGTTTTTTTTTTTCATCTCCAGTCAACTTCGACTGTTACGTTTACCCTTTTGAACTACAATAACAATATTTTTTATTGGTTGTAATAAAGACTCGGAGCAATTTTTTTTTCTTAGCAAAAAACGCGCAGAATTAGAAGTTCATTACACTTTACTGTGTGCGTGTTCAATAACAGGTGCATCTCTTCAGTTTTGTTTCAGCTTTTTTTTCACATCACTCATGATCACCGTCCGCTTGCCGGCTGCTACATTAACTCCGCCCGCGCTCTGCTTCTGGCGGGTGAGGTATCGCGTGTGTTTTTTCTTCCACCTTATTTCCCGGGTATTACACACAATATTAAACAAACCCGGGACCCGAAGTAATAGTTTGGGACCCGACCCGGACCCGGCTGACCATTTAAAATATACAGGTGCATCTCAATAAATTAGAATGTCGTGGAAAAGTTCATTTATTTCAGTCATTCAACTCAAATTGTGAAACTCGTGTATTAAATGAACTCAATGCACACAGACTGAAGTAGTTTAAGTCTTTGGTTCTTTTAATTGTGATGATTTAGGCTCACATTTAACAAAAACCCACCAATTCACCAATTCATCTCAACAAATTAGAATACTTCATAAGACCAATAAAAAAAAACATTTTTAGTGAATTGTTGGCCTTCTGGAAGTATGTTAATTTACTGTATATGTACTCAATACTTGGTAGGGGCTCCTTTTGCTTTAATTACTGCCTCAATTCGGCGTGGCATGGAGGTGATCAGTTTGTGGCACTGCTGAGGTGGTATGGAAGCCCAGGTTTCTTTGACAGTGGCCTTCAGCTCATCTGCATTTTTTGGTCTCTTGTTTCTCATTTTCCTCTTGACAATACCCCATAGATTCTCTATGGGTTTCAGGTCTGGTGAGCAGAGGTGGGTAGAGTACTCAAAAACTGTATCAAGTAAAAGTAAAAGTACTTCTAGAAATATTTACTCAAGTAAAAGTAAAAGTAATCATCTGAATAGTTACTTAATCAATAGCTTTCCTGTAGCTCAAATGGTAGAGCATGGCGCTAGCAACGCCAAGATCATGGGTTCGATTCCCAGGGAAAGCAAGAGCTGATAAAATGTAAAACTGTAACTTGAATGCAATGTAAGTCACTTTGGATAAAAGCGTCTGCTAAATGCATAAATGTAAATGTACTTGAGTAAGAGTAAAAAAGTATCGGATAAAAAAACTACTCAAGTAGTTAGTTACTAGTTACTTTGGATCATATACTGAATACAGTCTATTTTTATTTAGATATATAGATTACATTTATGTAACAAACACACTACCGTTCAAAATATTTTTTTTATTATTTTTTAATGTAATTTATTTCAGTGATGCAAATCAGAATTTTCATCAGCCTTTTACGCCAGTCTTCAGTGTCACATAATCCTTCAGAAATCATTCCAGTATGTTAATTTATTATCAATGCTGTTCTTTTTAGCTTTCTATTCAAAGAATCCTGAACAAAATGTCACAAGTTCCAAAAAATATTAAGCAGCAAAACTGTTTCCAACACTGGTAATAAATCAATATATTAGAATGATTTCTAAAGGATCATATGACTCCGAAAACTGGAGTAACAGCTGATGAAAATTCTGATTTGCATCACTGAATTAAATTATATTTTAAAGTAAATTAAATTAATTATGTATTATTCTATAATATTATATATTCTATATTATTCTTTTATTATCTGTGTCCTGTCCTGTTGCTGTCATTCTGTTGCACTGTGGAGCTTCTGTCACTATAACAAATTCCTCGTATGTGTAAACATACCTGGCCAATAAAGCTCATTCTCATAACCTCTGACACTGAAACCTCTGAAAACTCCTCACATGACTGCTACCGACATCTGAACATAATGAAACAAATGCACATTGACGGATCTTCTGTTCTGCAAAATGTAAACAAATGTAGCCTATATTTTTGCAAGCGTAAATATTGTAAAAATATGAATATTAATTGTGTCTAGAACAGGTCGCGCGCCGCTGCACAGAGCTAACGCGGGTTTGGCGGGTGTTCATTTCATACTCTGTGACAGCTTATTTAATGTATAAATTATACATTGTATTTAATGTATAAGGTACATGCATAGGTGGAAATCCCGGGGGGGTCAGGGGGGACAAGACCCCCCCTATCTGAGGGTTGTCCCCCTAAAAATATTATTTAAATAACCACCCTGTGTATTGTAAATAATGTTTTGTACTTAAAATAATTGTGTAAGTAGTAAAACAACACAAACGCAAACGGGGCAAAAATGCATTTAAGTTTAGAAACATTTTGAGTCTCCCCCTCCCTTGCCTCACAGTGCTTTGATCCAAATGCTTTCCTCTTTTATATCACACACACAAGTGAGAGAGAGAATCTCAGTAGTTGTGGAACTCCAGTAAGTAAGGCTGTCAATTGGCTATTTTATTCATTAAACATCGGATGAAGTGATTATTTTGTCTTTGCGAGAGCAGCATGTTTCTGGGAGCGCGTGTGTGGTTTTGTGCGAGAGCAAAGAAAATCCGCTGCTAGGGAAGAGATTCCCGCTCGCGCATTATTTTTAGGCAGGGGCTATTTGCACAAATAGCTACTCTATTTTCACTATGTTAAAATAGCAGGCTTTTCTGCTATTTATACTACTTATTGCAAATAGTGGCAATTATCTGCACTTCAGTATTGTAGTACATTATAAAACATGCAATAAGTTATTGAGTGTAAATTTTAATGTGAATGAGTGTGAGCAGCCCTCCCCAGATAGCACACGTACGTCGCGGGGACATCTGTGCGATGTGTGCGTTTGCATCTGGGAGACGTATTTTTAAGGGCGTTTGCTCATCTGGAATACGTCGCATAGACGTCCTTTCTCGACGTTCCATGGACATCTGGTGGACGTATTATAGACGTTAAATATTAGAATGTTACGTCTATGAGACATCTGATTTACATAGCATAGACGTCGTTCATAATTAGACGTTTTAGACGTTCATTCATATTTACTGCTATCGATAACAGCTGCAGTTGCACTGATTATACTTGCGTCTACACATATATGATAAGTATGATAACTAAACCCGAGTATTTTCCACTCAGAATGAAAGAACACAACAGCTGTTGAATGAATTGTATCATTTTATTAACAGTGAATGAAAATAAGCAGTCATTTGTTATATTATTATTATTATTATTATCCTGAAACAAACAAACAAACAAACAACAAAAAAGCAAGTTGATTAAGACGGCGTTCTTCCTGGGGCCAAGCGGAGATAATCCTTCATATGTTTTTCAGCCTCTGCTTCAGTTGGCGAGGGAAGCACGGGATTCTTCAGAGCTGCTCCTGTATGTTAAAAAGGTAAAACTAGATTAAGTTTAACAAATACAACTTTTTTCACTTATTGGCTACTTAAATCCGCAAAATAGGTTTTATTTAACTGGGTTCTTATGAATTTGGACAATGATATATACATAAGCAAAGCATAAAAAATGTTTGCAACATCCGTCCTTTATTAAAGCCATAATGTCTCTGTGTCAGCATCAATTAAATTATCTCGAATTAGTCATATTTTTCGTGCTTGTATAGATAAAGTGCACGCCGACCCAAACAAATCCATGCATTAACTGCGTAAAATAATGTAAAATAAGACATTTATTTAGTCTCATACGTCTATTTAATTGTTTATATGATCCTGAGGGCCGAGTTACTACCTGAGAATGATCAGCCTATGTTAATAAAATGTAATTAATATAGAGAATTGATGTGCAGTTAATGCTTGTCAACTGTTTTTAATGTCAGTCAGCGTTTTAGGATGTAATATAACATACTTCATGTGTGTGCTTTCAATTTGATTGGTCGCTGTTCATTTCCAGTGGTGCTGAAATTCTGCTTCAGTCATAAACACTTTAAACTTCGCTATGATATTGTCTCTCATGTATATATTTTACATATTTTACATATTTACATATTTTACATATTTTAGTGTGACTCCCAAATTAGTGGGGAGACAGCCTGAGTCGAATATTAATAATTTTATATTAAGTCTACTTCGAAAACTGGGCTGGTCAGATTCAAGGAATCGACTCTTTTGGAGTCGACTCCTCATCACTACTGCGCACGTGCTTCCAAAGATCATCACATCGCACGAGGAAGACATCGCCGCGGGAAAACTGAGGTACGAAGCCTGATTCCTTGTCATTAATATGTGTGGTGGTCAGCCAAATATATATTTGATTTTATATAAAGTAAATCGAACAGATAAAGTATTACCTTCATTTTGACAAATAGGTGTTTCTGAGGTTTAATCAAGTCGCGGTAACAGCAGATTTTGTGGTTCATCAACAGTTCTCGGTCACTTAGCCTAATTGTGTTAATGTTAAAACAAAAGTTTCCATTTCTAAAATGCTCTTGTGTGTCTGAAACAACATTTTACACTGTTTAAGCTGCATGTATCTGCTGGTAATATATAAAGATATTATGTAGGCCTAGGTCTGAATGAAAAGCTCACGAGGAGTAATCACGCTTTATGGAGCTGTATCAACAGTTACATCTTTAAAATTATTGCATGCACCGGTAACACTTTACAATATGGTTTCATTTGTTAACATTAGTTAATGCATTAACTAGCATTAGTGAACAATGAACAACACATTTGTTACACTATCACTATTTATTAATCTTAGGTATTGTTTGTTAATAATAACTAATGAACCTTAATGTAAAGTGTTACCCGTACACTGTACATTGGAGCACATTTTGGACGTACCTATTAGGAGTGCTCCTATGTTTGTTTTCCTGATCCCTCGCTTTTCTCCCCTTCCACACCAGTTCAGTTGTTTGGCTACAGGACCAAAAACCTTGGAGCATATTCTCCATATGGTTTTCTTCAGTGTGTGTCCTCCGCTGATGGATAACCTGTTCACCTTAAAAATAAAAGGTAATTTCAAAACATTACAGACAAGCACAAACATTATGGCCCTGTTTCACAGACCGGGACAGAGCTGGGTAGTTAACAATGAAATCCATTACATTACACATTTTAAATAATCAGACTATGAGTTTAATGAAAAGCTAATAATGATTTAAATCACAATTTAAATAAATATATATATTAAATGTTAAAAATATTAAAAATAAAGCATTTTAAAATCAATTAAAAATATTTTATTTGTTTACCTGCATTTCATGTGACCATAACCAATGTCAGAGAACTAATGAACATACAAAAGTGATACTTAATTATTAAAATATTTATTGTAAAATTTCAGGAGTACTTCAAGTAAATATATTAGGTGAAAGAGGATCAAATGACAAAAAAAGTTTGTGAATTTGTGCATTTTAATGTGTTTGAAAGTCAAAAGCCTTCCAAAGACATAGAAATACATGGTTAAACAACCTACAGAGTAATGATTCAAGTAAAAATCAATTTGTTCATCATCAGTAGATGCAATGTTCTTAAACCTGAAATTATTTTTGTAAATCCAGTGGTCAAACACTGTGTTGCCACCTGACTAATGACTGATCTCTGTGTGAATATCCACCAAACCTGAAGCCTTTCTGAATGTATATTAGCAGCAGGCTATTTTAGAAAGGAAAATTTAAAAGATGAAAAAGAGGAATTGGGGGAAAAAATGTAATTCTGAATAATCTATTGCTATTATGTAAATAATATTTAATCATTTAATAAAATCCATAAAAAGTAACTGTAGTCTGATTATGAGTATTTTAAAATGTAATTTAATCTAATTACAAGTACTTAATTTTTGGAATCTGATTACATAATCCAGATTACATGTAATCAATTACTACCCAGCTCTGGACAGGGATTAGTTTAAATCAGGACTATAGGTCTTAGTTTTGCTTTTATAAAAGTGCTGTGTGCATCTTGAGACAAAACAATGGCACTGACATATTGAAAGGTATGTCATTGCAAGTTATTTTCAGTTAAGACAGCTCACACATGCATTTTAGTCTGGGACAAGCCTTAAGCCTTGTCTGTGAAACCGGGTATATAATAGACATTATTTACTTCACTACAACTGTTTAACCTACAAATGTCAATGATTTTTACCATCTTTTGCATCATTGCTTTTTCTGATAATTGTCTTTCCAGTTTGTCTAGTTCCTCCATGGTTTTGAGAGGAAAGACATCATCCTCACTGTCCACCACCAGCACTGGAGCATTGGAACGGCTGTTAGCTGCAAGGGACTGGACCACTGAAGTTAGATGATTGATCTTCATGTCCAATTCGTTGAGTGCCTCCAGAATTGCCCTCTCAACAGCTGCAACACAGTAGGTTTATCTGGGAGATAATTTCTATTAAACTATAAAATGTATAATTTTACAAATTTACTATTTCAATTTAACGTACGTGTACATTGATTAGTGATGCAGCTCCATCGTCTCACACCAGAAGCACCTGCAAGCACAAAAAGCTCTTAAATGTGATAAAACTAACACGTCATAAAAATGATGTTGCTAAAGATATGGCTACATGCTTAAAGCCTTGGGCTGATGATACATGGGGCAACTTTTTGGGCAACGTTGCTGTCAACAGGCAACCAAGTGAGACACAGGGCCCACGACCGATCTAAAGTATCCAAATAGAAATTTGTTACCCATTCTCAACGGGAAAGTGCCAAAGCAACATTTCTCAAAAAAGTTGCCCATGTGTATCATCAGCCTAAAACAATTTTGTTTTAATGTTTAAAAATGTGTAACTATATCCATTTGATTGCACGTAGTTTCCATGATTAAGCTGGATTAAACTGTAAATCACAGGATCCAGAAAAGTAAAAAACACAAAACTAAATTTAGGGAAAGTAAAACTGAATTAAAAAAATGAAACAAAACAAAAACAAAGCAGGCTGGAGCCGGTAGCCTCGTGGGCAGTGCTTCCATATTGTGGTCAGAGGCATCAAACTGGCATGACATTTTTTACATTTGAAAAGTTCCACAATTTTTGTAGGTACAAAATTATTAGTGCCCCAAAGTCATTGAATTTTGCGAATTTAGTCTTTTTGAACCCAAAATATGAAATTTATGTGATTTGTGCAGAACAAATTTTGGTAGCACTTTAGAATACTGCTCCATGATTATTGGGTCACTAATTTCTTTAGAAGGATTTGTTAATACTTTAGTCATTACTAGTGGGTTATCGTGATCTGTGCTTAATTATATACAAACATTATTTACATTAATACCATATAGTATAGTAGTTTGTATAGTCCTGAAAAAAATAGTAGTTATTGATTAGCTATTAGTGAACTACCTCATTTTCTTGAGCACTATGCTTACTTACTGGTAATACTTTATAATAAGTATACACTAACAAAGCACTTCTAAATAATTTTCAAACCATTGGTTAATTGGTAATCGTTCATAAACTGTAATTAATACATTAATACTGCATATAAATAGTGAGTTCTTCATTTATTGTCACTGTAATTAACAATGTGTTATTGTTTAATTATGTTATGTTATGTTATGTTATGCTCATATGTAATTAGTTAGATAATGCTTTAACAACTTATTAACCATACACATTTCTCAGTTTAGATTGTTACAGAAAATTGGAAAATGTCATTAATTAAGTGCTTTAAACCAGCCATTATTGGACATTAATTGAATTCATATTCAGTGTTCCTTAAAACTTTACTAATACTTTCTGTAAGTCATCTCAGTGTTCCATGACCTAATCTAAAGTAAAAATGGTAATTCTTTACCATTAGAATATACATACTGCAATAAATGTATTGATCATTGTTTTTTTCATGTTTTCAAAAATTAATTACTTGTGATTAATCCACAGCTAGATGTGCATAAATAATAATTCACTCTGCAGTAGTAATTGCCCATTAAAAAATACAAATTACTTACTATTTGTTCTTGCCTGGTGGGTACTTGAGGGCCTCAGTTCAGAGATTGTGTCCTCTGATGGATTGTACAGAAAAATGTTATGTTACCTAGTGTTATTAATTTGCAGTGTATGTGTTTCCTGCATGTGTTTATGAATGTTCTTTTACCTTGAAAGTTAGATGGGTGTTCACCCCAAGCATGCTCTTGGTCATTTTCATTGGACAAGCTCACTGGAACAACTGGAGCTGAGAAAGGTGAAGTTGGTAAGTTGCATTTGCTACCATGACAGTGCATGAAACTAATACACTATGGGGTAGATTTACTAACAGCTTGTGCCAGTGCAAACCGTCTTTTGGCGTTAAAATAGTACTGTCAGGATTTACTAAAGAGGAATAGAGAAGAGGCAGTAAAGAATTAGCGCTGAAAAGGCGTGGACAGTTGTTTTTTGCACCTGACCTTATTGAATATGCATTTGTGAGGAGTTTTCCTTTCAGACGCAAAATTTATGGGAGGAGAGTATTAAAATGAATCATGCAATGCGATTTAATAATGTTTGCGCTCGTCAAATTACTGGTATTTGCTCTATTTTTAATGCCCAAAAAGGGCATGTCTTAAAGCAGGCTGTAATTTACTCTGTCACTGAAATTGACAGATGTTTTTATTATTTTGTTTTTTTTTACTTACTCTGCATTCTTCCTTGATGTGTGGTTGATGGTCTTTGGTCTTGAGAGAGTCTCAGGACAGAGAATGTGTTCTCTAATTATACAGACTTTTTTTTAGTATTAGCTTGTGTTAGGCTGTGACTCATTTGCAATGAATGTGTTTTTGATTTCCTCCATATACTAATTAATGCTTTTTACCTTGAGTGGTAGATGGGTGTTCTTCCCAAGTTTCCAGCTGGTGGTCTGCAAGAAAGAAGCTCTCTCTTAAATGAGCTTAATTTACAGTACAAAAGGTACTCATTCTACTGCTGCAACTGAATTGTGCTCTCTTGCTTTGTATTTTAGCTTATTTAGCTTTACATTCTTGCTTTAAACAAACACATTTTCTATAGTAACCCTAGATGAAATGCTACGATATTTACCAAAAGTGAGATATACAACTTACGTGGTGTTCTTTCTTGCTTGGCACTTGAAGGTCTCAGCACAGAAAATGCATTCTCTGATGGATTGTACAGAAAATGCTGAATTACCAAGTGTGAGGCTGTCTCGTGTGTGCAGTAATTGTCCTTTTGAGTTCTTTTACCAAATACTAATTAATGCTTTTTTTTACCTTGAATGTTAGGTGAGTGTTCACCCCAAGCATCTTGTGACTCGTCTGCCTGGGAGAAGCTCATGGGAACATCTGGAGCTGAGAATGATGGTACTGGTAAATTTTGTTTGTAATGAAGTAATTTTACATGACATTTTCATTTTTAACGGCTGGTTTTCATTTATTAAAGTCTTGCAACTTCTGACATTAGGCAGAATAAGCACATGACTAAACATCTACAGTGTGTGCATAATTATTACGCATGCATATATCTGATCAATTTTTTTTCCAAGTTAATTTTACCAATTACAAACCATATCACATAACCACAAGCTGAAGTGTCATGAAACAGATGAAGACTGATTTTTTAAAAAAGTTTTATGGATAGGTTTTATGGATTGGATATAGATAGTTCAAGTCAGATGACAGCAACGGTGACAAGAGAGTCATGGTGTGAGCTGCTACTAACAATGAGCAAGACAGACCTTTCAGGGTAAGAGATGGACTTAAAATGAACTCTCAAACCTTACTGCCAGATTATGGAGACAAATTCTTCAAACAGTGGTACGAGAGGATGTGGTGGTGGTCCTTCAAGAGCCAGTCTCAACCTATGTTTATAAAGCCTTTTATCTTAATGTGTTTTACAACACTTCAGCTTGTTTCGTCTTATTTTTCAGGACTTTACCTTAGCAAAGACTCTGACAAACTGACACACTGTACTTGTGCTGGCGCTGGAGGCTAAAGGGCTCTTGATGGTTTCAAACTTAATCCTTCACCTTAATTACTAAAGTCTAATGCAGTTAATATCTTTTCCTCTCAACCTGTTTTTTGTGACCCTGCTACACCAATGAGTATTTCTTGTCCAATGGTCACACCTCAATTTTGAAATTGCTATAGTGTTGCATCTTTCTCCTGGGCATTTAATAATTTTTACCTTTAAATTGTGAGTTTTTACTTTTTTTTTTGGCCAATTTTACCTGTAAAAGAAAACATGCTTATTTTTGCACACCTGAATACAAAATGTATTTACTTCCAGTGCTCTTAACATTTATAGAGAATGTTAAAGGGATATAAAAATATAAAGGGATTTGGAATTGGTAAAATGTACTTGGAAGAAAAATATGATCAGAATATCAACTTGCATAATAATTGTGCACAAACTGCATGTCAGCGGTGTCTATTCAGCAATCAGAAACTTGACCCACCCTGTCATGGAGTCAGCCTTTTGAGTTGTCATAAATGCTGTGAATTTACAACTTTTACATTATGTGTTTACAGTACTCATGTAGAGCCCGTTACCTTGACAGCTGGGGAAAGTCTCAAAACAGGCCTGTTGTGGCTTTTCCATGGCCCTTTGGTGGTGATTAACAAATGCTGTTGAAAGAATTGGTATATAGATGTGTTATGTTTGCCTCACAAAACAAGATTTTGTACTACACAAAAGCCTTACTAAAGCTTGAGAGTGCTATTGCTTCTAATTAGCAATCAAATGTTTATTATTAAATCATGCTTAGTATGTAAATCCTCAAGTTATGAATATAATGATAGTAGTTCTGCCCAAACTGTTAAAATAGCAATAGAATTGGGTGAAGCTGAAAAAGAAAAGAATGATGTAAACCAACAAGTCACAAGAGACTGTGCTTAAAACATCCATTACAAACACAAAGTGCTTAAAACATCCATTAATATCAGTTTTCTAAATTTAAAACTCACAATTGCTGAAAGATTTCACTGCTTTGCTTGATGTAAGCAGAGGTCGTACAACAGGACCTGAAAAAAATAGCGCTCAGCAGTCACACACTTATGTCTGGAAGGAATGTATGTTAGGAAGATCAGGCCCTTTCTTTCGGAACATGCAACACAACTCCTTGTTCAAGCTCTTGTTCTGTCCAGACTTGACTATTGCAATGCTCTCTTGGCAGGTCTTCCAACCAATTCCATCAAACCTCTACAATTAATCCAAAATGCCGCTGCAAGGTTAATCTTTAATGAGCCGAAAAGAACGCATGTCAAACCTCTGTTCATCAATTTGCACTGGCTACCAATAGCTGCTCGCATAAAATTCAAGGCATTAATGTTTGCCTACAAAACCACCTCTGGCTCTGCACCTCTTTACCTAAATTCATTACTTCAGACCTATGTGCCCTCTAGAAGCTTACGTTCTGCAAGTGAACTATGCATTATTGTGCCATCCCAAAGAGGCACAAAATCACTTTCACTGACTTTTTCATTAACTGTTTCCACCTGGTGGAATGACCTGCCCAACTCAATCCGAGCAGCTGAATCCTTAGCCATCTTCAAGAAACGGCTAAAAACACATCTCTTCCATCTTTATTTGACCCTCTAACTCTAGCACTCTCTATTCTAACTATTTTATCTATCTGTCTTCTTTTTATAAAAAAAAAACCACACACACTTGACCCTCTATCAATTACATATTTATTCTGTAACTGCTAGCTTTTCTTGAAAACTTACACTAGCTTTCTTTTTTCTATTCTATCTACTTGTTTCTTAAAAAAAAAAAAAAAAATAGATTTATTTTTTCTATATTCTATCTACTTGTTTTCTTTAAAAAAAAAAAAAAAATACCTTGCTACGTGTACTGCGTTAGGCTAACCAAGACTTGTCATAACACTTGCATGTTGTTGCTCTTTTGTTGGTTTTGATTGCTTCTATTGCCCTCATTTGTAAGTCGCTTTGGACAAAAGCATCTGCTAAATGACTAAATAATAATAATAATAATGTCTAGTAGTCATTTGACTGGTTTTATTGTATTTTTACCTTTTGTCTTGATGTGTTTTAGGGTGTTGGAGCTTTTGGTGCAGGTGGAACTTTTGGTGCAGGTGGAACTTTTGGTGCAGGCGGGACTTTTGGTGCAGGTTGAGCTTTCTCTCTATTAATTTTCTTTTCTTGTGGGGGGTATCATGAGGCTCATCATCTGATGAGTATATTTTCTTTCTAAGAGCAAAATCAGGGAATTAGCTTATTTTACAAAGCTGGATTATATAGATAATAACACTGGCATGTTTGTCAATTGAAAGAAAAAAAAAACCTTTAAAAAAACAAGTACGATGTAATTTCATCTCGCAATTCAAACTCCAAAAAGGGTGCATACTACTTTCTGTGCTGAATTCAAGATTATAAGTAAATAACTTAAATTTATCTTTGTTGCTCACATAAACTTTGTATAGCTTCAGAAGACTGAATATTGCTGTTTTTTTTAATTACTTTTCAATGTATCTATTTTCAAAGTGAAATATGCATTTTTACAACTTACTTGTGCATTCTTTTTAAAGAAACTTCAGATTCTGAGATGTCAGAAGTGTAGCACGCCCTTTTCCATTTTTTGGAAATGTTGTCAAAAGATGCTGAAAGAACCAAAGTATGTGAACTTAATTCATAAAAACATTAAGCTATGGAATGTCATGTATTACTGATTTTGCCATCTGTTTTAATGTTTATTTAAAGTGTAGTTTAACCTGCTTACTCGACTCATGTAGAATTCTGGCCTGATGCTTGGTCCAACCCTTATCTGGCTGTGGTGCCTCCATCGACCTGACGCTCTTCAGTAACCGTCCAACTCTTTGTATGGAGGCCACCATGAGTGGCCATCTGAGTACCAGGACTTTGCTACAGGACCGGTACTCCCTTCTCTGACGAACTCCACTATCAGGTACATGTTTTTTTGTTTTTTTTGGCTGCAACAACCTAGAGCCCCATAATGTGTAACGACACCTATTACATTTCAGTTGTTCATATGCATGATTTAATTACCCAAAATATATGTAGCAAGTCAAAAAGTAAAAAAGGAAAAAAAAAAAATTATTGTGTGTGTAAAAGAGGGACTGAAACAAAATAACGGTCATAAGGAACTAAGAAAGCTTTCGCCTCAATGTTCTCAAACTTGCAGAAATGTGTTGGTCCTGAGATGTCGTCAACTAGATGAATACCAAGTGCTGAAGATGGAAGGGGATAATCAAAAAAAAGTTCATGATTCTTGAAGGTAGTGTAGGCCACGTAAATGTCATCCCTCGCTGAAATTATGTTTTGCAGCTTTGCAACTTTCCCATCAATGTAAACAAAACTGTTGGCCTGGTCCAGTTTCAGAGTGTAAGAGCATGTTTTTATTTCTTTGTACTGTGAAGCTCCATGAAGACATTCGGGTAGAGGGCCAGCTGTGTGTTGTTTTCTGAGCAGTGGTGGGTTGTTTTTCTCCTTTTTTTTGCTGCTGCTTTGCATTTCTGAGAACCTTCTCACAATTTGACTCAGTGGACATGTAGGTTTCCGCAGGAGTCTCTTCAGCTTGTTAAGGTGATTCTCGTACTGGAAAGCACTGAAGTTGTCGAGGACACCGTGGTGTTTTGCATCTTCTGCAAGATGTACAAGACAGTGGACATTGTAGGACAGGAATTTGGGGCCATATAGCTGTCCAAAGTGTGTGACAAAAAGTCGCAGAATATCATTGGCATAGTCGATGTGATCACCAATTAGGCTGTTGTTGCACAAGATGAAGATTCCCACAAAAAACAGCAGGAAGTTTTTGTACACCTCTGTGCTGAGTAGGTCTTTCAGCATAACAGGGCCTGTGTACAATAAAAACTGTCTAAACTCAGTCGCCTTCCATCGATCTATTTCCCTCACTGCCCTTGGTTTGCGCGCAAATTCCATAGGCACATTTTTCTTGGCACCAACCAACCTTTCTGTCAGCACAGTGGCTTGAAATCCTGACAGCCTGCAAGTTAGAGGACCCAGTCGAAGCCACAAGTGGAGAAGCCGCCTCATGACACCAAGGCACACAAGGTGCATGTAATCAAGGGGGAATCCAGAGACCATATCCAGGGAAGTTTCTTCCAGAGGTGAGGTGCCATGGTGGTGTTCTGGATCAGTCTTATTTCTGAAGCTATCATTATTTCTAAGAGGCATGTCATTTCTAGGGAATGTCATCCTGTTCTCCAGGTGCACTCCATCCTGAATGCACTTTTCGCATCCATGGTAGCCTGTGTGGCCTTTCACTTTTTTCAGAAATGCACGTGCAGGTGCGTCACAAACCATTGAGGTAAGCTGTAATGTTAACTTGAGTCCTTCAAATTCAAAACCATGACTTAAGTGTTTTATTTCACAGATGAAGTTCTCAAGATACTCATCAAGTGAGCTAGGTTTACTCTCACCACAAAATAAACCTATTGTCACAGGTTCCTCCTGCACCAAGTTTTGCACAGTTCCAAGAATCGGCCAGAATTGAGTTGCTGAACTCTTGTAGAGAGGCAGACCATCAATGCTCACCTGGAGCTTCAGATTGCTCATGTTCCGCAAAATGTCCATGTTGCTGTAGAGTACCCCTGAAATGGATTCCAGTAGACCAAAATGATAGTACTGGCCACCAGCCTTGTTTTGGACTTCAGTTCTGTTTGAACGCACTGTTCCTAATAGTGTCCTGGCATCTTTTGGCAGATTCAGATCTTGCTTGCGGAGGAGACTCAGTAATGAATTTAGTGCAACATGTGTTATTTTATGTTCTGTTGCCCAGGTTGCCAAGTCATCATTCAGGGAACTTGGATGCAGTTCAGAATCTGTGTCTGAGTCTGTGTCAGATTCACTGCTATGTGAAGCATTTGCCATGGTGACACATTCAGGCTCATCGATATGGGACAAACCGTCCATAAAGTCATTGTTGTCATCAATGGTATTGCTTGTGTCACTGTGCATGCCACCATACTCCTCCCTCCATGATGATGGTGAGAATGCTTCCATTGACTGAAGTTGTTTGTCCACCTTAGCCTTGGCTTTTCTCCGCAATGTCCAGTAAGATTGTTTTTTGCAATCCATGGTACTGAGATATTAACACACACACACACACACACACACACACAAATGCATTGCACTAACCTGCTAAGCCAAATGCAGTGGTTCTCAACTCCAGTATTGGAAGACCCTTGCATTGCACATTTTGAATGTCTTTTACATGTGATTCAACTCATCATATAACAGAAGCTCCTTAAACTGAATAGAGCATGTTAGATGAGAGACATCCAGAATGTGTAGTGTTATGGATCCCCATGATTGGAATTCAGAACCACTGGCTTAATGTCTAATAATTCTATCACAATAAATACACATACCTTGTTTTTGACAGAGAGTGTGAACTGTGGATATCGTCGTTTAGTGAGTGTGGTTGACTGTAGAGAACTCTCTGTAATTGGGGAAGCAATATAACAGGTAATGTCAGTTTTGTTGGGGAAGCAATATAACAGGTAATGTCAGAGTTTGAATCCAGTGGTGTCTTGTTCATCCCCCCATCTCCTTAATTATCCAAAGGACTTGGTGACCAATAAATAGAAACAGGATGAAACTACTTTTTTTTTTTTTCTTTTTTTTTTAAACAATTAACAAAAAAAAAAAAAAAAATTTAGCCATAATATCATTTTTATGTTTCATTGACTAAACAAATAAATAAAAGAGGAGCCATTTCTGTGCATGGATATTCTTCCTCCATCTTTCACCTACACTGATGCTAAAAAGAAGATTATGGGAAAAGCAGATCTCATTAATATACATTAACTCATTACCATAGCTATTCTTAGTTAAAATATTATTTTATTATTAATATTATTATTTTTCTATTTTCACTAGTTGCTTGGGCAATTTCTGATATCAACTGCCTTTGGTGATATCAATAATTACTTTGGTACTCTTAAAAAAGTGAATTCCTGATATCAAGAATTAAATTAGTATGTTATGATGAATCTGGCAAATCAGAGATGCAGGATGCTAGTTTTTTTTTTTTTTTTTTTTTTTTAAAGAATTATCCCTTTAATGTCTTCATTAAGACATTACTAACATGGTGCATGATGTTTCTTTAATTGATCTAAACCCAAATACTGAGAGGTATCTGACAGTCAGTCAAAATATATACTCACAAAGCCAAAGACGCTCTCGTGATGTGGCTCTGAAAAGAGCCTTTGGGGTGTATGTAGCTGCTGTAGACACAAGCAAAAGAGAGAAAAAGAAGAACGAATATGAGAGGTATGTCTGTACAAATTAAAATGTTTTCAGTTTCATCAGTGATTATTGATTAATTAGCATGTTATGCTGAATCTGGCAAATCAGAGACGCAGGATGCTAGTTTTTATTTATTTATTTATTTATTTATTTATGTGCGTAAGTATTTATTTGAATTATCCCTTTAATATCTTCATTAAGACATTACTATCATGGTGCATGATGTTTCTTTAATTGATCTAAACCCAAATACTGAGGTATCTGACAGTCAAAATATATACTCACAAAGCCAAAGACGCTCTCGTGATGTGGCTCTGAAAAGAGCCTTTGGGGTGTATGTAGCTGCTGTAGACACAAGCAAAAGAGAGAAAAAGAAGAAAGAATATGAGTGAGAAATGTCTGTACAAATTAAAATGTTTTCAGTTTCATCAGTGATTATTGATTAATTAGCATGTTATGCTGAATCTGGCAAATCAGAGATGCAGGATGCTAGTTTTTATTTATGTATGTATGTATGTATGTATTAAGATTTACTATTTTCACTTACAACAATCAGATGGCAATTGACACTGAAAAAAGAGAGAAGAGAATAATTATTTTCATGATAGTCTATAAATTCCCAGTTTATAAAGGCTCTGATGAATATGTATAATATCATCTGATAATGCAAGATAAGAAGAATGCAGAGACCTTACAGCCCACTAACAAATAAGCCACAGTAAGATGCATTTTCATTCTTGAGAATCACAACAACAATAATAATAATAACAACAACTATTATTATTATTATTATTATTATTCTTATGGTTGTTACAAAATGAGGGATGACCGATTTCATTTAATCTATACAGGTGTCGAGGTTTATGAGTCTCTTATGTCTCTCTCTCTCCCTCCCTCTCTAGGTGCACGCGCCATCGTGTGAGAGAGAGAGAGCTCACGCGCTCGCAGTCAAACCTGTGACAACGCACTACTTCCCATACAAATATGAATAATGAAGATATTATTAAGAATAATTGTATAATTGGTCTCTTTTTAAGATTAACGATTAAGTATCGTTAACATAACAGATGACTCTCAAACGAAAGAGCGTCTCTCAAACGGACCGGATTGGCTCCATTGGCAATGACGTCACACAACTGTAACGGCATTTAACGGTGTTTTTGAGCGGACTTTATATAAAAAGACGGAAAATCGTTGTCTGAAATGTGATACATTTTCCGGAAAAGACAGTCCAACTTTTATAAAAATTTTATTGGTTTCATGAGTGAAAACGCCTGCTATTTATTTTATTGGTTATTCCCCTCAGAAAAACGAACTGTTCCCGCAGACTGTTTGTTATTATAATTACTTATAATTAAATTGTATTTCTTTCTTTATAGTTTTAAATGTAATTTACTTTTGTTGTCGGCCCATATTTTTAAAAAGTAATTTAAATCGGTTAAGTAAAAAGTAATTCACCTCAGGTAAACGCACTGCTGGGATGTCACTCGAAGGGGAGTCAGGTTGTGCGCGCGGTGGGCACAGACCCGGCTTATATAAGCCTGCTGCCCGGTTTCGCGGGCTTGGCACGCGAGTAAGAATTTAAGTATTGAGAGAAAAGTTTATTTATTTTATTTTATTTCATTTTTTATTTAAATGTATGTACAATTATATAATGACACACTGCGTTAACTTGGTATTAAACGTCAAAAAACAGCGTTTTCTAATAGTGTGGTGTTTGTGTTTTCATACTATATTCAAAACAATGGTGTTACCAAAAATATGACAAGTCATATAATTTTTTTTTTACTTCTTTCTTTTCCTCCCAGTTTGAGTCCCTCTTTGTTAAATATAATTGAGCAACCCCATAGGTGGCGATGTACGCACGCGAGTCGCCAATGAGCCAATGGATGAAGAAGAGCCAGTCACGCTGCGATCCGCCGTAAAGCAAGAAGAAGCACACTTCACTGTGTATGGTACATTGATGGTTGAGAGGTAAGCACAGTATGATAAGTGGAAATATATGGTTTTATGATAGTATCTTTGTCATTGGTGGGATTGTTGTAACATTTTTAAAAGTGAACTAATTTTAAACAGTTTTACCCAACCATATGTTGAAGCACCGCGTTTGGTGCATTAGCAACAGAGATAACATTTGATCCCAAATCAACTCCGATACACGTAAATGCATAGCAAAATACTTAATTTAAAGAATATTTTTCTTTTATAATAATTTTAGAAATTTAAATGTATGCAATACTAACGTTATACCCATTAAATTCCAAACCCATGTGACCTAAAGACATCAGAGCATGTGCAAATTATTAAGAAAGTTATTCACTAAGCCCTGTGCAATATAGAGAATATTATTCAGAATAATAATACAAATATTTATTGCATTTTGCTATGAAAGGGACATTCTTGAATATTTCTTAATGAAGACATTAAAGGGATAATTCTTTAAAAAAATAAAAACTAGCATCTCTGATTTGACAGATTCATCATAGCATGCTAATAAATGAATAAAAAGACGCTCTCGAGATATTGTTGGCTCTTAAAAGAGCCTTTGTGTGTGATAATGTCATATAGTTATAAATTGCTTTGATTTATAGGGATTAAACTAATAAACTACTTTGACTAGTGACTTTACCATTTGTTTTAATAATGTTTATTTACAGTGTAATTTATTCTACTTACCTGACTCATGCGGAATTCTGTCCTGATGTTTGGCTGTGGTCCCTCCATCATCCACTCTTCAGCAACTAGTCTTTGTATGGAGACCACCATGATCTATACCGATCTAGTTGTCTCTTCTCCCACAAACTCCACTTTCAGGTATGTTTTTTCTTTGTTGTTGTTTTTTCAACAGCATTGACTGTATTTATATGCCAAAACCTAGGGCTGCACGATATTGAAGAAAAATGCAATATGCGATTGTGATAACTTGTAAAATAATTCGATATTCGATAATATGCAATTCAATAATGCTTAAAGTGTGTAAAGTAAATTTAAATTATATGCAGGTATATTTCAAATCTGAAAACTCTATAACTCATGTTAATGTTTCACATTCTTTTTGTGAGAAGAAAGCATGCCCACAACTTCTGAACAGCTGTGCTTACTGTAGCATTACATAAAAAGTGCCACTTTAACATAAGTGTAAACCAGGGCCCGTATTCATAAAGATTCTAAGAATCATCTCAGAGAGCTCCTAATTTAGCTTAAAAATTTCTAGCTAGGAGTCTTAGCTTAAAAGTGATTCAGGACCAATCTGAGAGCAACTCTGAGCGAGGAAAAGACAAAAACTTTTATCTTAGTGAGGAGGCGGGGCTGACCCCATTGCTAGCTATGACACGGTCTTTTGAAGACTGTGATTGGTTGGTTGTCCAAGAAGGAAGTAAGAGTGCTTTTAAGAGTAGGGTTTATTATAAGCCTTCACTTTGAAATTACAAGCGTCATTTTTCCTGTTTTACCTCTGGAACTCTCTCTCTCTGCGCGCGCACACACACACACAAATTATATTCTTTATTTTTTTATTTACCATGCTGTCATACTTAACGTATTTTATAGGAAATGAACAGCGACACAATAAGGTTCTGAAAGTGCTGTAACAGACCCAAATCATCGCTGCTGCATAGTTTTTCCAGTTGCTAAATATGTTAATGTAGTTAATGTAGTGATTACGTCCATTTCTGGCACTGTGGCATTTCAGCGCGGTGTCGGAGATGTTAGCATGTCTCTAATAAGATCGGTCACAAACATGATCCCTGCACGATCTAATGTGTAGCGTCTTATTAACTCACGGTCATGCATTGTGTGCAACATTTCTTCTCCATCTTCTGTTTCATCCATTTTCTCCGCTGCTAAAGAAACTCTTAAGCCTCTTAAAAGTCCTCGTCCGTACTCCTAACAATTTTGGACTTTAAGACCTCTTTTAAGGGTTAAGATGCTTTCTGAATTACTTTTTTCTTTACTAGGATCTTTTCTTTAAATTTAAGAGGAAACACCCACATTTCTAAGAATTTTCTTAGAATTTTGTTACTAGGAGCAACTCTTAGCACTAAGATTTTTCATGAATACGGGCCCAGGGGGTTTAGGGTTTCAGGGAGGCCCAAATTAGGTTTATTTAACAGCAGAAACTAATCAAATGTAAAAATTAAACACTGCTTAGTCTTCACTATATGAATGAAATGCACACTGATTCTCATTAAAGCTACAAAAGAAATTCAGTCATGAGCAGTGAGAGATTTTCTCTTTGTCTTCTGTTGTTTGATTCATACTAAGCACACAGAAGGAAACGGGGTTTATTTAGTTGCTGTAACTTTAAGTGCTTCAATATTTTGTTACTCACACTTTCTGAACTGTTTGGTCTACTTAAAGGTGCTGTATGTAGGATTGACACCCAGCGGTTGAACTTGGTATTGCAGTCCAAATTCAAAATATTGGAGACGGTTTTTTTTCACCAGCCCCTCCTCCTCAGACTTGACGCACACGCAGGTGGCCAGATTAATGACACCAACAGGAACAAGCGCACATGACGATGAATGAAATGAAATACGCGGCGTTTTCCGCCAACTGGCAACCCGGGGTGCCGAAATACAATTGGGTAAACTGGCAGTGGGCGGGTTTCACAAACCATAACAAAACACAGACATTCTGGGCCGGACCGCACATATTCAAAGAAGGATTACTAACTATAGCATTGTTTTTCAGATAAACAAGTATGTTAACTTAGCATGTTTCTTCAATATCTGCAAGCATATTATGGTATTTTTATGCTTTAGTAGAGTCAAAATCCTACATACAGCACCTTTAACCAACGTAACTGACTGTGTTTACATGAATACTCACCAAGACAGAATTTTGACAATTTTGGGTAGGACCGCACAATATATAACAATTTCAAATGTACATATTGCAGTATGCCTATTGCAACAGCTTGCAATAACTGCATGACTTTAATACTTCAAAAGATTACAAAAAGTCCAAAAAAGGTTTAGGTCGACACACACACAGCAGAGAGCAGACTACATTGTATCCGACAGTAATGACGCAACACATAAGTGTGAGTAACTGTTTTCATTACGTGGCCACTATTGCTTTGTCTGTTATTACAGATCGTTTGATAAGAGTATTTATGCGTTTTTAATCTAAATCACTGCAGAGTCTGTGAAGGATGTATACTGTCACACATACACAACTCTTAGCCAATCATAGCAGTGGGCGTTTACTTCCGAGTCTACAATCCTCCACACCTATTCAAACAGAGCGCTCTGATGAGGGGGTTAAAAACAGGACAGAAAATAGCCTATTACTTCTAAATTATGATGTTTTTTGATGTAAAAATCTTGATAACATTGTAAGTGGACCTCAGAGAACAGTACAAAATAAAACAAAAACAAAATAAAGGCAGTTCATGACCCTTTAAGCATTATAGTATTGAATATTGGATTATTTAATGAGTTATCTCATGTTGCATTTTTCGTCATTATCGTGCAGCCATACCTATAATTACACTCTTACAAACTACTCTAACTCAAACTTTCAGGAAAGATGTTTTTAGATGAAAACTGACAATGAAGTCGAGGGATGTGGAGTGATTGAAAGGTCCTCGTGTCGGGACTCGGAACACGTGTTGACCTGAAGCGCAACGGCGCTGTATGATGGCACGCTGCCCACAAGGCTATCGGTGCTGACAGTTTATTTTTTTGCAATAATCCAAAAGACTATTGGGTCATTCTGTGTCAACTCAACCAGAGGTATTTTTTTTTTCTGAAGAAAGATAAGTTAAAGTATATTTATTGAATAATCCACATTTTTGTAGGGGGGTGAAAATGGCAATTTTCACCTAAGATTTGGAGCCAAATTACAGGAGAGTAAAAATGACTTTAGAAAGCTGGCTGCATCTTTATATTATTTATATTTATATTATATGATTTTAGCAATTTTAGTTCCATTATAGGCCAACAGTGACAAAAATGATGGTTCAAAAATGTTTGTTCCTCAGTTCCTCACGTTGTTGGTTTGTTGCAGTCCAGCATAGCAAACTTTGGTTGATATGAGTTTTTTTTTTTGTTTTTTTTTTTTCAATTTCTGTACCTGAAAACTACTGTTAATACCAACCTGAAAAGCACTGTTTATTTTATTTGTTTGCTTTGTATTTATTTGTGCTACTGATTGTAGTTTGATTATTTATACTTGTTTGACAATAGCCCTTTTTTTTCCTCTGTACATAGCACATACCGAACCCTACCGAACCCGGGCTCTTAATACCACGATCCAAACCAAAATGTGAGTAATTTGAACCATTACATCCCTAGTACATATGTAAATATAAATATTTTTGCACATTCTTTTTCCTTAAGCTCAAAACTGAAGTCCCAATGCAATCATCAAGATGCAAAAAGATTGGGTTTCACGAATAATCAAAATAAAACTGAAGTTGTGATGTGGCTTATATAATTAAATATTGCTGCATGTTTCAGAATGAATCCCAAAACTGTGTTCATCTACACACATCTAGCTTATGATGCAGTGTTTTCTGTACTACATAAGCTTTACCTCTTTAAGTGCTGTAATAACAGACTTCTAAAACCTGTTGTCAGCAACAGAGAAGCTAAGACAGTGGTCTCAAACCTAGTTCCTGGAAGGCCACTGTCCTGCAGGGTTCAGCTATAACTCTAATTAAAAGGTCTGTTCACGCAATGTCGTAATTGTGATTTCAGCTTGTTAAAAGTGTTTATGTCCTCAGAGTTTATAATTGCAGCTTGTAAAATTAGTTTTCTGAGAGCTCCTGCTTGTATCATGTGACCACTGTACCACCTGACCTCTGTAGATCCATTTAGCCATTTGTAGTGGTGCCATAGAAATTAATATTTCTCTTTCTGAGGATGTAAACAGTACCGAATAGAATATCGCATGTTGCCATCTCAAGCCTACGATAATTGCAAGATGGCTTGAACGCAGCAAAACACACCTGATCCAGTTAATCAAGGTCTTCAGTATTACTGTAAACTTAGACCTAAACTCTGCAGGACAGTTTCCCTCCAGGAGTTTTTTTTTTTTTTTACACTGAAATATTACCATCAGATTTTTTTTGCGTTTGGATTCCCTATCTTAATAGAAAATCCAGTACTCACACACTGTCTGAGAAGTGCTTGTACACTTTGGGTTTGTCCGACAGGATGAGTACTGCATTGAGTTCTTTGTCGAGGCTTATTACACTTAACTTCAGTTCAGATATGTATTCTCATCCATGCATTGTTTTTAAATTGCTCTAACATGTCAATAGCTTTTAGTAGTATTGTGCTGCATTGAATATATTTACATACCACTATAAAAACAATACAGCAATAAAATCTTTGAGTAGACACTCATATTGTCACCACAATATATATTTTCATACCACCCAACCCTAAAATAACTTGAATGTGTCAATCTTTATCAGGATCCGGTGACAACTAGGGGGTGTTGACAAACTTCCAATGAGGACCACTTGAGAAGAATTACCTCATATGACCAAGCTTTAATGTTGTAAAGCAGATTTTGAGCTGATCTCCTTCATTCTGCCGCCAGCTCACCACAACCCCTGGGTGCACCAGCTGTGGAAATTACGGGCCAAACTTTGGGTGAGGGCCTTTCTCCCACTTTCCACCACCAAACCTCTTCCTACATGTAAACAGTTGTTTAGCGCACTGTCTATATTTGAATTGGTTTTTTTTTGTTGTTTTTTTTAGGCAGTAACCATTGATTATTTTAACAATCAAATAATGTTTTAGATTAATTGGATAAAATGACACATTTTCTATAAACTTATTTTATAATTCTAAATTCTAAAATAAAGTTTGTCCAGAGTTGAAAAGCAGAAGACAGTTTAACCCAATTCATTATAAAAAAATAAATAAAGAGAAGTAGAGAAAAACAAAAGGATAAACTGTTATGACTCATAGGTAGGCTATGTTCACACTGTCACTGTTTGGGAGTAACATCTGCATTTACTTACAGATGTGAGTCTCAATGTTCTCTACACACAACTGCTTACAATAGTGTTTCAGATGCTGTCTGTATGCACAAGTAACTGAAGTCAAGCAGTATTCTATTTGTGATTATTACCTCTAACTATAGCAACGGTGAGTAAAGTATTATCAAAGATGGCGACAGCTGTACTACTAAAAGACTTATCACAATTGGCACAACAAGAGTCCAGTCAAGGCCTGACTTCATCTGTTAAATCTGAACCAGCAGCATATTTTATAACTGGAGTAGATAGGATTATTTGAGTCAAACAGTTCACAAAACTTGAAAGGAGCAGAGAAAGTGCTTCAATAAACAAATATTGTTTGTGGTTTGCCCTGTCAGATGCTTCGACAGATGCGTGTGGACTTGGGAGTCATGTTTCTCCAGTGCATAACTTACATTTGATGGTTGTGTCCTTGTCTAAATTTGGACATAATTGAAGAGAATAGGAGTGTAATAATTCTGACTAAAATTGACATTTTTCTAAAATATTTACTTTAAATGTAGGTTTAATATTCTACATGTTGTATTTATGAGAGCAGTAACTGTAAAGGGGCTATACATATAATTACTACAGTTGTTACATGTAAAACAATTGCTTGGCAGCTATGTTAATTTACTATATACAGAATATACGTGTATATACACGTGAATACGTGTTCCCCATACCAGTTAACCAGTCTGTGTTTTGGTTTTAGCATTTTGAATACGTTTTATGTTTTTTTTGCGAATGTGTAGCACAGCCTACATAAATACATTCACTATATTTGTTTTCTTTAACTTCAGTTTTCACGTTGTTTGGAGGACAAAATTGGGCAGGATGTAGGGGCCCACTGAAATTCTTAATCTTTAATTTTTAAGCAGGATTTGCTGATTGCTCATTACAGGATTAAGTCCCTTCCTTGTACCTGCATCAGTCTAGCAGTTGTAACAATCCTTCTTTAATGGTCGCATACAATTTTTTTTATTCAGTTATGAGCTAAATGAGAGCCAAAATCTGTCTATTTCTGCTTTCTGCTAGTCTTAGATCAGTTTGGGCACGCATGCACAGGGCAGCTTTGGGTTAGTTGCTCTGTGCCGTTTAATGTATGGTAGTCAGAACATTGTTCAGTTTTATTCATTACTGTCAGCTTTCACAGCAATACTGTTAAATGAGCGATTATCTCTATCAAACAATCAATCATGGACCTTAAAGGGATGGTTCACCCAAAAACTTTATTCAAATAAATTAATATTGTGATAATTTTGTGACAATCATGTTCATCAGTCTGATTTCAATGGCACAGCTTAGTGTAGTATCTAGTACAGAGTTTGTTGACAGTATTGTGTGCATGTTGCTGCATTGTACATGGTGTTATGGCATTATTGTTTACACTAAGTAACTTGTACATTATTTCCTTATAAAATGCTCTAACATTTTTCCATTTATTTTCTCCACCAGACACACTAGGAAATGGTTCATCCTAAGATGCACAGATCTACCTATAGCCCACCATCATTCCCACACCCATCTTGCAATGTTTCATTAAGTGCAGTCTATAACCAGTGTCTTCCATGCACGGTCTGCTTCTTGCAGATGTTATGGATTATTCTATTAGAGTTCTTTATATTCTTTATTTGAGACTGTTATTATGTAGAGACTGTTATGTTGTGAATAAAGTCAACTGACCTCGATGCTTTCAGCAGTTAATACATTAAAGTGTGTCCTTAATGTTTTATTATTTAAAGATTGTTTTAAAGTTCATTACAGGCTCAGTGAATTTTCTTTCACTAGAAAATAAAGTGTACTGCAAACTGTCATAATCAAGTCTGGGACGTTTGTCAGTATCATTAATTCGGTGAGGCATCAAATCAAATGGACATTTGTATAGTGTTTCATCCAAAGGCTTCAATGGATAGTGTTTTCATTCAGTTAAACATCAAGGGTTTTCTTTGCCTTTGTCACCTTTAACTTTCTCATTGGAGAGCATTATTTGGAACAAAATATAAATATGTATTACACTATATTTCAATGCATGACATGGAGTCAAACAACCACCTGACAAACCGTTCACCTTCATACAGGCCATGGTATAAATTGAAGTGTTACTCAAATTTTCAAGCTTGTAATAATTGAAATTCTAAGCAGCAGTCAAGCTTGGTATAAGAAAGGTCTAATTTATGCTTTCTGCAAGATGACAGACAAGGAATGTAAACCAATGATAAAGTAGGTATAATTACAGCTTGAAACGAGGGTAACTTCAAATAAGAAACTGGGCTGGCATTTTTTGAATGTATTCAAGCAAACAAAGGGAAATGGACAAACAAACAGATTTAAAGGCTGGTTGTGCATGATGGGTTTCAAAGAGTGTTCCTGTGTGAGTTTGTTGTTGTATTTGTATTTTATTATAGTGTCTTTGGACGCGAGCGGTGCGATGCATGCAACAAAAGAGAAACCCCATAATCACTATCGCCTGGATGCGGCGCGACTCCTCGTTCTATTTCTGGCATAATCCAAGCTCTTTGCAACAACGGTTGCGTCTGGTGTTGTATTAAAAACCTGAGTTCTACTGATTCGTCTGCTTGCTCCGATCCGGCGCTGCGTGACAGCACGTACTTTCAAATGCTGAAGATTCATCGTATAGACGTCGTATAGAGGTAAAGACGACGACTCATTAACAACAAAAAACGTTCGATCGAACGCGATGTTTACCAGATGCTTCGATCTTTCACAGACGTCTCCGCGACGTACCTGTGCTATCTGGGCTCCCTACACTAACCCTACCCGTTAATTTATTTTCAACTTTTTTACTATTTCCTTAATTGTAATGGAAAATAAATGCTTTTCTGATGTGATGTGAAATTTGAAAAGGGAGAAAAAAAGATCGCCAGAAGGCAGATTCGAACCCGTGTCGTTCGCGTCTAAAAAGCTACAACACACGTTATACCATCTGCGCCACTAGAGCTGATTGCTCTAAACCTTCTTTTGTATTTCTGACTAGCCCAAGCATACGTTGGTGTGCTTTCGTGCTATAATTATGCGCTTTCGACATTTGTCATTAAAATAACGCCTTAGTCTCCCTGCTACACTAATAGTAGTAGCTCTCCTCTGTGTATACATCCTTACAAGAACAATTTTAGCTGTATTATTTGTGTCCCCTTCAAAAACTGCTCTTGAGAAATTGTATGTATATTGTCCCCCCCTACTGTTAGACGAAATTTACGCCCCTGGGTACATGTACAACAAACTGGTAATGTCATAGTGGTATCGTGGCCTATACCTGTGGAACAGTAGACAGCACACGCGGTGTTCATCTAATAAAATATCTTCATATAGCTCTAGCAAACAAGCCTTTGCAAATTTGCTTTCAATTGACTGTAGATCCAAAGCCACGTCTTCATCGCTCTTGGTGTTATCTGAGTGAACCGCTTCAGACGACTCAGCGCGTGCAGCAGGGAACTGAACGAATCATTCAAACTGATTCGCGAACCGATTCACTGGTTTGCCAACTGGTTTGATAGAGCCTTTAAACAGAATCGACTCAAAAGAATGAATCATTCGCAAATGGGCATCGTTCATTGCCCAGAGAAAACGGCGCGTTTGGAATAAACTGAAGAATTTATAACTTGTATTTAATTAAACTAAAGTAACGAGAGGAGAGTCGCCCACAGTAATGAAGTAAAAGTACCGTTTTTTTTTCTAAAAATATACTTGAGTAAGAGTAAAAGTACCCATTTTAAAATATACTCTAAAAGTATTAGTTACCCAAAAAATTTACTCAAGTAAATGTAACGAAGTAAATGTAACTCGTTACTACCCACCTCTGCTGGTGAGTTTGCTGGCCATGTCAAGCACACCAAAACCATGGTCATTTAACCAACTTTTGGTGCTTTTGGCAGTGTGGGCAGGTGCCAAATCCTGCTGGAAAATGAAATCAGCATCTTTAAAAAGCTGGTCAGCAGAAGGAAGCATGAAGTGCTCCAAAATGTATTGGTAAACGGGTGCAGTGACGTTGGTTTTCAAAAAACACAATGGACCAACACCAGCAGATGACATTGCACCCCAAATCATCACAGACTGTGGAAACTTAAGACTGGACTTCATGCAACTTGGGCTATGAGCTTCTCCACCCTTCCTCCAGACTCTAGGACCTTGGTTTCCAAATGAAATACAAAACTTGCTCTCATCTGAAAAGAGGACTTTGGACCACTGGGCAACAGTCCAATTCTTCTTCTCCTTAGCCCAGGTAAGACGCCTCTGACATTGTCTGTGGTTCAGGAGTGGCTTAACAAGAGGAATACGACAACTGTAGCCAAATTGCTTGACACGTCTGTGTGTGGTGGCTCTTGATGCCTTGACCCCAGCCTCAGTCCATTCCTTGTGAAGTTCACCCAAATTCTTGAATCGATTTTGCTTGACAATCCTCATAAGGCTGCGGTTCTCTCAGTTGGTTGTGCATCTTTTTCTTCCACACTTTTTCCTTCCACTCAACTTTCTGTTAACATGCTTGGATACAGCACTCTGTGAACAGCCAGCTTCTTTGGCAATGAATGTTTGTGGCTTACCCTCCTTGTGAAGGGTGTCAGTGTGATTGTCTTCTGGACAACTGTCAGATCAGCAGTCTTCCCCATGATTGTGTAGCCTAGTGAACCAAACTGAGAGACCATTTTGAAGGCTCAGGAAACCTTTGCAGGTGTTTTGAGTTGATTAGCTGATTGGCATGTCACCATATTCTAATTTGTTGAGATAGTGAATTGGTGGGTTTTTGTTAAATGTGAGCCTAAATCATCGCAATTAAAAAAACCAAAGACTTAAACTACTTCAGTCTGTGTGCATTTAATTTATTTAATACACGAGTTTCACAATTTGAGTTGAATTACTGAAATAAATGAACTTTTCCACGACATTCTAATTTATTGAGATGCACTGTAGACCCGAACCTGTATGGGTCCCGGGTCCTCGGGTCTCGGGTCCTCCGTGAAGACCTCTACCTCAGTGTGTTCACATATGGGCCAAAAATCACATGAACAGCGTTCAGACCCCTGACAAGGGCCAATTGTGAAAACACTGTCAACGTATAGTTAATTTTAAAAGATCCAAACCCAGTCCACTTAAAGTGAACCAGAAGGGGAATCATTTGAAAGTGACCTCAAGTCCTTTTGGTGTTCACAAGAGAGTGGACTCAAAAGAGAACCCAGTACTCAGACCTCAGCTTTCTGTGCAGCAGTGGAATACTGGAGTCTGACCTGGAAAATGTGAAAGATGAAGTGGACAGGGAAGGAGGTGAGGAAGAGCTGGAAATCCCTCATCATGTCACTTGTCAAGACATTTGCAGAGCATTAAAATAGTTTAATGCACAGTTAGCCGTAGATTACACAAATGACAACAAACATGTTTTATATTGTTAGAATAAACAATTTGTTTGTTTATTTATGTATTTATTTGAAAAATGTATCAACAGACTAAAACGTTTGAAAATTAGCCTTCACCTGTAAATCACTGATTCTTGAGACATGGACAAAACATGTCCAGCAATTGTAACTGCTATTAGGTTTGAAAATGAAAATATTTTTTAATTGTAAATGTTCTGAGGGATTAATAATAGAATGTATTTAACACAATTATCTCCTTCAATTTAATTTTATCATTATATTACATCAAAAACAGTGTGTCCACAGAGAAGGGTTCAATCGTTCATAAGAAATAAAATGGATAAAAATATTTTTTAATGATGAAGAAGAGCTTGTGTTATCAAAAGCAACACTTAATAATATCTCATATCAAAGTAAGATTGTTTTTCAAGTACACGTGAGTTTCAAAGTTGTGTCCCCACTTTTTGTCAACACCGTCAGACATTCATTAAAATGCAAAAAAATCTGGGTATATCATGGGCAGCTGTCAATCTAAACGACCCCCTTGCCACATTCCACCTCTGCAGAGTACATCAGTGAGTACGTTTACATGGACAACAATATTCCAATTTTAACACGATTAAGACAATACTCTGATTAAGAATCTACCATGTAAACAGAGATTTTTGATTACCTTAATCTGACTAAAGTCATACTCGAAGTAAACACAAATCGAATTAAGACGTGGAGTATTCCTATTTTAGTCACATTATTGAAGTGCAGTATAGACATGTACACACCTTAATCACATTATTACCATTGTGTAGGACTTTTCGCCACATTTTGCGACAGGATACACACACTGCAGTGGTCAATTGTTTGACTGCAAACAAAAGAGCATGGCTTCAACAACACGGTCGTCTGTTTGCATGTATAGCATTACAAATAATTAACTGCACTTGAAGCTTTCAGTAAATTAAAAATTAAACACCCAACACTGTATATGGCATCATAACGAAGACAAACTATATGTTTATATGTGAAATTCTGGAGGGGATGTCGGATGGCATCGTGTGGTGACGTAATGACGTGTGCCATTAATCGATCTATGAACTATAACATGTAAAACGGGACCATGAAAGGAATATTCTAAAAGCAACTCATGTAAACACCTTAATCATAATATTGTCTTATTCAGAATAAGGTAAATAATTAGATTACTGATGTCCATGTAAACATAGTCAATGTCAGGCTCTGTAAGTTTTATAGTTCTAGAATATTTTAAACCCTAATGTTAATATTTCCTGTGTCACATCCATGAAGTGTCAACACCATCTTCCAATTTCTGAGGAAATTATTTGAAATGTTTAGATCATTTTATTCTCATGAAGCAGGTTCTATTAGCATCTACAGTAGCATCAACAGAAAAAAAACTAAATTGCTACTACATGAACTCCATTTGTTTTTTCAAAGAAATGCTCAATTTGTCAACACCGTCAGATGTCAACACCGTAAGATTTTTGGTAACACTTTATTTTGATGGTCCCTTTTGAACATTCTGTTGACACTAAGTAATGTTGCAACTACATGTCAACAAACTCTCATTAGAGTATTAGTAGACTGATTCTCATATCTGCTAACTCTTTATTGTGATGGTCTTTATTGGTTGTGAATGCAGCGGCTAGAGTCCTTACCAGGTCAAGAAAATATGATCATATTACCCCAATTTTACAGTCTCTGCACTGGCTACCTATTAAGTTCTGTATCAGTTACAAAATATTATTACTTGCCTATAAGGCCCTAAATGGTTTAGCTCATGCGTACCTAACTAGTCTTCTATCTCGCTGCAATCCATCACGCTCCCTAAGGTTGCAAAACTCTGTACTCTTGGTAGTACCTAGAATAGCAAAGTCCACTAAAGGAGGTAGAGCTTTTTCATATTTGGCTCCCAAACTCTGGAATAGCCTTCCTGATAACGTTCGGGGTCAGACACACTCTCTCTGTTTAAATCTAGATTAAAGACACATCTCTTTAGCCAAGCATTCACATAATGCATTCATATAATGCATCTCATAATCTTGTACTGCAGTTACATCTGATCAAACACACATTATTATTCTTTAGCTTGGGTTGAACAAATAATTTTTGCTTGGATGGAACAACAGCTACGCTAATTATGTCTCTTTGTTTCTCTGTAACTAGGAATTACACAAGCTTCAGTCTGGATCCAGCCCTTAAATGATCTGAGACACCTGAGAAAACACCTGAGAAGAGATGATGCCAACCCCTCAGAGGACCTCAGAGGATGCCAACCTCTGATCCCCCAACAACATACAGAATTAACAAATTTTGCCATAAGTTAATATATTAAGTTTCTACAATGTATAAATATATTGTAGAAACTTAATTTGCTGTAAAGTGCTTTGCAACGATTGTATCGTAAAAAGCGCTATACAAATAAACTTGAATTGAATGGTCTCCCAACAGACATTCTACTGACTATAAGTAACTTCACGAGTTCACACTTAAATATAATAAATAGAGTAATGTTTATGCGTATATGGCATGCTGTCCGAGGGGAGGGCTCTGAGCTCGGAATTTTGGCCCGAACCCAAGGTACCCCCTCCCCACAGGTTAAGACAGGAATAGTTGTAAGTGCGGAGAAGGGGTGGCAGAGGGATGCTGGAAAACTGTCAAGGAACAGAGGTAAGTCTGCTGTGTATATATACACACCTCTTATCTTGTTAACTGGGTTGATTACTGATTGTGCTCCTCTCATGTTAATTAGGTTAATTATCTGAACGTCCCAGGACATGTGTATGATTTTAACTGTCTTGTATAGTGTCTCTTGCATTGTATTTTGTTGTATGCATGCTTTATGAGTGAAGTACTATTTAATGTAACCCCACCTATATCGTGTCTCCTACCAAATTAATGCTCATTTGATGACGCACACTTTGGTGTACACCACCTCCTCATAGAATGCCATGTGTGTTTGTAATTTAATCAAAGTATAGACTGCCAGAGACATTCGAACCATGCTCTCAGACAAAGGGTCATAAAACAAAACAATATTCCCAACCTCCCGCTTGGAAATTCAGCCTTTCTCATTGGTCAAGCCATCCTGAGAGGTGTGACTCATCCCTGACTTTAAAGGGCTCACGCACAGGTCCGCCTCTCGCTTCTGCTAAATCTTCTGATCGCTGCCCGTGTGGAGCGACTCATGGAAAGCCTGAGCCGGTGCGTGTGCGCCCGGCAGTCCCCAACATATAGAGCCGTGTGCGATCTCCCTAACCTGGGAGATGGCTCTTGACCACAAAGAGTCATACTAATACCACTGGAGTTTGTCCTCACTCAACCCTGGAATTCACCATCATGGAAATGCCCTCAATCAGACATTTATCTCTCTCCGCTCCCGGCAGTCTCTGCATCTTCATCTCTGGATTGCGCCATGCAGTGCCACTGCAGCCCACAGGGCCAGCAGGCCCCATTTTACACCCAGCCATGTGCTTACTTAGCAGAGAGGACTCTCTCAACCACAACAGAGTCTAGAATAACCTCAGAGTTTCAAGAGATTGCAATTTAACGATTTTGATCTTGTTACATGCTCTGAGTAGTACTGTACCATAAAAAGGGCATTTCCCTTACCCTGGAAATTAAGATTTCTTTGAATTAATAAATAATCAAAACTGAGCGTTCGCTAGACGACCTGGTCAATTGATTGTACTGTAAATTCTGCTTTATCAAGCTAATTCTATTAACTTATCCAAACATAATTAATTGTAACAAGTTATGATTAATTATTAATATTCCCCCTTTGAGCTAATTTGCTACACTACACATATACTGTACTGAAAAACATCAAATAATAAACTGCTTAGTTCAACTTCAAGCATTACTGTGTTATGTTGGTCCATACACATGCACAAAAAAAAAAAAAAAAGAACACTCACAAAGTGGCCCAGGACCTCATTGCTTTCACAAATTACAAGGAAATCGAACCACAAATGGACCCAAAAGGGTCCTCTTAGGGGGTCTGGTATATACGAGCTGAACCGCTCTGAGAGGGTTTGGATGGCTCAAATAAACTAGATGAGAAAACACTCTAAAAGTGTGTTGAATGAGGATTACAATATTATCATCTATTGCCAATAGAGTAATATTCTACTATAGTCTATAGATATTGTCATTCACTGGAAGAGTGTTGGTAGAACGTATCAGACTGATTCTGTCAAGAATCCCCCAGACCAGTTTTATTTTATTTAAATTGGAAGTTTAAGGAGCGTTTGTGAATCCAGAGGAGAGTTTTCAGGAAGATCTGTTTTACGTGCAAATTACTCCGAATTTTCATGAATGAGGCCCAATGTGTTTGTTATGTGGTGTGATGGAGCGGAGCTGCAACTAAATACATCAAAAAGAAAAGAAATGGTGTTTGATTTTAGGAAAAAAATATCTCTGAGGTGCAGCCTATGTACAAACCCGATTCCCAAAAAGTTGGGACACTGTACAAATTGTGAATAAAAACAGAATGCAATGATGTGGAAGTTTCAAATTTCAATATTTTATTCAGAATACAACATAGATGACATATCAAATGTTTAAACTGAGAAAATGTATAATTTTAAGGGAAAAATAAGTTGATTTTAAATTTCATGGCATCAACACATCTCAAAAAAGTTGGGACAAGGCCATGTTTACCACTGTGTGGTATCCCCTCTTCTTTTTATAACAGTCTGCAAACGTCTGGGGACTGAGGAGACAAGTTGCTCAAGTTTAGGAATAGGAATGTTGTCCCATTCTTGTCTAATACAGGCTTCTAGTTGCTCAACTGTCTTAGGTCTTCTTTGTCGCATCTTCCTCTTTATGATGCGCCAAATGTTTTCTATGGGTGAAAGATCTGGACTGCAGGCTGGCCATTTCAGTACCCGGATCCTTCTTCTACGCAGCCATGATGTTGTAACTGATGCAGTATGTGGTCTGGCATTGTCATGTTGGAAAATGCAAGGTTTTCCCTGAAAGAGACGACGTCTGGATGGGAGCATATGTTGTTCTAGAACTTGGATATACCTTTCAGCATTGATGGTGCCTTTCCAGATGTGTAAGCTGCCCATGCCACACGCACTCATGCAACCCCATACCATCAGAGATGCAGGCTTCTGAACTGAGCGCTGATAACAATTTGGGTTGTCCTTGTCCTCTTTAGTCCGGATGACATCCCAGTTTTCCAAAAAGAACTTCAAATTTTGATTCGTCTGACCACAGAACAGTTTTCCACTTTGCCACAGTCCATTTTAAATGAGCCTTGGCCCAGAGAAAACGCCTGCGCTTCTGGATCATGTTTAGATATGGCTTCTTTTTTGACCTATAGAGATTTAGCCGGCAACGGCGAATGGCACGGTGGATTGTGTTCACCGACAATGTTTTCTGGAAGTATTCCTGAGCCCATGTTGTGATTTCCATTACAGTAGCATTCCTGTATGTGATGCAGTGCCGTCTAAGGGCCCGAAGATCACGGGCATCCAGTATGGTTTTCCGGCCTTGACCCTTACGCACAGAGATTGTTCCAGATTCTCTGAATCTTTGGATGATATTATGCACTGTAGATGATGATAACTTCAAACTCTTTGCAATTTTTCTCTGAGAAACTCCTTTCTGATATTGCTCCACTATTTTTCGCCGCAGCATTGGGGGAATTGGTGATCCTCTTCCCATCTTGACTTCTGAGAGACACTGCCACTCTGAGAGGCTCTTTTTATACCCAATCATGTTGCCAATTGACCTAATAAGTTGCAAATTGGTCCTCCAGCTGTTCCTTATATGTACATTTAACTTTTCCGGCCTCTTATTGCTACCTGTCCCAACTTTTTGGGAATGTGTAGCTCTCATGAAATCCAAAATGAGCCAATATTTGGCATGACATTTCAAAATGTCTCACTTTCAACATTTGATATGTTATCTATATTCTATTGTGAATAAAATATAAGTTTATGAGATTTGTAAATTATTGCATTCCTTTTTTATTCACAATTTGTACAGTGTCCCAACTTTTTTGGAATCGGGTTTGTATATAATTACGATAAGATAGTTGATAGAGTAGAAGAGTACAAATATCTTTGAAGTATTTTTGATATTACCTTAAAGGTACAATAGGTGATTGTCTTCAGAAACATTTTTTGTTATGCTGGTTGAAAGTCTCTTCATATCCCGATAGCAATCATTATGTTAAGTGGTCTAATGTATTTATATGTACTTATTAGGGGTGTAACGATACGCGTATTCGTATTGAACCATTCGGTACGAGGCTTTCGGTTCGGTACGCATTACATACCGAACGATTCGTTGGACTAATCCTATTACGTTTGGAAAATAAAAGCTTAAAGTGTGTGAAATATCAGTGCCACTGCGCTCAACAACGCAGCCCAAATGACGTAACAGGCAATGTGCTGTCTGCCCCGCGACCTCCCCTTGCTGGGGTGCGTCGAAAGACGATGATCTTGTATCGACGATAGCCAGAGATATTGTCAAAAACATAAATTATTGGCAATCTTCAGAGGATTTGGCATTTCCAATTAACGAAGGCCTGTTACAATCTTATTTTTATTAGGCCTATTATTATTATGAAGTTACTTTTATTATTAAATTAAAAGTACAATTAATTTGCCCAGCAATAATTAACGCATAACTGACGCGCTGCAAGGATAAGATTAGGCTATATTAACTCCTCAATTAAAATGTTTTTAAAAAAGGTATTTTAAAACCGGTATATTAGGCTATAGGCTACCTACAATGAATTATATTCCTATAATAAAAATATTAACACTGCAGTCATCAATAAAAATCAATGAAATAAAAAGCTTTTATTTCAAGCACCGACTTTCAAAAACAACCTGTTTTACACGAAGTACGTTTCTTTTTTTTTCAGTATGTACGGGCCACAAGAGAAATATAAAGGAAATAAATTAAAACAGCTATAGATTATACCGTTAATAGCATATGTTGAAGTAGATTCATCTCTCTTTGTCTCTGAGAGAATATGCGGCGTCAGATGCCGAAAGCTTCGTAATTACTCCGTCATTCCGTTTTTACTTTCACTTTCTGCTTATAGTGAATTGACTGAGATTAAGATGTTCACCGGCATGTGTGCAAACCCTGGTGCAAACGCGTGCTTGTGTGATATTCATTGGCAGTGTTGGGCACGTTACTTTAAAAAAGTAATTAGTTATAGTTACTAGTTACTTCTCACAAATAGTAACTGAGTTAGTAACTGAGTTACATCATTATAAAAGTAACTAATTACCAGCGAAAGTAACTATTGCGTTACTTTTAAAAAAAAAAAAATCAAATGTCAAATAACTTGGATGCCCCAATATTAAATATGTTAAATTAATGAAATGGACACTAAATAGAATAAATTATTATTATAAAACATTGTACATTAATCAACACTATTTATCTACTGACACTTAGCATCAGTTAGTCAATCATTATAATATGATATTATGATAAATTTAGCATTATATGATGATAGATCTTTAGTAATTAGAATAACCAAGAATGAATTCATATTTGTCATGTTGACTGAACTTAGGACTGGTGGTGGTGCTTAAGATATTGTTTGTCATTTAGTATTTCTATAAAAAAAGGGGGAAAAAATTGATAAGATAACAAAACTACTACGAATTATACCACTAATAACAATATAAAACGCACTAAGGATTAATGAGCTGCTGGGTTCATGAATATTAATCACATTGTATGGGTTCGCTCGAATTGAGTCGCTGAATTCAAAACAGGGATGATAATAGGTGAGCGCCGGCCAATGAGATTGTCGTTTGCGCAGTAGCTCCGCCCACTAGCGGAGTTCTTAAGAGCTGAAGAATTCCAAAGGAACTTTGTTATTTTGACAGGAAAATACAACAAAGAATATCGGTTACATGTAGCGCGTCAATTCTGCATGTTATGAAAGACTCTCTCGCTCTGTATCTTTCTCGCGCGCGCAGTGTGTGTGTGTGTGTGTGTGTGTGTGTGTGTGTGTGTGTGTGTGTGTGTGAGACAAAGCTACGGCGAGCCGTGCGCTTCACACTAGAATCTACGGTACGTCAAATACAGCTACACTGCTCATCCATTCAGATGAACTGAAAAATAAAATTATAATAATATTATAATAAATTATAGTAACGCCGCATTTTATTGTCAGTAACGGTAACGGCGTTGTAACGGGGGAAACAATAATTAGTTTGATTACTCGTTACTGAAACCAATAACGCCGTTAGTAACGCCGTTTATTTATAACGCTGTTATTCTCATCACTGTTCATTGGTTCACCTTCATGGTTTAAAACAGAAATATTTCCATATTGCAACGTAACCAATTGTTCTGCCCCCCATATCGAACCGAACCGTGAATTTTGTGAACCGTTACACCTCTAGTATTTATATATTATGTGGAAGGCGTAGAACCAAGAAATGTTCATCGAATCAAAACGCTCGTTCCGAGCATTTTCATTGACTTTCCTACCTGCCTGTCAAACTATGAATTTGCATACGCCTGCACACCCGGTTCGCGCAGACAGGATATGTAATCAGCATGTTCACGTACGCTGTGCAGACTAGAGGTCTTCACGGAGGACCCGAGACCCGAGGACCCGGGACCCGTACGGGTTCGGGTCTATATTTTAAATGGTCAGCCGGGTCCAGGTCGGGTCCCAATCTATTACTTTGGGTCCCGGGTCTGTTTAAAATTGTGTGTAATACCCGAGTCGATCGGAGAACACCGCACCCGCCAGAGATCAGCGTCAGTCAGCATGTGTGTGTGTAACTTGCAGTTTGTAAAATTAGGATGAGAAAAGTGTGAGCGGGAAATAAGGTGGAAGAAAAAACACATGCGATACCTCACCCGCCAGAAGCAGAGCGCGGGCGGAGTTAATGGAGTAGCCTGCAAGCGGACGGTGATCATGGATTCCTTCATGAGTGATGTGAAAAAAAAGCTGAAACAAAACTGAAGAGACGCACCTGTTATTGAACATGCACGCAGTAAAGTGTAATGAACTTCTAATTCTGCACGTTTTTTGCTAAAAAATAATTGCTCCAAGTCTTTATTACAACCAACAAAAAATATCGTTATTGTAGTTCAAAAGGGTAAACGTAACAGTCAAAGTTGACTGGACATGAAAAAAATAAACTGCGAAGTTGCATTAGTCATCCGTCTCCGTGACAGCAAGTAGACTTTTAAAGCTGGAATAATGAGTGGATTAAGAAGGCTCTTTCAGTCGGCAAGAGAGAGGAACAGCCTAACATGGATGGAAATTTATTGGCAAGGAGGATTGTATGCATCACAGTCAGGGAGAGGGCTACTAACAGGCAAAAAAGTGTTTGTTTTTTTCGCAACTTGTTTATTGACTTAATAGCAGTTGCTGTGCAATATGTGCCGATCGGAACGGGTGCAGTCGGGTCTGTGTCTTCCCAGACGAGTTCGGGTCCAACTTTCGAATAATGGTCGGGTCCGCATCGGGTCCAGGTAGTACATTTAAGGCATTTCTCGGGTCTGCATGGGTTCGGGTCCCACTTTCAAATAAAATACGGGTCCGGGTCGGTTCCGTGCAGCATATTTACGGGTCTCTTCGGGTTCGGGTACAAATTTTTGGACCCGTGAAGACCTCTAGTGCAGACAGAGCGAGAATGGCAGGCAAACATCAACAACCTGACCTTTGTTCCTGGTATTGTAGTACATTTACTAACTGTACTATAAAGTTTTCTCACCGGTGAATGACACATGATGTATTGTAGTAATGTTGTCTCTGGTCGTCTGATCTGTGTGCGTATATACGTTCAGGAGGCGTGGCTTTGGACGATGATTGCAGGGAGAGAGGGATGTACGCGTTCAGTGCTATCAGGCTAGAGTTAGCATTTTCCAAGATCTCTGTGGGGAGGCCAACCAGTTGGAGTAGTAAAGCAAATGACGTCCTGTACAAAACGTTGGTGCAATAATCAAAAATTGGTGGTTTATTGGAAGGTGAAAAAATATTCACAGTGCATGAGAAAACAAAAATAAATAAAAACTGTACAAAAAGAAACAAAACAGCAACAATGTGCTTAATTTGGCTACACCAAAATGGCCCAAGTATGTAACACTGCTCAGTCCACAATCAGAACCAAAGACAAAACGCAAAAAAAAACAGACTTCCTTTCAGCTAGCAAACCTATTTATAGGCTAATGCCCCTCCTACAGGGCATACCAACTGGGGAGAAAACAAACAAATTGGTTTGTAACAAACCAATTAAATAATGTAAACATCCAGCACATTCAGACTTAAACCCTCCAAACAAGTAAAACAACAACCATTAACAGAAGAGAGTTTAACAACAAATTAAATGGAAAACTAACTGTTCTTAATTTCTCCCCCCTCTGACATCACAACAAAATGGCAACTTCCACAGGAAGTGATGTGGCGGTTGTTTTAAAAACCAGTTGGACCTAGATTAAGGGTTTGATTGTACAGAGTGTGAACCTGGAAGTTTAACTGCAACAAGGTTTGTGGAAAATTTATGGAAAAATAAATTGAATTATCACATGTATTGTGTGTCCTGACACTTTGTTCTTTTTTAGAAAAAATGTGATTTAAGGAAAACTATAAAGAGTTGAAAACTAGAACAAAACACAGCAGTAACAAGCTTAGACTAAACAAAACAAAAACTCCATAACACCTTCCTGGTGTGTACACAGATGTTAATTTGCCGGCAATGTCCAGTACAAGTGAAATGGGTGCATTTGTAAGTCCAAGTTTATAGAGTCAACAGGTTAACCTGTGACATTTCTCCCCCCTTCCATAGACTCCTGAGGTGTCCTAGAGAGGTAATCTGCTGTACAATTTTGTGACCCAGTTTTGTACAGAATTTCAAAGTCAAATGGTTGGATGGCTAAAAACCATCTGGTGATACGGGCATTTGTGTCCCTCATACGGCCCAACCAGGCCAATGCCCTGTGATCAGTCTCAAGCTTGAACTTGCGTCCCATCAGGTAGTACCTTAAAGAGTCCAACGCCCATTTAATTGCCAGGCACTCCTTCTCAATTGTAGAATACCTGGATTCACGGGGAAGGAGTTTCCTGCTGATGTAGGCAATCGGTTGTAACTGCCCTTGACCTTCCTGAAGTAGCACAGCCCCAATACCATGCTCAGAGGCATCAGTCTGCACCGTGAAAGTCTTTTCAAAGTCTGGACTCTGTAAAACAGGCTCTGTGCATAGGGAGTCCTTTAGGTCTTGAAAAGACCTTCCACAATCCTCAGTCCAGTTGACTTTATTTGGCTTATCCTTTTTAGTTAAATCGGTCAGGGCAAAGGCTCGTTCAGAGAAGTTGGGGATAAAACGTCTGTACCATCCGACAAGTCCTAAAAAAGAACGGACTTGTTTCTTGGTCACTGGCTGGGCTGCATTCTTGATGGCTTCCACTTTCCCCACCTGTGGACGTATTACCCCATGTCCCAGCACATATCCTAGGTATTGTGTCTCCGTACTAGCTAGGGTGCATTTGTCTGGGCGGATGGTTAGTCCAGCATTCTTGATTCTTACTAGCACATCCTTCAGATGATCCAGATGGTCCTGCCAAGTTTGACTGTAAATTACGATGTCATCTAAGTATGCAGCAGCAAACTCCTCAGTCCCCCGGAGGATTTTGTCCATCATCCTTTGGAATGTAGCTGGAGCTCCATGAAGCCCAAAGGGAAGGACCCGAACTGAAAATGTCCAAAGGGTGTCTTAAATGCAGTCAACTCCTTACTCTCTGGAGTTAGTGGGACCTGCCAATATCCCTTGCAGAGGTCAAGTGTGGTGAGATACGTTGCTCTTCCAAGTCTCTCCACTAACTCATCCACCCTTGGCATTGGATATGGGTCAAATTTGCTCACACTATTGAGCTTGCGGAAATCCAAACAGAAGCGAAGACTACCGTCCTTCTTAGGCACTAGCACAATGGGATTGCTCCATTCACTGGTTGAAGGTTCAATCACCCCGAGACTCTGCATGGTCTCCAACTCTTCCTTCATAACTGGCAGAAGTCTCTCTGGGACCCGGTATACTGGCTGACGAATGGGGTTCGGATCTTTGAGAGTGATGTGATGGTGGATCACATCTGTCCTGCCAGGCGTTTCCATAAAGAGTTGTGTTGGAAGGCACAGTAGAAGTTCCTGCCTCTGTCCATCTTCCAGATGCTCGAGGCTCAGCGAACTGTTGCCTTGACGACCAGGAAGGTATTGTTCCTCCATTTCCTCCTCTCCTTCCACAGATCTCACAAACAAGGCTGTGGCTGTTTCTGTTACTTCATCAGATGTAGGGTCTGGTTGTGTGGAACGAGCATACCATTTCTTCAACATGTTGACATGGAAGATATGCAAGGGTGGGGTCCTGGATGGAATCTCGATCTCATAAGTCACAGGGCCCACTCTCCGCTTTATTTGATAGGGGCCTTGCCACTTGGCCAGCAGTTTATGCTCACTCGTTGGTAACAACAATAAGACGTTTTCACCTGGCTCAAATGTACGGGTTCTTGCTGAGCAGTCGTACCACTCTTTTTGATGTGCTTGAGACTGCAAAAGGTTTTCTCGTGCCAGAGCTGTTGTCTTTTGCAGATGCTCCCTCATCTTTAGCACATATGAGATAATGTTTTTCTTGCCTGGTTTATTAGTAACCTCCCAACTCTCCCTCAGTACATCCAGAGGCCCTCGCACTTGGTGAGCATACAGCAGTTCAAAAGGTGAGAATCCTGTAGATGCCTGAGGCACCTCCCTATATGCAAACAAGATGAATGGAAGCCATTTGTCCCAGTCCTTGCCTGTGTCAGAAACATACTTCCTCAGCATGGTTTTCAAGGTTTGGTTAAAACGTTCAACCAGACCATCAGTCTGAGGATGGTAAGGGGTAGTTCGCACTCTCTTTATGCCCAGCAATTGATATACTTTTTGGAGGGTGTGGCTCATGAAGTTTGGGCCCTGATCTGTGAGCACTTCCCGAGGTATACCAACCTGCGAGAAAAATCGTAGGAGTACAGTGGCTATTTGCTTAGCAGTGACCTCTCGTAGTGGGTAAGCTTCGGGGTACCTGGTAGCATAATCACAAATAACCAAGATAAATCTGTTCCCTCTCTGACTCTTCTCCACAGGCCCAACTATGTCAACTCCTATTCGCTCAAAAGGAGTGTCAACTACAGGAAGTGGTATGAGTGGTGCATAGGCAGGGGTACGGCCAGTAGTGAGCTGGCATTCTGGACATGATTTACAGAACTCTTTGACCTCACTGTACATTTTTGGCCAGTAAAATCTTTTGGCAATTCGCATTAATGTCTTCATAAATGCCAAGTGACCTGCCCAAGGAATAGAATGCCCAAGTTCTAATACCTCCTTCCTGTATGCCTTGGGTACAATCAACTGCAGCCCATCTTCTGTACTCTGCCTGTACAAAAGACCATTTTCCACCACAAAAGTCTCACCAAGCAAAGACACCACACCCTTGTTTTCATCAGCCATTTTAAAACATTCAGTTAAGGTTGAGTCCTCATGCTGAAGCTGGGCTAGATCACTAGGGACAACTCTGTCTGTTTCAGTGAGTTCAGGTTCTTCTGTCTTTTCCTCTGCCTGCCCTGCTGTTTCCAACAATCCTTCAACCCACTCCCTACGTTTCTGAAGCCTTTCCTGCTCCGTAGGCCTTGACTCACTTACGCTAGCTTCGGAGCTAAAAGGCATCTCCTGCAGTATGTCAGGTTCTATCTCTTGGGGTTGTGAAGCCTGTGCTAGCTGCTTGGCTTGGGCTCTCGTGACCACGCCACACCATACGGTCTCTTGCACCAAGTCAGCTAGGACTGGGAAGTCAGTACCTAACAGGACAGGATAGGGCAGCTTGGTAGCAACACCAACATTCATCAAATATGACTGATTACAAACTTCAATATAAACCTCAGCAGTCGGCAGCTCAGTGCTATCCCCATGCACACAACAAACTGCTACTGTATCTTCTTCACTCCAGAAGTCTCTAGGTATATATTGGGCCTGTACCAACGTATGGGAACAACCTGTGTCCACCAAAGCTGGAAGGGGTTTGCCATTTAACAGTACAGTGATGACTGGCTCCCGATTGGGCTGTGCTTTTAACTGTTCTGGACGGGGTACATAACAAAGACCAGCTGTCTTGGGCTTTTTGAGAGGGCAATTGGGCCTAGTATGACCGGGCTCCCCACAGTTAAAACATACAACACTCTCTCCCTTAACTGCTGTCTTGGGCATGGTGTTAAATGTTGGGGGTTTAGTATGACTGGGCATTAAGATCTTGGTACAACTTTGAGAGTTTGAACCCACCCCCAACCCCTCAGACTTACCCTTTGAAGAGTGCAGGATACCAGCATATCGAGTAGTTCCTGGTCCCTTCCGTGCAGTGATGTAAGCCTCAACCAATGTCGCAGCTTCTGCCGCAGTGGTGGGATCTCTTTCTTTGACCCAAGTCCTCACATCAGGGTACAACACTCGCAGGTACTGCTCCCAGCACAAGTGTTTCCATAATGTCCTTTTTGCTTCTTTGTTCATAGTGTACCCATTTGCAAAATAGGTCCTTCAATCGGATGTAGAGTTCTGTAGGGGTCTCCTCGGCAGACGTACTAAGGAACCGAATCTCAACCGGTACGTCTCTGCACTGATTTCATATTTCTTTAAAATTGCGGCTTTTACTTGGTCATAGTCTCTGGTTTGTGAAGGGTTCATAGCCACAAAAGCACTCCGGGCCTTGCCCATTAACAAGGGAATAAGATGAATGGCCCAGTCTTCCTTGGCCATTGATAAACCTCTGCAAGTCTTTCAAAAGTGGTAAGATAGTGTTCAATATCATCACTGTCCTCCAGCTTGGCTATCCGAGGTTCGTGGTCTATCACCCGCAATGCAGCTCTTTCCGAAGCTCCAAGTCTTGTCCGCTCCATGTCAAACTGCATTTGGGTGACCTGATGGCTGAGGACCTTGTAACCTTGTTCACGTCGTGCAGCCTCTTTCTCTTGTCTCTCATCCCGCTCCTTTTGATACTGCAGGAATGACTGGAACATCTGTGCCAGTGCTGTAATGGCAGCATCACCCCCAGTAGCAGGGACCTCTGTAGGCAGCACTTGCTCCTCTGCAGCACCTCCAGCAGCACCTTGGTCCTCATCTGCACCCGTGCCCTCCACAGGCTGACTCCTCGTTTTGGGTGGCATGTCAGCAGGGCAGTAAGTTATACAGGCAAGCCACTCACTGGTGAGAAGATCCCACTTCTGACACCATATGTGGGGAGGCCAACCAGTTGGAGTAGTAAAGCAAATGACGTCCTGTACAAAACGTTGGTGCAATAATCAAAAATTGGTGGTTTATTGGAAGGTGAAAAAATATTCACAGTGCATGAGAAAACAAAAATAAATAAAAACTGTACAAAAAGAAACAAAACAGCAACAATGTGCTTAATTTGGCTACACCAAAATGGCCCAAGTATGTAACACTGCTCAGTCCACAATCAGAACCAAAGACAAAACGCAAAAAAAAAACAGACTTCCTTTCAGCTAGCAAACCTATTTATAGGCTAATGCCCCTCCTACAGGGCATACCAACTGGGGAGAAAACAAACAAATTGGTTTGTAACAAACCAATTAAATAATGTAAACATCCAGCACATTCAGACTTAAACCCTCCAAACAAGTAAAACAACAACCATTAACAGAAGAGAGTTTAACAACAAATTAAATGGAAAACTAACTGTTCTTAATTTCTCCCCCCTCTGACATCACAACAAAATGGCAACTTCCACAGGAAGTGATGTGGCGGTTGTTTTAAAAACCAGTTGGACCTAGATTAAGGGTTTGATTGTACAGAGTGTGAACCTGGAAGTTTAACTGCAACAAGGTTTGTGGAAAATTTATGGAAAAATAAATTGAATTATCACATGTATTGTGTGTCCTGACACTTTGTTCTTTTTTAGAAAAAATGTGATTTAAGGAAAACTATAAAGAGTTGAAAACTAGAACAAAACACAGCAGTAACAAGCTTAGACTAAACAAAACAAAAACTCCATAACACCTTCCTGGTGTGTACACAGATGTTAATTTGCCGGCAATGTCCAGTACAAGTGAAATGGGTGCATTTGTAAGTCCAAGTTTATAGAGTCAACAGGTTAACCTGTGACAATCTCCTTTAAAGTTTTAGCAGAATACAGAGGCCATTATTAAGAAGGCACATCAAAGAATTTATGTTCTAAGGAACTCATTTTGCATACAAAAATCTATACTAAAAAGCTTTTATAGCACCTTTATTGAGAGTACTCTGAGCTTTGTATTTCTTTGCTGGTTTCCATCACTTTTAATCACAGTTAATCACAGTTTAACATCAAGTCAGTTAAACTTCAGGGATATTATTCTGTCCAGTTAGCAAGCATGAGAGATTGTGAAACAGCTCACCTGCTTTGGTGCAAATGGAAGTGACAACAGGTGCACCTGGTTGCAAGACAACCACAAAAAAGGGAATGGTTTTGCAGGCGGTGACCACAAAAAAATGACTGATTTGTCTCTATTTTTGTATTTTTATTAGGGTCCTTCTTACTACTTGTAGCATGAGGCAATACCTGCAAACCGGGTGTGGGGGAGTAAATAGTTACATGTAACAGAGTTATGTAATTTAATTACAAAATAAATGTAACTCTAATCTGTTACAGTTACTGAGAAAAAAAAAAGTGTAACAAAATGAGTTACTCATGAAAGTGTTAACGATTACAAAGGGGGTTACATCTGAATGTTTTCTGTAAAAAGCTAGGCTATGTTGAATATTATTTTGTTGCTTTGCCCGTTTTTGATGTGCATGATGCCTCCTGCCATTTAAAGGACGTTTAGTAAAGCAATGCTATTTTGAAGCTTTTGATTGGTTTTCTTCTTTGAATATGCAGTTTGCCACATCTGCCAATTACATCAATCCACATTGTCGCTGAAAGCTTTAGGATGTAACCTGTCTGAGCATTGCACCACGGCGAGTGATAAAAATGCATTCCAGTGCTTTAAAAGTGCGTTTCAGTGCTGTGCTTTAAAATTAAATTATTAGAATCTTAATTCAAGTGAAGAAAGATTTTGAAAGTCTGACAGTAATCAGTTTTGAGTACTACTGAAAGGATAACCCTGCCTGATGTTTGAAATTGATCAATATTTAAAAACATTTGTTAGAAATTTAGAAAAGTAATCAAATGTAATCAGTTATATTACTTTAAAGGGGTCATGAACTGAGAAACCAAAATTCCCTTGATCTTTTGACTGATAAGAGGTCATTGTACTATAAAAACATCCTGTAATTTTCAGAACTCCAAACTTTGTTGTTAGTCTAAAAAACAGGTTATATTGAAAGCAGCCTGCCAAAACGACAGCTTTTGGAATGTTCTACTCTATGAAGTAATAGTGTAGATAAGCACCGCCCACGCATGTAGGCTAGTGTTTACGAGAGAGGCGAATGCACAGTCCTACGCCGAAACCAAACAATAAAGATGGCTCTGAAGACAACACTGTGCAGTGCCAAGTTGTGGAAAAACAATATTTGCATTACCTTCCTTCTCCCAACTTTAGGAAAGAGTGAATAAACTTTCTTTTAATGAAGATCCAGACTGCATCAGTAAGAACTCAGTCTTTTGTTTACTTCATTTTATCATGGATTCATTTAAAAAACAAGGCACAATTTGAAGTGGGATTTTCAGAAAGACTGAAACTAAAAGACGATGCTGTACGACAGTAATGTCGCAACACACAAGTGTGAGTAACTGTTTTCATTATCCTACGTGGTCACTATTGCTTTGTCTGTTAAACAGATCGTTTGATATGTACTGAGTATTTATGCGTTTTTTTACCTAAATCACAGCAGTGTCCATCTGAGAAGGACGTAGACTGTCAAACATACACAAGCCAATCATAGCAGTGGACGTTTACTTCCAAGTCTACAATCCACCATGCCTATTCAAACAGAGCGTTCAGATGAGGGGGGTTAAAAACATGACAGAATATAGCCTATTACTTATGTTGTTGTTTTTTTTATGTATCTTGATAACATTATTGAGAACAATATACAAAATATTTTTTTTTATTAAAAAACAGAGGCAGTTCATGACCTTTTAATAAAGTAATTTAAATAGTTACTACTTATTAAATTTAAATAGGGTAATTTGTAATCTGTAACCTATTACATTTCCAAAGTAACCTTCCTAAGACTGCTGAAACCCAATCAGGTTGCACAGGTAGTCCAGCTCCTCCAGAATGGCACATATATATATATATATATATATGTGTTGTAGCAAGGAGGTTTGGTATGTCTCCTAGCACAATCTCAAGAGCATGGAGGAGATACAGGCCATTACACGAGGAGGACTAGGCAGGGCCATAGGACTGGTATCTGCTCTTTTGTGCAAGGAGGAACAGGAGGAACACTGCCAGCACCCTCCAAAAATGACCACCAGCTGGCTACTGATGTACATGTTTCTGACCAAACTGATAGAAACAGACTTGAATCCAGTTGAGAACCTCTGGGACATAATGGATGGGAGCATCCAAAGCTACCAAGTAGCAACACAGACTGTCACTGATGCCCTGATCCAGTTATCCAGGTCTGGCAGGAGATCCCCCATGACACCATCCGCCATCTCATCAGAAGCATGCCTTGACATTGTAGGGAGTATATACAGGCACGTAGATGATACCTACATACATGTATGCATTCGTGACAATGTCTAGTACACACTACTGATTTACATTTTGAGTTCTATGATGAAATTAATGCAAGTTGGATCAGCCTGTAATTTACATTTTTTACTTTGATTTCCGGTGTGATTTTGAATCCAGCCCTCAGTGGTTTGATGTTTTTGGCTTCTGTTGACCATTGACACATTATATTCTCAACGAATTACATAATTTATATAAGTAAAGATTTTCAACTTGAATATTTAATTCATCAAGATCCAGTGTGTGATTTAAGTGTTTCCTCATTTTTATATTTATTTATTTATTTATGGAGCAGTGCATATAAGAATTAAATGATATATTAATACGTTGAAATATAATGTCTAATGTAATGTGATATAATACATGAATTATACTATAATGATATTGATTATTTCAAATGTAATTATTACTGCCTTACATTCTGAGTATTTCTTACATTCATGAGGTACAAATACTACAAATTCGGAAGTTTTAATGTCTAGCTGAATTTATGACTTTATTTACTGAACCATGCTTCATACAATATGCACTACACACACACACACACACGTGAATTGTGGGGACTTTCCATAGACTTCTGTTACTTTTTTACTGACCAAACAATATTTTCTATCCCCTAACCTAACCCTAACCCTAAACCTACCCCTTACAGAAAACCTGTTTGCATTGTTACACGTTCATATAAACATCATTTACTATTTTTATTTATTTATTTTTTCTTGTGGGGACCCCACAATGTCAAAAATGTCAGGTTTTACTATCCTTGTGAGGACATTTGATCCCCACAATGTAGCATAAACAAGTACACACACACACACACACACACACACACACACACACACACCTAAACACATACACACTCACACACACAAGATCATTAAACAAACTCAGGAAGTGAAAGAAAGGCTGAAGAACCAAAATTGTGTAAACCAAAACAAGAAGAGCAACTTATATATACAGGTGCATCTCAATAAATTAGAATGTCGTGAAAAAGTTCATTTTTTTCTTGTAAGTTATTTCAAAAAGTGAAACTTTCATATATTTTAGATTCATTGCATGTAAAGTAAAACATTTAAAAAAATTTTTTTTTTTAATTTTGATGATTAGAGCTTACAGCTCATGAAAGTCAAAAATCAGTATCTCAAAAAATTTGAATATTTACATTTTGAGTTTCAATTAATGACCATCCATACAGTATAAATTCCGGGTATCTCTTGTTCTTTGAAACCACAATAATGGAGAAGACTGCTGACTTGGCAATGATCCAGAAGACGAACATTGACGCCCTCCACAAAGAGAGTAAGTCACAGAGGGTCATTACTGAAAGGTGTGGCTGTTTACAGAGTGCTGTATCAAAGCATATTAAATGCAAAGTTGACTGGAAGGAAGAATTTGGGTAGGAAAAGGTGCACAAGCAACAGGGATGACTGCAAGCTTGAGAATACTGTCAAGCAAAGCTGATTCAAACACTTGTGAGAGCTTCACAAGCAGTGGACTGAAGCTGGAGTCAGTGCATCAAGAGTCACCACACTCAGACGTCTTCAGGAAAAGGGCTACCAAGCCACTTCTGAACTAGCGACAACGTCAGAAGCGTCTTACCTGGGCTGTGGAGAAAAATAACTGGAATGTTGCTCAGTGGTCCAAAGTCCTCTTTTCAGATGAAAGTAAATTTTGCATTTCATTTGGAAATCAAGGTCCCAGAGTCTGGAGGAAGAGTGGAGAGGCACAGAATCCATGTTGCTTGAAGTCCAGTGTGAAGTTTCCACAGTCAGTGATGATTTGGGCTGCCATGTCATCTGCTGGTGTTGGTCCACTGTGTTTTCTGAAGTCCACAGTCAACGCAGCCATCTACCAGGAAATTTTAGAGCACATCATGCTTCCTTCTGCTGACAAGCTTTATGGAGATGCTGATTTTATTTTCCAGCAGGATTTGGCACCTGCCCACACTGCCAAAGGTACCAAAAGCTGGTTCAATGTCCATGGTGTTACTGTGCTTGATTGGCCAGCAAACTTGCCTGACCTGAACCCCATAGAGAATCTATGGGGTATTGTCAAGAGGAAGATGAGAGACACCAGACCCAACCATGCAGATGACCTGAAGGCCGCTATCAAAGCAACCTGGGCTTCCATACCACCTCAGCAGTGTCACAAACTGATCACCTCCATGCCACGCCGAATTGAGGCAGTAATTAAAGCAAAAGGAGCCCCTACCAAGTATTGAGTACATATACAGTAAATTAACATACTTTCCAGAAGGCCAACAATTCACTAAAAATGTTTTTTTTATTGGTCTTATGAAGTATTCTAATTTGTTGAGATAGTGAATTGGTGGGTTTTTGTTAAATGTGAGCATAAATCATCACAATAAAAGAACCAAAGACTTAAACTACTTCAGTCTGTGTGCACTGAATTTATTTAATACACGAGCTTCACAATTTGAGTTGAATTACTGAAATAAATTAACTTTTCCACGACATTCTAATTTATTGAGATGCACCTGTATATATATATATATATATATATATATATATATATATATTACACATTATAGAAAAACTACCGTTCAAACGTTTGGGATCAGTAAGATTTTACCATTTTCTTAAGCAGTTTGCAAAGGAACCTTCTTTTTCTGTTTTTTAAATAAGTTTCTTATGCTCCTTAAAGATGCATTCATTTTTTTTTGTTATCATCATTTTTTATTCATCTTCACACACAACATCATAACATAACATCCATTAAAAAATAAACAAAACAAAACAACAGACATGTACTCAATATCTCAAAAGTCCAGTCAAAAGGGAGGGAGAGAGGGAAGGACAAGGGAAAACACAAAACAAGTCATTCCTTTATATAATCACGTATGTTAAAGAAAAAACACTGCCAGGCATCAATGGTAAAAGGCTTAGCCCCATTAATTCATGCTGTTGTACATTCACAAGTCACTATTTGCAGGAGGCTATGGATCCGATTATGTTTTTCCACACATGTGCGGTCTAAACCAGTTCTGTATTATTGTCTTCTTCGCAGTTGTAAAACCAGCCAACAACATTCTCTTTTGTATTGAACTTATACAGAGACCAGAATCATCAAGAAGACACAAACTTGGGTTAGCAAGCCAATCAATTTGTAGTAAGGATGATAAAACCAGGTTTAAATGTGTCCATAGACTAATGACGATAGGACATTCTAAAACCATATGAAGAAAAGTACCTGATGATGCAGTATTAGATACAGTGCACAGCATAAATGAGTACACCCCCTCTAAAACTTAACAAATTCAGCAAATACTCTTTACTTAGATGACATGTTAGGGTTCTTTGGAAATATAATGTTCCATCAAGTCTGCTTGATCAATTACCAAAGAAGAATGTCAAAATTATTCAGCAAAATAAGATTTTCTTATATCAAAGTGATAAAATGTTGTGTTGCAAAAATGAGTACACCCTCCTGAAAGTTACTAAAAAAAAAAAAGTGTATAGGTTTAAGGTTATTTTTGATCAACAGGTAAGTATATTGAACCAAAACTTTTAAAGACAAGTCATTTCCTGACAATTAAAAGTGTTACATAGCCCATTGAATCATACTCAGACTTAATGCTGGCAGCATTGGAACCACTTGTGAGAGAAGTGCCAGTTGACCTATTTCTTAGCATAAAAGAGGACAATGTTACAAGAGGAATACCAAATTATTATTTTAAGTGTGAAAATTTAGCATAAGTAGCACCGACATTCAAAAACAATGGACTTGTGACAAGGCTCCTGAAATAATCAGGTCTTTACTTTAAGTTTTCATTTAGTGATGAGTCAATTTTTGCTAGAAAAAGAGCAGGAGAAATAACATGCAAGTGTCTCAGAGCCGGCAAAAGCTATGAAAAGAGTGACACTTTATCTCACAGAGTATGACGCAGCCTGCAGAAGTGACATGCATGGTTGTTGTCACCACTAGAATTACCTACTGTAGCCAAAGCACAATAAACTCATTTAACCTCTTCCAAGGCCCATATCTACAAAATAGAGACTTCTGGGAATCCATACTCTGGTCTCAAGAGACCAAGTCAATCATTTCGGATCCAAAAGCATCAAAAATGTTCTGTTGTTGCTAGAGGAGGAGTACAGTGAGAAGTGTTTGGTACCCACAGTGACATTCAGTGGTAGTAAAGCTCTTATAGAGGGATGAATGAGTGCTGAAGGTATGAGGGAGTTGTGCTTTATCAACGCTGTCATGAATTCACAGACCACTGTGTGATGGAATACAAAAACTTGAAACAGAAGATGCTACCCTCCCCTCATTCCCTGCATTATTGGGCATTTTTTCAGCATGACAATGAAGATATTAATTCTCCCAAGGTGAAAATCCTTCAGTGGACATGTATTTCACTCAATCTTATCGCTCTTGAGCAGCTGTGGGGGATTCTGTAGAGACGAGCTGAGCAAAACTCCCCATTAAAGACCAGAGCATTTAAGGAGGTCGTCCTCCAGGAGTTAAACAGGACAGATGTGAAAATTTGTCATGAACTTGTACACTCAATGCCAAGAAGGGTCAGAGCAGTATACTTAAAGTTCTGGAGGACATACTGAGTACTAGAATATTATACATTTGCTAAAGAATTAAATCTAGGGTGTACTCATTTCTGCAGTCCTTCATGCGTTTAACTAAATTGGCTAATTTACTTATCTTACAGAAAATGTTGGCATATATTTTGTCGTTTTTATTAAGTATATGTTTATTTATACATTTCAATTTTGCCATCTTTCCATGAATTATATTTGTGATCATTAAGAAAATACATATTTTATATTTATTCAGAGGGGGTGTACTCATTTATGCTGTGCACTGTATATGGCAGTTAAAATTTGGTTGTAGTTTCATTTTGAATCTTTTGTAAGGAGTTATGTATGCTCTATGAATGACTTTGAAGTGAATAAGACGATGAGCCAAATTTTTAGATGTTAAGCTAAGGTTAGACCATACTCTCTCCCAGTCGACAGACAAATTAAGGTCAGATAATTCCCTATTCCAAATAGTTTTAATAGAAAGAGGTTTTGTAATGCAATCAATAATTTTATTATATATTAAGGAAACAGATGGCCGACCAGCAGATGGTGCAATCCAGTCCCACATGGGATGAGAGGAAATGGGAGATGCCCATGGAACGCCATACGCTTTGAGAGCAGAACATAATTGAAGAAAGACAAAATATGCGGATGCTGGTAGACAAAATTTGGTTCTTAATGTCTGAAATTAACAGAGGCCCTGGTTATCATATACATCACCGCATGTGTTTACACCTAAAGAAGACCAAGAGGGTTGGATAAATGGACGATTTCCCCATACAAAATTAAAATTGTGCCATAAAGGTGTACTGTTATAAACTTTGAAGGGTCCTCCTATCAGACGTTCAACCATTTTCCAGATTTTAATAGTGTTAGCCACAACCGGACCAAATTTATAATTATCCCTTTTTTCCTGTGCTAGTAAATAAAATAGCTTGGAGTCTATTTGGTTTAACCTTGTCAGCTTCAATCACTCTCCATGAAGCTGTAGATTGAGGATCAACCCAATTATGAAGAGCCTTAAGCTGGAACGACCAATAATACAATTCAAAATTTGGTACAGCCAGTCCTCCTGCGTGATTAGGATGTTGTAATGTGGTAAGTTTAATTCTGGGGCATTTATCATTCCAGATAAAATTTGAATTTGTGGAGTTGATCTCCTTAAAGTAACCTGGAGGGGGAGAAATTGAGGTAACAAATTCATCTTAACAGTGGAGATTCTTCCTTGGAGAGAGACTTTAAGATTCTTCCATCTTTGAATGTCATGTTTGACCATAACTAGAATATTATTAAAATTGTCTCTGGCAATCTTATGAACTTTTTATATATAGTAATGCCCAAATAGATGAAAGATTCCTTAATAGGGATAAATGAGGGAATAGAAGAATTAACTTTAACATTGTTAATTGGCATTAAAGCAGATTTCCTCCGCAAACTAAGAAGAGCCAGAGCCCCGGCCCCCATCATGTGCACCTTCTACAGAGGCACCATCGAGAGCATTCTGACTAGCTGCATCACTGTGTGGTATGGCGCCTGCAACGCGTCCTGCCGCAAGTCCCTTCAACGGATAGTGAGAGCAGCTGAGAAGATCGTTGGTGTCTCTCTCCCCTCCCTCCAGGACATTTACAACACCCGTCTCACCCGCAAAGCCCTCAGCATTGCAGGTGATCCCACCCACCCGACACACAACTTCTTCAGTCTGCTTCCATCAGGGAGGAGACTGAGGAGTCTCCAAGCCAGGACAAACAGACTGAAAGACAGCTTCATCCACCAGGCTGTCAGGAAGCTGAACTCCCTCCCGTCCTTGCCCCCCCTCCCCTCTCTTACCCCACAAATCACTGAACTCGGACCCCCACCCCCCACCACCACCACCACACACACACACACACACACACACACACACACTCACACTCACACTGAGACAAGCACCGGTCACTTGTACAGCATTGGACTGACCTCATTCATTCAACTACCTCTTCTGGCAGTCTGAATAAAAAAGACTGCTCCTTGTCACTTTAAATAGTCTTGATAAGCTCTTTGCACTACACCATTTATATTCTGCACTGTTTGTTTGTTTGTTTATTTCACTGATTTGCACTATCTGCCATGTGCCTTATGCCACTTTATCCATTTTTTTTTTTATATTATTATTTTTATTTTCTTTATTTAATGTTTTATTTTTTTCCTACATGTCCTTATTTGTATATTTGCAATAGTTGCATTTTTGTGTATGTATGTGTGTATGTGTGTGTATGTATGTGTGTATGTGTGTGTGTGTGTATGTATGTATGTATTATGTGTGTATATATATATATATATATATATATATATATACAGTGGGTACGGAAAGTATTCAGACCCCCTTAAATTTTTCCCTCTTTGTTATATTGCAGCCATTTGCTAAAATCATTTAAGTTCATTTTTTTTCCTCATTAATGTACACACAGCACCCCATATTGACAGAAAAACACAGAATTGTTGACATTTTTGCAGATTTATTAAAAAGGAAAAACTGAAATATCACATGGTCCTAAGTATTCAGACCCTTTGCTGTGACACTCATATATTTAACTCAGGTGCTGTCCATTTCTTCTGATCATCCTTGAGATGGTTCTACACCTTCATTTGAGTCCAGCTGTGTTTGATTATACTGATTGGACTTGATTAGGAAAGCCACACACCTGTCTATATAAGACCTTACAGCTCACAGTGCATATCAGAGCAAATGAGAATCATGAGGTCAAAGGAACTGCCTGAAGAGCTCAGAGACAGAATTGTGGCAAGGCACAGATCTGGCCAAGGTTACAAAAAAATTTCTGCTGCACTTAAGGTTCCTAAGAGCACAGTGGCCTCCATAATCCTTAAATGGAAGACGTTTGGGATGACCAGAACTCTTTCTAGAGCTGGTCGTCCGGCCAAACTGAGTTATCGGGGGAGAAGAGCCTTGGTGAGAGAGGTAAAGAAGAACCCAAAAATCACTGTGGCTGAGCTCCAGAGATGCATTCGGGAGATGGGAGAAAGTTGTAGAAAGTCAACCATCACTGCAGCCCTCCACCAGTCGGGGCTTTATGGCAGAGTGGCCCGACGGAAGCCTCTCCTCAGTGCAAGACACATGAAAGCCCGCATGGAGGACTCCAAGATGGTGACAAATAAGATTCTCTGGTCTGATGAGACCAAGATAGAACTTTTTGGCCTTAATTCTAAGCGGTATGTGTGGAGAAAACCAGGCACTGCTCATCACCTGTCCAATACAGTCCCAACAGTGAAGCATGGTGGTGGCAGCATCATGCTGTGGGGGTGTTTTTCAGCTGCAGGGACAGGACGACTGGTTGCAATCGAGGGAAAGATGAATGCGGCCAAGTACAGGGATATCCTGGATGAAAACCTTCTCCAGAGTGCTCAGGACCTCAGACTGGAAGGTTTACCTTCCAACAAGACAATGACCCTAAGCACACAGCTAAAATAACGAAGGAGTGGCTTCACAACAACTCCGTGACTGTTCTTGAATGGCCCAGCCAGAGCCCTGACTTAAACCCAATTGAGCATCTCTGGAGAGACCTAAAAATGGCTGTCCACCAACGTTTACCATCCAACCTGACAGAACTGGAGAGGATCTGCAAGGAGGAATGGCAAAGGATCCCCAAATCCAGGTGTGAAAAACTTGTTGCATCTTTCCCAAAAAGACTCATGGCTGTATTAAATCAAAAGGGTGCTTCTACTAAATACTGAGCAAAGGGTCTGAATACTTAGGACCATGTGATATTTCAGTTTTTCTTTTTTAATAAATCTGCAAAAATGTCAACAATTCTGTGTTTTTCTGTCAATATGGGGTGCTGTGTGTACATTAATGAGGAAAAAAAATGAACTTAAATTTTTTTAGCAAATGGCTGCAATATAACAAAGAGTGAAAAATTTAAGGGGGTCTGAATACTTTCCGTACCCACTGTATATATATATATTGTGACGAGTCACAATATATATATTGTGACGAGTCAGCTGCCTCCCCCCCTAATTATCAGCACTCCCCGTCCCTTAACCGCCGCCCTTCACCAGGCTCCCGACGGGAGTGGGTGTGTGAGAGAGGAGGGGCGCTGAAACGGCCAGGTCTGGCGGCGTATGATGAGGCACACACCTGAAGTGAATGGAGCCTCATCACCGCCGCTGTATAAATGCCGGCTGCGCCTCTCCTCTGGAGACCGGTCTCTTCCCCCGTGCATGCACGCTGGTGTCCTCGTGGGTCCAGGAAGGGAGCGCGGAGGGATTTCCGTGCCACCAGAGTCCGAAAGCCGCACCCGTTTTACGGCCGTCGGGCCAGGATGCCGGGCCGAGCAAGTCCCGCCGGACTCCGCGGAAGAAGAGGAAGAGCCGCCGCTATGATGAAGCCGCCGCCCATCGCACCCCGGACCAGAGCGGGAGCGCGTGCGGCCGCCGGACTCCGCCCCTTACCTGGACCCTCCCTTCCAGAACACTGCCCTCCTTCACGAGCCCCGCAGCACGACGAGGACACCAGACCCCCTGTTTCTTTTGGACACTTTTTCCCCTTTGGACACTTTATTTTATTATTTCTGTTTAATAAAAGCCTCTCCGAGGCCTGACGCCACACCCACTGTGTCTGTCGTTTGCTCCTCCCGCCACAGTATATATATATATATATATATATATATTGATTTGTACTTATCTGTATTTTTGCATTCTACTGTTTGTGTTTAGTGTTATCTGTATGCACCAGGGAGTAAGAGAGTAACGCAATTTCAATTCTCTGTATGTATGTACGGTACATGTGGCAGAATTGACAATAAAGCTGACTTTGACTTTGACTGATTTGCTCCAATTTATTTTATATCCTGATAGGCTACTAAAATTATTAAATTCCTTAATTATACTAGAGACTGAAACATCAAAGTGGTCTAAATATAGAATAATATCATCAGCGTATAATGAAATACTATGATTATGATCATGAATCTTAATCGATACTTCAGATTTCCTGATGGCTTGTGCTAAGGGTTCAAGAGATAGACAAAACAATAAGGGGGAAAGCAGACATCCCTGCCTCGTTCCCCGCTGTAAAGGGAACGGGGGGGAAATAATATTACCAGTTACGACTGATGCTGCAGGTGAGTGGTATAATGTCTTAATCATAGAAATTAAGTGTTCACCGAAGACGAAACATTGCAGAACTGCCCACATATAATTCCACTCTAGCCTGTCAAAGGCTTTTTCTGCATCAAGTGAAAAAAACGCACAAGGGCTCGGATGAGAGTCCGCAAAGTCAAGAATATGAAAGAGTCGACGTATATTGTCAGATGCATTGCGCCCCTTGATGAAACCGGTTTGGTCCTCCTTGATCAAACTATGAATTACCTTCTCCATACGAGAAGCAAAAACTTAGCATAGATTTTTAGATCACATGGGATAAGCGAAATCGGTCTGTAGCTGGATCAATCTAATGGATCTTTCACTTTTTTAAGAAGTAATGATATCAATGATGTTTTTTGATCTCTATGAAATACCCCATGTTCAATTGCAAAATTAAATGAATTAAGCATAAAGAGTTCCTACCAAATCCCAAATTTCGAAATATAATTCAGGGGGGAGACCATCTAAACCCAGCGATTTGCCCTTTTGAAGGCTTTTTAGAGAGACGTGGAGCTCCTCCATACTTAATGGGGCCTCCAAAAATTATTTATCCAACTGTGAGATCCGAGGCAGTTCCATTTTATCTAAATACTGCTTACAAATTGGTTCATCAAAATCTGTTTCGGCTTTATAACCGATTTGTGTAAAAATCTTTAAATATGTCATTAATTGCCACAGGGTGTCAGACCTGTGTTCCCCATGTCTTGTGTTTCCCTTCCTCTCGTGCCCATATTTGGTTCTCCTGTCCTCGTTTTGCTAATTAGTTCATTAGTCCCCAGCCCCGTGTTGTTAATTATCTAGTTTACTCCCCTTCTTAAGCCCTGTGTTTCCCTGCCTCTGTGTCCAGTCTTATCGTCAGTCCGTGTATGTCATTGTCTCCAGCGATCCCTGAGTTTGTCTAAATAAAGACTTAGTGTTTGAAGAAAGTTCCTCGCTTCCTCGTTCCCTTCTCCTGAGTGTGTTGTGACAGAAGACTGGACCCACACCGACGCGGCGATGGAAGTCGCCGCACAGATCATCGCCCTTGCTCGCCTAGATCTCGCCTAGACATGTCCCCCGAAAGGCTCACCCAGCCAAAAAATTATTGCAATTAAACCTACTCTCCATTAGTCCCCTCCAAAAAAAGAAAAAAGGGTGTTAGTCTTACCAGCAAAGAGACCGTTGTACCGGATAAATAGGAACAATATCCCAGGAGGATAGAGGAAAGAAGAAAAAGCAAAAAACAGGTTCAACAAGCATCCATGTCCACCTTGCCATCATCCCCTCCTGGGCAGCTGGAACCGCCTCCACCTCGGCCACCAAGCCCCTCCCGCCGGGCCGGAGAGATGGTGGCCGCTGTTTTCCCGTTGCCTTGTAGAGCCGCAGCATATGTCTTCTTCTGAGACAGGGAGCTGATAAAATCCTCCGCTTTTTGAGGAGAGTCGAACATCCTCTGCTCCCCTTTGTGCCATAGTTTAATCACCGCCGGATAGGTGAGGAAGGGCTGGAGACCAAGTGAAGTCATCTTCTTCAAAACCGGGTTAAAGCTCTTTCTCCTGGTGGTTGTGGCTGGACTAAAGTCAGGAAAGAATTGTAGTGTGACATTGTCCTGTGCGCATTTCACCGGATAAGCCTGCCGAGCACCTTTCAGGATCTCCGATCTGTCATGCCATCTTAGTGCACGGAAGATGAGAGTACGCGGCCGATCGGAGTTTTTCCTTCCGTCATACACGCGATGTGCCCGGTCAATCTCAATGTCACAGCCCTTCAGGGAAGGGATCCACTTGGAAAGATTAACTCTGAGGAAACCAGCTGCGTCGGAGCCCTCCGCCCCCTCTGGCAACCCCACCAGCCGCACGTTATTTCTCCTGCTCCTATCCTCCATATCCATCATCTTCTCGGTGAGTTGCTCCAGCTGATTTCTTAAGTCCGTGACTGTCCTCCTATCCTCACGTGCAGCTGCTTGAACGGAATCGACCCGGTCACGTGTCTACTTCACCGCGCTAGCTAATGCCTCAAGCTCCGCTCTTAGCTCTTTAACAGAATTGTTAGTCGCTTGTATTTCCGCACGCAGTTCACGCAACACTGGGATCAGTACCGTGTCTACCGCATCTCTTATTGCCGAGGCCACAACCAAATTCACAGTGCTTTGCTGCTCTTTAAGTGCTAGCTTAATGCCGTTAGCAATAGCATCGTCGAGGTCTTCACTGGAGATGGCTGAATCTCTGAATTTTTTCTTCATTGGCGATTGCTCAATCTCTCTTTTCCGATCGCCTTTGCCTGCCGAAGCACTCATGATGGGTCCAACGCAGAGTGGTTCAAGATTTACTGACAGGATTATACAATATGTGGCAAAGTGAGCAGAGTGAAAGACTATGCGTGCCAAAAAACAGTAACATTGTGAAATATTATTACAAAATAACGCTTTTCTATCTTAACATAGTTTAAAATATAAAGTGTTCCTGTGGTAGCAAAGCTGAATTTTCATCAGCCGTTACTACACTCCTCAGTATCACATGATCCTTCAGAAATCATTCTAATATGCTGCTTCATTATCAATGTTGTAAACAGTTGCGCTGCTTAATATTTTTGGGAACCTGTGATACTTTCTTTCAGGATTCTTTGATGGAGGAAAAAAGTAAAAAAGAACAGCATTTATTCAACTTTTTAAATTTATTTTCTAATGTATTTATTTTCAATTTAACATATCAACATAAACATATTGACATATTTAACATATGAATAAGAGTATGAAGCATTTATGAAACCAAGCTTTTGAACGGCAATGTATATTGTTACAAAAGATTTCAATCTCCTTCAGTCTGTTTTCTGGGAATAGTTAACTATGTATTTACCTCAGAGCTGGCTATAAGGAAGGCAAAACAAGGCAGTGTTGAGAGCAGCACAAAGGCCAAAGCAACAGGTCTCCTGAAAGGTGAAAAACAGTTATGTCATTCTATCATAATGAGATTTGATCAAAGAACAATTAACCTCAGAACATTTATGAGCAAAATAATGTTTTTTTGTTTTTTTTTTCACAAACGCCAAGGCAGCTGATAATTATTAAACACTTTTAGTAAATGAATACCATGGTAAATCAATATGATTTACTTAGATTCTCCAAGCTCTAAGAGGTATGGTGTTAATAAAAATATGATAATCATTTACTACCATGGCACTGTTTTATCATAGTATCATACTTAGTATCATAATAACAAATTACTCTCATATTCATATGGTTCTTCAAGATTCTTCAAATAATACCACAATATATGTTAAATAATATCACAATATCATGTGGTAATAATTTGGTACCAAGTCTCTAAAATGTGATTTTACCATGGTAAAATATCCAAAAGAGACAAAGGTAAGCTAATTCTTTTTTCAGCTTTTCCGTGGTTCTCTGTGCAGCTATTTGTATGTTTAATGAAATCCAGAAGATTTCTCTCACCATTTCTTCCGAGCAACCAGTGCCGCCTTCTTCATGAACACCATATATTTCATAGGTAGCCAAATCAGCATAGCCACTGATGTTACATAAGCCACGGATGAAGCCACAATTAGCCAATATGCTGTTGTCGAATTTCCACCAGTTGGTTGCAATTGACTTTTTACTCTAGCCACAATAACGGCAAAACGTTGCATTATGATAAAAAGTGGAACACAAAAACCTGCAAACTGCAGCACCTCACAAACAGCAAATTTAATCCTGCTCCCTGAGCCCATGCTGTGGAAGGGATGTAGGGGGGAAAAGGAAATAAAAGAAAAGAAAAGAAAAGAAAAGAGGAAAAAAGGAGTTGTTGTTGTCCTCCAGTCCCTAAACTGGTGGGGTGGGGCTGCATTGTGCCAAAGCACTGGCATATTCCATCCACAACAATGGAGCAGAGAGCAGCTGGTGGGGCTACTGCTTACTCTGCACTCACTATTGTATGGCCAGGACCTGAACACATTACATGCAGAAATCAGGCAACAAACCAACTACCAGAGCACATTTATGCACAAAGGACAATGAAACCTTACATAAACTACACATTAAGCAGGTATATCAAGTGGCAAACATTACTATATAATCAATACAATACTTATTTTGAATGACGTATTATGTGAGAACACTGATTGGTGTTATGGGTGGTTGTTAGGGCATCTGCTAAAAGGATGAGAGACTCGAGAATGGAGTGGATGTGCCCAGAAGGAGCAGAGAGTCAAACTTATTTTGAACCAAATCAACTCACAGTCAGACTAACTGAAATAAACCTAGCTTTTTTGTTAAACTTGTTTTATGAAACAGGCCCCAGGTCAGTTACACCTGTAAATAGACTATTGTAGTTTTGTCTTCATTTACTTAGTTAAGCATTAAATTGCTAGCAAATGTCAGCAGTAGCAGGACATAATTACTATTGTGAATTTAGCAGACAAATATTCACATCCTTTTAAAACAGGTTTAGCTAAGGCAGACACAACACAAACCTTACGAAAATTAAATGTGGTTTTACTAAAAATAAAACCAAAAACCATTACTATAGTTACTATATTTAAACCATGGTAACCACAAATTAACAATGGTTTCGCTACACTATATAGTTTCACCATGGTATTTGTAGTAAAACTCTGGTTATACAAATGGTAATCAAAAACATGGTTACTATACTTTTACCATGGGCCTAATAATACCATGGTTAATTTTCCTTAGGACAAAACATGACCCATGATAATGCAAAAACATGTTCAGTTTTAAGATTTTTCTATAAAGATATATTCAAGATGTAGGTATTATTGTACTAATTTTGACATTTAGGCAAGATAAAACAATAACACATGGTCCTAATGTAATACTTAATTTTTTCTAAAATAAATGTATACTATGTGCAAACAAATTACAATGAGGTGGTTATTTTGCAACAATGTGGAGTGACAGGTACAAGAAAATTTGTGAAAAAAGTAAACACACATGAGAGACAGAGAGATGTCAGGGAAAATGAAGAGGCTAAAAAGGAAAATGGAAGTTCAAGAGATAACCTTTAATTATTTTGCGCAGCACCATCCTAGGGATTTAAACATTTTTTTATGTGATGATGATGATGGCCATACAAAAAAAATATTGTTGTCCATGTTTCAAAATTTGTTGTGGGTGTATGGGATGGCCTGGATGAGTGTGAGATTTCCCTGCCTGAAATTTTGTCCCAGTTCACCCCTGTACACAAGTAAAGTATTCGAGTAAAAGTACAGATACATATAATAAAATATTACTCCAGTAAAAGTATGAAGTACTCCTTTTCAATCTTACTCAAGTGAAAGTACAAAAGTACTTGATTTTTTATGTACTTAAGTAAAAATTACTGCTTGATGAATGTTTGTTCCCTATCTGTCGGTCACTTTTAGTTATGTCGTGACGACATTAGGGGGATTCACTTGGGAGCCCCAATCATCTCTGACTTTAAGAGAAAACGCCAATGAATATTGGCTAGGGGATTTTGCATACCTGAGCCACTCCCCGTTCATACGGGTATACATAGCCGACAGGTGCATCCACTCATCAGATTTTTGCGTCGGAGCCGAGTGGATGAACGTGTTGATCTCCACAAAGCCATTCATCATCTGTCTGGAAGCTGTTCTGGTTGGCGTCACGGTGCGAACAGCAGTGTCCCTGTCTGCAGCGATCCCCCTGGGCACTTCAACTAAAAGAGCAGATTTCCTGAAAGAGCAAATCACGGTAGATTCGCGTCTTTTTAAAGATGCCGTTCTGGCCGTGTCCTCTTGGTTGCGGTCGTTTTCTATCCTCCGTTGACAGTCACGATCGTTGTCTTCAGTGTCTGGGCATCCAGCACGCTGAAGCTGTGTTCGTCGATGGTTTATGCGTTCGTTTTGAGCGTGTAACCATGGCAGCGCTGCGATCGCGCCTCTCTCTCCTTACGGGGATGGGAGGGGCTCCCTCTATCTCTACCCGTGCTGGCTTCTCTGCCACGAGCAGAGAACCATCGGCTAGTTCTCTGGGCGATCTGATGGTTACAGTGAGAGCTTTTCGCCGGGCCAGTCCCCACAGACATTTCACTCCTCCCGCAGCAGCTGTTCTGTGCGGCTCCCCGGTGATTCTGCTGTGCCATCTTACAGCGTGCCCAGCGTTTAACTCGGCGCGCCGATAGATGATCAGATGTCGATAGCAGCATCGGGGGATGGGCAATCGTCCTCTGAGGATGAAGATTCGGCAGGGCTGCCCCCTCGGGTGTTGCGGCCGCCACCGAATCGGACCCAGAGTTGACGGCCGTGCTTTCCCAAGCCGCCGCGAGCATCGGGCTGGAGGCGTGCACACCTCCCAGTCCCAAACCCTCGCGGCGAGATGATTGGTCGGAGTACCCTTAGAACAAGTGTCTCGGCATGTTGTTGTCACGATGGATGCCTCCAGTGCGGGCTGGTGCGCTACATGCAACGGGCAGGCAGTCTCGGGGTTCTGGACAGGGCCTCGACAGCTTTGGCACATCAACTGCCTCGAGTTGCTGACCAGTGCTACTAGCCTTGCGGCGGTCCGGCCACTGCTGCTTGGCTAGCACGTGTTGGTCTGCACGGACAACACTGCGGCTGTCTCGTACATCAACCGGCAGGGTTGTCTATGATCACGTCGCATGTCACAACTCGACCGCCATCTCCTCCTCTGGAGTCAGACGCAGCGCAAGTCACTGCAGGCCATCCACATCCTGGAGAAGCTCAATCGTGCAGCCGAGGGGCTCTCACGACAGCTCACGTTCCCCGGAGAATGGCGACTCCATCCCAAGACGATCCGGCTGTTCTGGAGTCGATTCGGGGAAGCTCAGGTAAACCTGTGGTTGCCTCCCACAAGTCCGCCCACGGCCAGTTGTATGACTCCCTGACCGAGGCCCCCTCGGCAAGAACACACTGGCGCACAGCTGGCTTTGGGTTTTATGCAAGTTTGCGCTTCCCACAGTGAGCCTTCTCGCACAGACACTGTGCAAGGTCAGCGAGGGCGAAGAACAGGTCCTGCCGGTTGCGCCGTTTGGCCCACCCGGACCTGGTTTTCGGAACTCATGGTCCTCGTGTCAGCCCCTCCTTGCGCATCCCTCTGAGGAAGGACCTCCTTTCTCAGGGGCCCGGCCCCATGTGGCACCCGCGTCCCGATCTTGGAACCTCCATGTGTGGTTCCTGGATGAGACGTGGCAGACTTGAGTGTTTTGTCCACCGGTGGTGGAAGACACTTTCACTCAGGCCAAAGCCCTCTCTACGAGGCAAGCTCTTGCCTTGGGGTTGAGTCTGTTCACGATCTGGTGTTCTTCTCGCCGAGAAGACCCCTGAAGATGCACAATTGGAGTAGTGCTTTCTTCCTGCAGGAAAGGTTGGAGCATAGGCTGTCACCCTCCACCTTGAAAGCGTATGTGGCTGCTATCGCAGCACATCACGTTGCAGTGGACGGCCGGTCCCTGGGAAAGCACAATCTCATCGTCAGTTTCCTGAGGGGTGCCAGAAGGTCAAATCCTCCTAGGCCACCCCTTGCGCCCTCCTGGGATCTCTCTATCGTCCTGGCTGGACTTCAGAGGGGTCCCTTTGAGCTGCTGGATTCAGTCGAGCTGAAGTTCCTGTCTGCTAGGACAGCACTCCTGACTGCGCTCACTTCCATCAAGAGGGTCGGGGACCTCTAAGCATTTTCGGTGAGCGTAGAGTGCCTTGTGTTCGGGCCGGACTACTCTCACGTTGTCCTGAGACCCCAGCCTAGATACGTGCCCAAGGTTCTCACCATGCCCTTCCGTGATCAGGTGGTAAACCTGCAAGCACTGCCCTCAGAGGAGGCAGGCTCAGCCATTGGCGCTGCTGTGTCCCATAAGAGCGCTGCGCATATACGTGGACCGCACCCGCAGCTTAGAAGCACTGAGCAGCTCTTTGTCTGCCACGATGGTCAGCAGAAAGGGAAGGCTGTCTCCAAGCAGAGGTTGGCCCACTGGATAGTGGATGCCATCGCTTTGGCGTACCAATCTCAAGGCGAGTTGTGCCCCCTGGGGTGAGGGCTCACTCCACTCGTAGTGTTGTCTCCTCCTATGCGTTGGTGCACGGCGCCTCTCTGGCAGACATTTGCAGAGCTGCAGGCTGGGCGACACGAACACCTTCGTGAGATTTTACAGTCTCCGCGTTGAGCCAGTTTCTTCCCGTGTGTTGGGTAACAGGTAAGTGGCGGGAAGACCTGGCTGGTGTCACGCTTGCTGTGCCATTCCCCCTCACCCGTGGATGCGCCTTTTTCCTCCTCCAGTAAGTTCCCCGGACAGCAAACCCTGGTGGAGTTCCTCCAGCACCCCCGGCAGTCAGACTGGGCGGAGCAGTCTGACGCCAGGCCCAGTACTGGCGTTAGCTCGCCCGGGTCTCCGGTCAGCCACTGTACTGGGCTAGGTGTCCATATGGCTTGATTCCCTTCGGGCAATCCCATATGTGTATTCTTCCACGGTAAGGTTTCCCTCTTGGTAAACCCGTGTCTTCCCTTTGACAGAGCACTCTGTCAGGCTCTGCTGACAGCTCTCCTCCCTACTCCTAGGTAGGACCTGCCTCAGAGTCCCATTCCGTATGTAGTACTGCCCCAGACCTGGGTCAGTCCATATCAGTATCTCCACATGTCACCTCCCTTCGGGCAGAATGTGGCCTCCGTAGCGCCCTTCTCCGGAAGGCTCGCTTCCCCGTCGTTACTGCCAAGCAGTAACAACAAATAGGAAAGACTTAAAGCAATCTTTCGTTGAACGTCGAAATCCATTCTAAATTCGGTGGTGAAAGGAACAGCGGCTTGGCTATCTCCACCAGCGATGTACTCACCCTGTGGTCCCTGCGGCTACCAAGGTCAGCGAATTTGCGCTGGGGCGATGGGAAGACTACGACCTTTGCATGGCGTTTGTCTGTCACGCGCTTGCTTGTCAACATTTGCAATGCCATAAGGTTGTGATGGGGTTCAGGTTGTGGTGCTTTCCATGGACCCCTAATGTTGTCACGACATAACTCGTAGTGACCGACATATAGGGAACGTCTCGGTTACGTAACCCTCATTCCCTGATGGAGGGAACGGAGATGTTATGTCCCCATGCCACAATCTTGAACCATCGCTGGGTGCCAGGGACACGTTCTCGGCTCCTCAGCGGAAAACTTGATGAGTGGATGCACCTGTCGGCTATTTATACCTGTATGCATGGGGAGTGGCTCAGGTATGCAAAATCCACTAGCCAATATTAATTGGCGTTTTCTCTTAAAGTCAGAGATGATTGGGGCTCCCAAGTGAATCCCCCTAATGTCGTCACGACATAACGTCTCCGTTCCCTCCATCAGGGAACGAGGGTTACATACGTAACCGAGACATTTTGTAATTTTATATAGGCTATATATAATTTAATTTCATATGTATTTTATATAATCCTACTGCTCAAAATACCTGGGATTTTGTCAAAATAATCACTATATGGAGTCAAGATGTACTGTATTTATGTTGTTGCTATGGGCTACGTTGACAAGTATTCATGATGTGGAAGTATTCACCGTGAAGCTTACACTGCATGTACCTGAGAGAAAACAAATTTACCATAAGTGATCTAAATTTCAACAGTAAAATAAAATATTTTACAGTTTTCACAGTTATAAATTATATGAAAATAAGGCCTGTTGTTAGGGATTACCATTTTATTTAAGGAAAATATAATTATATTTTTACAATATATATATATATATATACAGGTGCTGGTCATATAATTAGAATATCATCAAAAAGTTGATTTATTTCACTAATTCCATTCAAAAAGTGAAACTTGTATAATGTATACATTCATTCCACACAGACTGATATATTTCAAGTGTTTATTTCTTTTAATTTTGATGATTATAACTGACAACTAATGAAAACCCCAAATTCAGTATCTCAGAAAATTAGAATATTACTTAAGACCAATACAAAGAAATGATTTTTAGAAATCTTGGCCAACTGAAAAGTATGAACATGAAAAGTATGAGCATGTACAGCACTCAATACTTAGTTGGGGCTCCTTTTGCCTGAATTACTGCAGCAATGCGGCGTGGCATGGAGTCGATCAGTCTGTGGCACTGCTCAGGTGTTATGAGAGCCCAGGTTGCTCTGATAGTGGCCTTCAGCTCTTCTGCATTGTTGGGTCTGGCATATCGCATCTTCCTCTTCACAATACCCCATAGATTTTCTATGGGGTTAAGGTCAGGCGAGTTTGCTGGCCAATTAAGAACAGGGATACCATGGTCCTTAAACCAGGTACTGGTAGCTTTGGCACTGTGTGCAGGTGCCAAGTCCTGTTGGAAAATGAAATCTGCATCTCCATAAAGTTGGTCAGCAGCAGGAAGCATGAAGTGCTCTAAAACTTCCTGGTATACGGCTGTGTTGACCTTAGATCTCAGAAAACACAGTGGACCAACACCATCAGATGACATGGCACCCCAAACCATGACTGACTGTGGAAACTTTACACTGGACCTCAAGCAACGTGGATTCTGTGCCTCTCCTCTCTTCCTCCAGACTCTGGGACCCTGATTTCCAAAGGAAATGCAAAATTTACTTTCATCAGAGAACATAACTTTGGACCACTCAGCAGCAGTCCAGTCCTTTTTGTCTTTAGCCCAGGCGAGACGCTTCTGACGCTGTCTGTTGTTCAAGAGTGGCTTGACATGGACCCTGAAACCCATGTCTTGCATACGTCTGTGCGTAGTGGTTCTTGAAGCACTGACTCCAGCTGCAGTCCACTCTTTGTGAATCTCCCCCACATTTTTGAATGGGTTTTGTTTCACAATCCTCTCCAGGGTGCGGTTATCCCTATTGCTTGTACACTTTTTTCTACCACATCTTTTCCTTCCCTTCGCCTCTCTATTAATGTGCTTGGACACAGAGCTCTGTGAACAGCCAGCCTCTTTTGCAATGACCTTTTGTGTCTTGCCCTCCTTGTGCAAGGTGTCAATGGTCGTCTTTTGGACAACTGTCAAGTCAGCAGTCTTCCCCATGATTGTGTAGCCTACAGAACTAGACTGAGAGACCATTTAAAGGCCTTTGCAGGTGTTTTGAGTTAATTAGCTGATTAGAGTGTGGCACCAGGTGTCTTCAATATTGAACCTTTTCACAATATTCTAATTTTCTGAGATACTGAATTTGGGGTTTTCATTAGTTGTCACTTATAATCATCAAAATTAAAAGAAATAAACACTTGAAATATATCAGTCTGTGTGGAATGAATGTATACATTATACAAGTTTCACTTTTTGAATGGAATTAGTGAAATAAATCAACTTTTTGATGATATTCTAATTATATGACCAGCACCTGTATATATATTTTTCAAACCTTGTCTATGGGGTAAAACACCCCCAGCTACTTGGGGTAAAATGCTGACAGTGGGCATCACTTCCCACTATGATAATTAATTAGCATTACTGTCACGGCTTGCCTACTGTGGCGGAGACGAGGAAATGAAGGAAGGCGGAGATAAATGGAATTAAACATAAACAGTCTTTACTCTTACAATCCAGGAGCACACGGAACAGGCAGGAACACATACACGTAGGACGAGGGGTAGACGTACAATACCAGACGCTAAAGACAGGGAAACACAGGATTTAAGAATACTAGGAAATTAAAGGGGTCATATGATGCGATTTCAAGTTTTCCTTTCTCTTTGGAGTGTTACAAGCTGATTGTGCATTGATAAGATCCCTGAAGTTGCAAAGACTAAAGTCTCAAAGCCAAAGAGATATTCTTTATCAAAGTTAAGACTCTGCCACGCCCCCCTAAAACGGCTCATTCAAACACGTCCCCACCTGTTTTTATACAGTCTATGGTCCCCACATGTCTACGTCACGATGTGGAAATATTTGCATAAGGCCTGGTTTCAGTGTTGAAGAGGAGAAGCTGTGAACAGCAACCATTTTATGGACGACCGTTTTGTGAACCTAGGAGAGGAGGTAATTCTGACTTTGCAACGACAATCTGGAGCTTCTGAATCAGCAACTGCATGTTTTGTTATTAGTTGAAGTATTTGCTATTGACTGTTGCGCGCGTGTGTGTGAGAGAGAGAGAGAGAGAGAGAGATAGGGTCACATCTCAGCACATCAGCTATCTTAATCGCGGCTTGTGTGAGTGTGTGTGTGAGAGAGAGAGAGAGAGGGTCACATCTCAGCACATCAGCTATCTTAATCGCGGCTTGTGTGTGTGTGTGTGTGAGAGAGAGAGAGACAGGGTCATATCACTGTGGGAGTGTACAGCCCGTCGGAAATCGTCTTAATCGCGGCTTGTTTGCAAACATATACGAGCTTCATCACTGTGTCTGTCACGCGACTCTGTTCCCCTTTCAGGCTTGAACTGATGGTAAAACTAAGGACATTATTAACTGTCTTTACTTTAATTTTGAAAGCTGAAGCTTGCGATTATGGAAAGGGGCGTTACATTTCCGACGGGGCTTGTGGTGTTAATAGGTGTGTTCGACTTCATGCGGCGCCACGAAGATCGGCTGCCGCCTGACAAAAGCAATGCATTCTGGTTAGAACATTTGTCCGACTTTGATCGTCCGACTTTGATCGGCGCTGCAGCCACCTTACGATCACATGTGCCATCAAAGTACCGCGAGAGCAAAACGAGACCAGCCGCTTAGGTCAGGCGCTGCAGTTGCTCAAAATCGGCTGCTAGAGCCTTGATGATGACACACTTTATTATCATTGGTCAGATTCTGTGCTGACGATCACGACACGTGTTGTGTACTTATTCTAACAATTCAATTCCAATAATGCTCACAAACCTATGTTTTTAGAACAGTAAAAGCTTTTTTAGTGTAGTCGCACTGTTATCTTGAGTAATTTTTTATCAAAAACACTGATAAAAGCATAATATACCCCCACGTTATTGGTAGTTTGTAGCCTATATGTTTATGCTGAAGTTTATTCTTGAACAGATGGCGCTATTAAGCAGCCTATATAAAAAGTGTTTCTGTTGCTCATAAAAATGTTTGTGTATTTGATAGATATTGCATTTAATTCACTTTATCTGTGATAAGAGCAGGCAAACACCGTGAGAGCGTCACTACCGGGAGCAGAATGTGTCCGATTTGACGTTAATTCCGCCCCGACTGCAAGCGGCTACTCTCGCCAGCCGGTGGCAGGCTAGTATAGTTCATCTCGAACAAGCCTACTATGTTCTGAACATTACATCCTTTGTTTTTCCATCAATTGTAATCTAATTAGGTGAATAATGTTAATTATCTAGACAGCATAAGCTGACAATTTTGTCTGATTTTCAGCAACTGTTATCAACTGTTATTTTGGCTTGTCTTTTTCATTTTTAGAAAAAAAAAACTGCTTGTACTGTGATGTACTGAATGTATAAAGCAAATGGCTTTATCAGAGTAGCCAGCACTAGTCAGTAAGGTGGATCCAGATACATAATGTGTGTTGACAAAAAATATAAAAACAGACAACACATCCCGGACAGCACACGTACGTCTGGCAGACGTTGGCCCAATATCGAAATGTCGGCCTCACTACCTAAAACATCTAAAAAACATCGGCCAGGCGTAGGCCGATATAATTCGGCCAGTGCTCTGTTTTCCAGCTCATCAATCGTCGGCCCTGAGTCAGTTCACGACCGCAGCCCGGTGCCTCATAGCTCTTATCTGTTTGCGCGAGCCCAGTTATCAGTCTCTTAGCAACCCACAGAGAGAAGAGACTCATCCCGGCAACATCTGGGGCTTTCAGGTAAGATTTCACTTCAGCTAAATTAGAAAAAAATACTACTTTGTTAATTCTGTGACACTTAAATGAGAATGAGCTTTATTGGCCAGGTATGTTTACACATACAAGGAATTTATTATAGTGACAAGGTACTAGTAAAGTACTAGATACTAGCAGTACTAGTAAAAGGTACTAGTAAGGCACTCGGTGTGCTACAGCACAGGTGAAGAGACTGTGGCTCATTTCCAACTAACTTGTTTAGCTAACGGTCACGTTAGTGATTTTTTTAATTAATGTTAACGCCTTAATGCGTTTCCAGCAATTTCTCTGAGGGGAAATGTAAGCGGATTATTAAAGAGAAGTCCTAACTGCTTTTTCGCCGTGTTTTTCACTCTTTTACAGGCTGCCAGAATCTGTCTCCGGTGAGCTATTGATGCTGTTGCTTTTTGAACTACAGAGTTTTAAATTCATTATTAAATAATTATTGAATGAGACTGTAAATTATTAATGTAATGTTTTAATGTCTAATGTTAGTTGTTTATAGAGAATGAGAATGTGACGTAACGCCGCGTTGAGTTCTGGGAAACTGCTTTGTTTATCCGCCATACTCTAGGATAGCGCTGCCTTTCCGCTATTGAGTTTAGGGCCGTATTTGATTTTTTTTGTCGTGATTGTGAAAAATATCACCATTGTATGTCATTCATGCTGCATCGAGAACTGCAATAGTAACTCATATCATCGTTCTGAGAGAAAACTGGATAAATCAGTATCAGGGCTCTAGACTCATTCTTCCCACTGGTCGCACTTGTGCGACTAACTTTCTCAGTTGGTCGCACGAGCACATAATTTGGTTGCAATTTTTTTTTTTTTGATACAACATTTGATTAATCAATGCATGCTGATGAAATATTATCATAGTTTATAGTTATATGGTAACGAAAGTGTTCAACATTCAACCCGTTCTTTTTCATCAGTATTATTTGTGATTAAAATTTTGTGACAGGAATTCCTCTTTTTGTGTGCTTTCACTTTCAAATTCGCGATCTTGGTGTCACGTTTTACAAGAAAAGATAATTGTCTGTTTTGCTTATATCTATACACCTTTCACTTTTTAAGACTAAAACAAAAGATGGATTCATTGTTATTCTTAATTAAAAAGCACAACAACAATAAAACAGTAGGTTACAATGACAAACTAGCTTACATAACATTTATTAACAAAAACGAATAAGATGAGGCATGGCATAGGACACATCACATGCTGTATTATACCGACTAATACATAACAGAACGTTTAGCAAACACTGAGGAATCAAATAAATAATTTAATATAATATTTTAATTATAAAAAAATAAGGAAAGCCTCCACAGCGTAACGTGAGGTAAACAGCAAAGATAACAAGCTTTTCAAAACGAAAACAAAAAGAAAAGTTTTAGAAAACAAAAACTAAACTGGCTGTCGCTGACAGGACTTGCATGTTTTCTCTACAAGAATACCAACATGTTCACCTTCTCTGGTTTAAGAAGCGGTCTTTTACTTTAGTTTGAAAACCAAATCCTCCTTTGTGCTCCGTCCGCTGCGCGCACCTTCGCACTCGTGCTGACACGGCGAGTGGCACAATGGCAATGGGCACAATGGGTGTGCTGCTCCCGCTCTGCATACACGCCGCTTCTGCGCTGCCTCTGCTCTGCTTACGCGTGCGGTGTGAAATGGGCGTAAACCAGGCTCTACTGAAGAGCTCGCGCTGAAAGCGCCTCTCTTCACGTGATCAGTGAAATCTTTCTCCTGCTACAATGTGCTGCGGCTGGCAGCGCGCGCTGTATGAAGAGCAGCGCAGACCATGCACTCGCACAAGTGTGACCACATTAAATTTTTACTCGCACACTCTCACAAAAAATGGTCGCAGTCTAGAGCCCTGAGTATGATTTTCCACCTTTTTTCGGTGTAAAAACACCAAAGGAAGCAGGTCGCGGAGAAGACACCAAATAGTAAATCTGTTAGTCACTGATTAAACCTCTCACTCAATAAAAGAATCACATTTCTGTGTGTTTTATGAAAGATTTGATTTTGTTGGTTTAATAATTAACGTTACCTTATTTGCTAGTAAGACTCACTAGATTTGTGAATTAGCAGAACTTGAACAGGGGACTTTCTAAAATGCTTAAAGTGGCTTAATGTACCAAGACAGTGATAAAGACAAAATTGCAAAGCATACTATGTGCAGATAAGCAGCTCAAAATGTGAACACAACGCATTTATTTACGTTAAGCATTTTCCTCTCATAAGAACATGCTTAATGCACAGAGACAGTGATAATAAAAGACCACATTCTGTACACGCCTTTCTAATCAATCATAATATGTGCAGAAAAACAGATGAGCCCAAAATATGAACATTAAATATCACTGTCTTAAACCACTTACGCTCAGGGGCGTTTTTTGGAATTTTCGCTTAAATTTTCACACTCAAATTCAAATGTTTACCCTACACGCATACAATGGAGGAAATTAAAAAAAATGGATTCATTGTAAATAAAACCCTTTGAACTATAACATATGGGTGTAATTTTTTATAAATAACATTATATGTGTTTCAAATATTACAATAAACACTAAAAAAACATAGGCGCTTTATGACTTTTTTTTTTGAAAATCTGTAATTCAGGTTCTATTAGGGCTTGCTCTTTGCAACTTACTTAGTTTGATGCCACTAGATGCCAAAATGTACCAGAAATTTTTTTTTTTTTCAAATAACAGCTTCCAAACAGGAGTTACTGCATCATAAATGAAGCAAGTGAAATTATCCTATTTTGCATCTACAAGTGTCATTTTGAGTTTCCTTTGCAAAAACAGGCTATATAAAACAAATTACACCCAGAATCCTATTTTACTATGTGCCATAAGCACTTTTCTTGATTATTGATTGAATTATGTGTCATTTTTATGTTTTTCTAAGCAGTAAAATACAAAATTGCATAAGCGGAGTGGAGCAAATTTCACCTTTTGTGTTTTATATAATCAGTTTTATTCTTTCAGGAGACACAAGACTGTATAAATTATAAAATATATCTAGTCTATCACAATCTAAAATAGAATCCACATCCTCCAGCTTTATATCATTCCATTTATGTGCATTCTGTTTGGAGCATCACCTTACCTGGTTCACATGTGCCTGCATCACCTGTCTCCTTCATCTGTTGCTCGTGGACACAAGCTAACAGCTACTCCGTGCTGCTAGAGCTGCCTGTCACAAATATCTGCCCTTCAGAGCATCAAACAAACAATTATATCTTTATCCACACTGCACTGTAATCATCTATGTACATTTACTGTATATTCACCGAAATCCATACTGTACACAGTTTTCTATCGCTATTTATTCATAAGAGCGTTAGCTGTGCCATAGCCTATCACACAGTAACGATTTGATCAAAAAACCGGAGCAAACACTCTCAAAGCGCACAAACACACTAACCAGAAGCACATCCTCTCCTCTCCAAGTTGCGCCTGCTCGCTCTTCATCATCTATGACTTATATTTTTATGTCCAAAGATTGCTTTATCCGCGAAGCCGATGTGTTCGCGTTCCACTGCGCCATTACCGTATTCAAAACAGCCCAATGAACTGCATTTCCCAGAATACACGCTCACCCAGATGTCTCGTTAATATTCTGGCTCACCTGCATGTCTTTTAGCATCACTGTCTTAGTACATTAAACCAGCATTTTAAAATGCTATAAAACTGTTCACAAGCTCCTAGGGATTTGATTTTGCTTGTCATTTGTTGACATAAATATAAAAATACAGCGTGTTTGTGACTCGCTGAATGTGACCCACAATCTCTGATTCTCCTCAATGGCCATGGAAAAATGTATATTTATAATGACAACAATTATACTTTGTCATTTAAAAGTTTCCAACAAAGAAATAGATTGACTTCTGTCAGCTTGTTGAACACACTTTTATTTGGATAATTTAATATGACGGCTGAAGCAGCAGCGAACGTCCAGCGGGTGACACTGTTTTCAAGGTAATCAGATCAACATTGTAAATTAAATTCTACAAAACCTAAGAGAAAAAAAATCTAATTATCATGCACTGCGATAAATTAGCTTCTCTTCCCTGCAAACGATACAATGAAGAATTAATAATTGTTTAACTTAAAGGCAAAAACAAAACAAAAGATAAGCAGTTATCCATATAAAGAATGAGAAGTAACCATGGAAACGGACAGCCTATCCTGCTAATATGGCGGCGCCTTCCCGAAATGCAACGCGGAGTGAAAAGAATGTGACATAACTCTCATTCTCTATTGTGTAAATGCTGTGTGTGCGTTGAGCTCTGTACGAGCGGGGAGCAGAGTTGCCATGGGAACGGGCATCGACACACCTACTGCAATGCAGTCTCTCGCTGCGGTTTTCACTGTTTTTAGGTAAGTTTAGTCCCTAAAATCACACAAATATTGTATACAAACGTTCCTGACACGTTTCTTACTTATTGACATGTTTCAATTAAATACTGATTTTATAGAAATGGTTTGTCTTCGAAAAAGTCCGTTAGCATCTTAGCAGTTTTCAGGTAACGTTAGGCTAACTCTGTAACGTTACATTGAGCTCTTGTTTATGAAACTCTGGGCTTTTAATCAAATATTTGTGTGTGTATATGGGTAGTTGACAAATAAAAATTGGACTGTGTCCTATGGTGTGACATAGCAAACATGTTGAAAAAAAAAACTTAACATACAAATAACTTGAGAATGTATCTTCATTCTTAGAGTTACAGATAGCATGAGAGAGGTTTATCTTCAATGTTAGAGTTTTTTTTTTTTTTACGTTAACTACCCATATGAGAGATTTTGATAGCACTGTAAAGGTTATGCTGGCGATTTGTCAATGGGTTATTGGAAAAGGCTAATTTACTGAATCGATGACATCACTTACATGGAGAGTGTAATCGACTGAAAACAAGTTTGATCTTTCATGGTAAACAATAAAAATTGTTCTGTGATTTCAGGAGGACAGAAAGAAACTACAGAACAAGAACGGAAGCTCCAAGATTTCAACATTTCTTTTTTTTTTTTTTTTTTTTTTTTTTGTTATCAACAATTTTTTATTTTAATTTTTCACAAACAACACAACATAATATCCAAAATAAAACAAAACAGAACAGCAGACACATACTCAACATCTCAAGGTTCAATCAAAAGGGAGGGAGAGAGGGAAGGACAACAAGAACACAAAAGTTACTCCTTTAAATAATCACGTATATTCAGTAAAAAACACTGCCAAGCCTCAATGGTTGAAGGCCTGGCCCCACCGACTCGCGCCGTTGTACATTCACATGAGACAATTTGCAGGAGGCTACGGATCCAATATGCCTCTCTACACATGTGTGGTGTAAACCAGTTCTGAATTATTGTCTTCTTCACAGCTGTAAAACCAGCAAACAACATTCTCTTTTGCATTGAACTAATACAGAGATCAGAATCATCATTAAGAAGACATAAACTTGGGTTAACAGACCAATCAATTCTCAGTAATGATGACAAAACCAGGTTTACATGTGTCCATAGACTGATGACGACAGGACATTCCCAAAACATGTGCAGAAAAGTGCCCGATGATGTAGTGTTACATATATGGCAGTTCAAATTTGATTGCAGTTTCATTTTAAATCTTTTGTAAGGAGTTATGTATGCTCTATGAATGACTTTGAAGTGAATAAGACGATGAGCCAGATTTTTAGATGTTAAACTGAGATTAGACCACACTCTCTCCCAGTCGACAGATACATTAAGATCAGATAATTCCCTATTCCAAATAGTTTTAATAGAGAGAGGTTTTGTAATACAATCAATAATTTTATTATATATTAAGGAAACAGATGGCCGACCAGCAGATGGTGCAATCCAGTCCCGCATAGGATGAGAGGAAATGGAAGAAGACCAAGGAACGCCATACGCTTTGAGAGCAGAACGTAATTGAAGAAAAACAAAATATGCAGATGCTGGTAGACAAAATTTGGCTCTCAATGCCTGAAATGAACAGAGGCCCTGGTTATCATACATATCACCGCATGTGTTCACACCTAAAGAGGACCAAGAGGGTTGGACAAATGGACGATTTCCACATACAAAGTTAAAATTGTGCCATAAAGGTGTACTGTTACAGAATTTGAAGGGTCCACCTATCCGACGTTCAACCGTTTTCCAGATTTTAATAGAGTTAGCCACAACCGGACCAAATTTATAATTATCCCCTTTTTTTCCTGTGCCAGTAAATAGAATATCTTGAAGTCTATTTGGTTTAACCTTGTCAGCTTCAATCACCCTCCATGAAACTGTAGATTGAGGATCAACCCAATTATGAAGGGCCTTAAGCTGGAACGACCAATAATATAATTCAAAATTTGGTACAGCCAGAACTCCTGCGCTATTAGGATGTTGTAATGTGGTAAGTTTAATTCTGGGACATTTATCATTCCAGATAAACTTAGAAATTATGGAGTTGATCTCCTTAAAGTAACCTGGAGGGGGAGAAAGTGGTAGCATAGAGAAAAAAAAATTAAATCGAGGTAACAAATTCATCTTAACAGTGGAAATTCTTCCTTGGAGAGAGACTTTAAGATTCTTCCATCTTTGAATGTCATTTTTGATCTTAACTAAAATGTTATTAAAATTGTCTCTGGCAATCTTATGAATGTTTTTATATATGGTAATGCCCAAATAGATGAAAGATTCCTTAATAGGGATAAATGAGGGAATAGAAAAATTAACCTTAACATTGTTAATTGGCATTAAAGCAGATTTGCTCCAATTAATTTTATATCCTGATAGGCTACTAAAATTATCAAATTCCTTAATTACACTAGAGACTGAAACATCAAAGTGGTCTAAATATAGAATAATATCATCTGCGTATAATGAAATACAATGATTATGGTCATGAATCTTAATCGATACTTCAGATTTCCTGATGGCTTGTGCTAAGGTTTCGAGAGATAGACAAAACAATAAGGGGGAAAGTGGACATCCCTGTCTCGTTCCCCGCTGTAAAGGGAATGAGGGGGAAATAATATTACCAGTTATGACTGATGCTGCAGGTGAGTGGTATAATGTCTTAATCATAGAAACGAAGTGTTCACCGAAGCCGAAACATTGCAGAACTGCCCACATATAATTCCACTCTAGCCTGTCAAAGGCTTTTTCTGCATCAAGTGAAAAGACCGCACAAGCTGTTGGGTGGGAGTCCGCAAAGTCAAGAATATGAAGGAGTCGACGCATATTGTCAGATGCATTGCGCCCCTTGATGAAACCAGTTTGGTCCTCCTTGATCAGACTGTGAATTACCTTCTCCAAACGAGAAGCAAAAACTTTAGCATAGATTTTTAGATCACATGGGATAAGCGAAATCGGTCTGTAGCTGGAACAATCTAATGGATCTTTCCCTTTTTTAAGAAGTAATGAAATCAGTGATGTTTTTTGATCTCTATGAAATGCCCCATGTTCAATTGCAAAATTAAATGAGTTAAGCATAAGTATCCCTACCAAATCCCAAATTTCTAAATATAATTCAGGGGGGAGACCATCTAGACCCGGCGATTTGCCCTTTGAAAGGCTTTTTAGAGAGATGTGAAGTTCCTCCAAACTTAATGGGGCCTCCAAAGATTCTTTATCCATCTGTGAGATCCGAGGCAGTTCCAATTTATCTAAATACTGCTTACAAATTGGTTCATCAAAATCTGTTTCGGCTTTATACAGATTTGTGTAAAAACCTTTAAATATGTCATTAATTGCCACAGGGTTCGTAGTGACCTGATCATCCGATGATTTTATTGCGCTAATATATGCCTTAGACTCGCATTCTTTCAACCTAAGGGCCAATAAATGACTAGGTCTCTCTGATTCAAAATAATATTTTTGTCTAGTCCTATGTAAAATAAATTCCGCCTTTGAGTGTGAAAGTAAATCATATTCTTCTTTTAAAGAGGACAGCTGTGTAGCCTGTTGCTCAGTAAAATGTTGTTTTTGTAGGTTTTGTAATGATTGGATTTTATTTTCTAATTGTGTAAACTGGTGAGTTCTCGCTTTGGCAAGAGTAGAAGAGAAAGATATACAGAAACCTCGTATAGCACACTTAGTCGTTTCCCACAGTATGTGAGGATCCACATCAGAGGGCATATTAATTTCAAGAAAGTCCTTAATATATTCTTTTAGAGAGGTAATAAAAGTCTGATTACTTAATAATGATATGTTAAAGCGCCATCTAGGGGACTTGGCTTTGACATCGGAAAGAGGAACACTGCACAACATAGCAGAATGATCAGATAATAAAATTGGTAATATAGATATAGAGGAATTAGATGAAATTAAAGATGGGCTGAGAAATATGTAGTCTATCCTAGAGAAAGTCTTGTGTCTATTAGAAAAAAAAGTGAAGTCCTTAGCTTTAGTGTTCTGAATTCTCCATAAATCTATTAAGTTGAGCTCAGTGATAAATTTATTCAATAATTTAGAGGATGGATTGGCTGTTGTATCAGATTGAGACTTATCTAAAGCAGGATTTATGACAGCATTAAAATCACCACCCACCACTAGAGGGCAATCAATCTCCTCAAGTAAAGTTTTGGAAATCTGTGTAAGGAATGCACTGTCTGTCTCATTCGGACCATAAATAGAGACCAATGCTAACCTATTATTATATATTTTGCATCGGATAAAAACAAATCTACCCTTCTCATCACTACCAAGGTGTTCAATTGTTAAATTCAACTTCCTGTTAACAAGGATAAGCACCCCCTTAGTTTTATTTTGAGCGCAGGAAAAAGCTATTAATTTGTAATACTTATTCTGGAAACGTGTCACGTCAGATTGTTTTAAATGTGTCTCTTGTATTAAGGCAGAGGAGATAGATTTACGGTGTAAATATTCTAATACACGGGTTCTTTTAACAGCAGAATTTAAACCATTCACATTCAGTGATAAAATATTTAAAGTATGCATTGAATATTCATAATCCCAAGATTGTACACAATAAATGCAAAAAACAAAAAACAGAAGCACTTCCATTCCGTAAATAACCCGTAAACACTGATGTGCATTTTAGATACCAAACCTCCTATATGAAAAATCCCTTTAGAAATAATGTAAAATAGATAAAAGTATAAATGTCTGCTGTAAAAAACAAAAACAACATAAAAATGTGAACAACCGACAACCATAAACAAAGAACAACTCAGACCGCACATTACCGAGAACATAGGTCTGACTGAGCAACAAAAAACAGTGATAGGTTGTGACCGATCCACCCTAACGCAAGACATGTCTCCCGAAAGGCTCACACAGCCAAAAAAAATATATATATATTTTATATATAAAATTATATATATATATATATTTTTTTTTAGTAATGAAACCTACTCTCCATTAGTCCCCTCCAAAACAGAAAAATGGAGTGTCAGTCTTACCAGCAAAGAGATCGTTGTACCGGATAAATAAGGAAAATATCCCAGTATAAGAGAAGAAAACGCAAACAATAGGTTTAGCAAGCATCCATGGCCATCCTGCCATCATCCCCTTCTGGGCAGCCAGGGCCAAGTCCATCCCGGCCGTCACGCCCCTCCCGTCGAGCTGGAGAAACAGCGGCCGCTGCTCCCCCGTCGTCCCCCCGAAGAGCGGCGGCATAGGACTTCTGCTGAGACATGGAACTGATAAAATCCTCCGCTTTCTGAGGGGAATCGAAGCTTCTCTGTTCTCCTTTGTGCCGTAGCTTAATCACCGCTGGATAGATGAGGAAGGGCTGGAGACCAAGTGCAGTCATCTTCTTCAAAACCGGACCAAATGCCTTTCTCCTGATCGCTGTAGCCGGACTAAAGTCAGGAAAAAACAGCAGTGTGACATTGTTCTGTGCGCACTTCACCGGATACGCCTGCCGAGCACCTTTCAGGATATCTGATCTGTCATGCCATCTCAGTACACGGAAGATGAGAGTGCGCGGCCGATCGGAGCCCCTCCCTCCGTCATACACACGATGCGCCCGATCAATCTCGATGACACGGCCCCTCAAGGAAGGAATCCACTTGGAAAGATTAGCTCGGAGGAAACTAGCTGCATCTGGACCTTCCATCCCTTCTGGGAGTCCCACCAGTCTTACGTTATTCCGCCTGCACCTGTCCTCCATATCTGTCATCTTCTCGGTGAGTCGCTCCAGCTGATCCTTTAAATCCGTAACTGTTCTCTTATCTTCCCGCGCCGCTGCCTGAACAGAATCAACGCGGTCACGTGTCTGCTTCGTCTTGGTAACTATGGCCTCAAACTCCTCTCTTAGCTCTCTAACAGACTTATTGGTCGCTAGTATGTCCTCACGCAGTTCGCGCAATGCTGGAATCAGCACAGAGTCCATCGCATCTCTTACTGCCGAGTTCACAACCGAATTCAAAGTTCTTTGGTGATCTTTAAATGCTAGTTCAATGCGGCTAGCAATAGCACTGTCCAGCTCTTCACTGGAGATGGCTGAATCTCTGAATTTTTTCTTCATTGGCGATTGCTCAATCTCCCTTTTCCGATCTCCTTTGTCTGCCTTAGCACTCATGATGGGTCTAATGCAGAGTGGTTCAAATTTGACTGACAGGATCGTAAAATATTTGGCAAAGTGAGCGGAGCGAAAAACTAAGCCTGCATCACCGTCGAGGGGTCACGTGATCCTCGCTTGTACTTATTTGAACAATGACTGAGACTTGGTGTTACGAGCACTTCCTCTGTCTGATTGCCTCTTCAAGATGAATCGCTTTATGTATTGCCCAATTGTAAGTCGCTTTGGATAAAAGCGTCTGCCAAATGACTAAATGTAAATGTAAAAAGAAGGTTAAGTTTGGACATGCAATTCCCTAATCAGCCACTAGGGATAAAATGGAAGGTTGTGAAAAATGTCCACTGTCCCCCTCTATTGATTGACACTGGTGTCATGTCTCTATCTTCCTGCTGACAGAAGTTATTACAAAAAGAAGGTTAAGTTTGGACATGCAATTCCCTAATCAGCCACTAGGGATAAAATGGAAGGTTGTGAAAAAATGTCCACTGTCCCCCTCTATTGATTGACACTGGTGTCATGTCTCTATCTTCCTGCTGACAGAAGTTATTACAAAAAGAAGGTTAATTTTGGACATGCAATTCCCTTTTATACCAGTAGGGTAAAATGGAAGGTTGTGAAAAATGTCCACTTTCCCCCTTTATTGACTGAGACTGGATTCATGTCTCTGTCTCCCTAATGTACAAAGTTATTATAAAAAGAATGTTAATTTTGGAGATGCAATTCCCTTTTCTACCACTGTCCCCCTCTATTGATTGTCACTGGTCTCATGTCTATAAGCCCTTTAACTAAAAAGCTATTACAAAAACACCGCCCACTGAGCTATAGCAAAGAACGAAGAAAACTTGTACTTTCCCCACGGTCCCTTACTGAAAGCTCCGCTGAGAGCGAGCTCTCCCTGCTTAATGCACATTGCGACGGCTTGTGCGGGGCAGTGCTCATTATATAGAGCGAAAATACTGAAAAAGAAGGCTGTGAAACATGATCAGCGTTGCCCTTTTGGCAGTCACACTATTTCGATTTTTTTAGGGCAAGTCGTTTTGAAGTTATTGGCGTTTATCGCTGAATGTGTCACGAATATCGAAAACAAAACCAGCTTAACCCCGCTCGAGTAGTGTATGAAAAAATATTTAGGAGCACCTGTGCAACTGACCCGATCAGCATATTTGTGTTTGCGCTGAGGGAGCTTCAAAGGTTTATAACTTAAGTTACTTGCTTTTGCAATTGAGTAATGTATCACAGGCAGAGCATGTGAGCGGAGCGGAGCGTGGAGCGAGCGGGGAGCGGAGTGTGCGAAATATAGTCGGAGCGCGGAGCGGGTTTTTATCCAAAGGCCGGAGCGATCGCTCTGTTTCGCTCCGGTTCCGCTCCGATACCGCTCATACCACGAGCCCAGGGCATGCACAAATCCACCCAGAATTCACCTGTGCCTTCAACAATTAACAAAACTGTCAGCCTACACTTCAAAAATCGTTCGTTGTGAAGGAGAGATATGGAGTTCGTGAAATATTTCCAAAAGCAAACCGATAGGTCATACAGGTGCACAATTTCTGTCAAAAAACTGGTTCCTATGGTTGAAATAGGAAATATTGGCTAACAATCAATTAAATAAGTTTTGTCATACGAATATTTTAATAGCCTACTTAACCCTGTCCGTGATTTTTTATTTCATAGAGAAAGAGATATAAATATATGTTCTATTTTGACTGATGTTGCTGTGAGTTCTTTATAGGACATATAGGCTGCGTGGCGGACGCGTCGCGGAGCGGGTTTGCTGCATGTTGATTTTCCTTTCCGCGCCTATGTTAACAGATTAGAGCAGCCACACTGCCTGCGGGATATGTGCGTATCAGGTGCGCGGTCCAAACACACCGCAAACCGCGGCCCCGCGACAATAGAAGTGAAGCGGATTTTTCCGCAGCAGTTACGCAACAAACCCGCTCCACGTCCGTCACGCAGACAGTAGTGTGTCCCAGGCGTAAGGCTTCGGTTGAAAACGGCAGGTGTTAGGCATGCAGAGGAATTTTAAATGTGCGCGAGCGTGGAGCGATTTCACCGGAGCGGGATGAAATTGTAGGTGAGCGGGGAGCGGAACTGAGCGGAGCGGTCTGGTGTAACTTTGAGCGGTGGAGCGGGGGGAGCGAACACCCACGTGAGCGGGGAGCGGGAATTCTCACCGCTTAGCTCCGCTCACATGCTCTGATCACAGGCAGACGTATCCTCTCATTATAACAAACAAAGTGTAGACAGAGTGTAAATAAGAGATTCATTGTGCAGTGAAAGATGAGTGACAGCTTTTAATGATTATTAAGAGAGTTTGCAAATGTGATATTGATTTAATACAACAGTTAATTAAACAATAAGTTAATATTAAGTGACTTATATTGTCTGACTACAACACTATGGCCTTATTTTGCTCTATTTCGTCAACGAAAATAGTTTCCGACAAAGTCACAGCTGAGCCGCTGGGCATCTCCATTCAAACACAGCGGTGTTTCGCTTATGAATGAATGAACTGCGTTTTTTAATGAATCTAGTGAATCAATGATTCAATTACCCATTCATAAAGACAGTCACGTACTTCCTTCCTGAATGAATCAGCTGTTCAAAAGAATCAATTGAATGAATGATTCAGTGATCAAATCAGTGACTTGCCGCCACCTACTGGCAATTTTAGTTTAATTTTTAATATATCTTTTTCTGTTATTTAAATAATTTAATATATAATATATATATATATATATATATATATATATATATATAAATACACCTACAAGGCACTTGTGTGTTCTTCTGTGCCACCTCTGTAGTACAAATTTATTTCTTAAATACTAATTTCATTTGAATGGTAACTTATTCTTAATCTACTTCTTATTCTTCTTGTTTTTATTCTGTTGTTTTAATTAGAAATGTTAAAAAAACTTATATATATATATATATATATATATATATATATATATATATTATATATAATATATATTATTTGACATAAAAGATGACATACTTTTAATAAAGATACAAAAATGCCATTACTAAGGTAAAAACAAAATTCCCTGTAAATCACTTTAAGGAGTCAAATATCGCCTCATAATGGGAAGGTTAATTTTTTATCAGAATTTTTGATTATTGATTAGAAGGTGCTCCTAAATTTTTGACTGTGCTCTTAAATTTTTAAAGTAGAATTATCCGGAGTAGAATTATCATTTTCCAAGTCCAAGTGTTAAGAATTAAGATAAACATTATTGTTAAAGTGTAGTGTAATTGAAATATTGTCCATAAAATATCTTTATTTCATAAAAAGTATATTTTTACTTCATCAGAAAATATAGATGTCCACAGTGGTCTCAAATATAGATGTTCACGGTGGTCTCAAAGTCCCAAGTCCTGAAGTTATTTTTCAAATTTGAGTATGATATCACAAAATAGGTTCCTGTAAGCTATCATGGCACGTTCCCAAAATTGCAACTATGGTGCTCTAAAACGCCAATTGGTATTCAATTTAGAATTTATTCTATTGTACATTATGTACATAATTTATTTTCCTTTGAGGGCCACATCACCTGACAGCTGTCCCCCCCACTTTTAAAATGCCTGCTACGCCCCTGCAGTGCAGTCTTCACACAGACAATGGAGCACAAAACAAAATGCACTCAAACGTGTCCAAGCTCTTGATACACAATCTCTGATGAACACTTTTGGTTTTAATGAGGAAAAAATATATACAGGTGCATCTCAATAAATTAGAATATCGTGGAAAAGTTCATTTATTTCAGTAATTCAACTCAAATTGTGAAACTCGTGTATTAAATAAATTCAATGCACACAGACTCAAGTAGTTTAAGTTTTTGGTTCTTTTAATTGTGATGATTTAGGCTCACATTTAACAAAAATTTATTCTTAACAAATTCCACAATGTATATAGTTTTCAAATTCAGTATTTTATTCATTGAGATCCAATGTGAGATTTAAGTGTTACACACACACACACACACACACACACACACCTATATCATCTATATCTATATCTATATATCTAGATTGAGAGAGGGAGAGGGTGAGAGAGAGATGGTTAAATGTTTTAAATTTTTGTTTGTGTGCATTTAGGATAAATAAATTGCTATAGCATACAAAATCTGAGTATGAGTATCTGAGTATGTATAAACATACAAAATCTGAGATGTGACAAAAATAACAGTCAGAATTCTGAATTCTTCCATGGTATAAGTATATACACTGTTGAACATTGTTAGTGGACAAATTAAGCTAATGAGACTGTCAAGAGTGTTTAAACCTGGTATTATTATTATTTTTCAACCTCCATAAGTACCCATAGTTTAATAAAAACCCTGGAAATGTGCCACTCTCACATGTCATATTAGTTCATTTTTCACCTTGTCTTTCATTTCCTTTTTTCTGATGTTTTGTGCAATTGCAGGGATTGGTCTTCATAGGACTCAATTCTTTCTTACTGTCCGCAGGAAACAGGATTTCCCTGTGACCAGATTTCAGGCCTCTGAAGCTTGTACCTCTCATTTCCTTCTTGCTGAGCTTCATTTTCTCTAGAATTGCCATTGTGTCTCCATCCTACCAAATCAGCATTTTCACAGTTTAGAAAAAAATAACAGGCATCCATTTTCTTTGTGTGTGTGTTCTTTTTCTCTCTTTAATAGGCAACCTTTCAACATCAATTGTACAATTCCCAGAGCTGACTGGAAGGGAAGGCACAACTCACAAATCAGTTACACCTGTATATAACGCTTGGCATCATTACTTGTGTGCATGCCAGGTTTGTCCTTGCCAATCCACGAAAAATACAAACAAACACAAGAGAAGTGTGTGACCACTTAGAGACTGACACTTTAATTATGAAATAACTAAACACTGCACCTTGGATTTCACCGCTTGCTCACCTTCTTGCTCTAACACTCTAACAAGTGATTTGACTACTCATTCTTGCCACATAGACAAATCATACGCAGATTAACATCTACCATTTTCTTCTTTCTGTTGAGTGGTTCCATCAAAGTTGCACTTCTAGATTGTACAGGCTTAAACTATAGTTGTTGAACTATAGTCAAATAAAGTCATGATCAATGTACACGCGAGATGCTCTACAAAGTTGTTGCAGTTACAGATGAAAATGCAGGACAAAGATATATAAACTTTATGTCTCTGCATCATGTAGTTGCTGGACAGGAGATTCAGTCCTACTCCATCTGTCTAGTGTTTGTACTTAACACTCACTGACTGGTAGCGTACATATAACAAGTTTATCGAAAGCATACATCCAAAATGTATACTTGTGTAACAGATGTAATCCTGCCAAATAGGACTAAGGAGATGTTACAAAAATATATATTTTTTTATAAAATTATTCTCATAAAATAAGAACACACTGAAGTATTAAGTTGATACTGTTCATGATTTTTTATAATGTGTGTCCTGTGCCTGATGGTCACTTGGTGACCACCACTCTCCCCACCCCCCAAACCACATGACAGGATACATAAGATTTGGAGAAAAGTGTATATAAGCTTCACACACTTCAAACACAGACTGGGTTTTCTACGCTTGGAATACAAGTTCAAGGACAAACATGAAGAAATGTGACATTCCTTTTTTTTTTTTGCTCTCTTTATATGGTGCTTTACAGCCTTCAGTTCAAACAGGTATGTCACTGATTTAACGTGCTTATTGGCAATGGCAATTGCCTAGTTACATTGATATACTAATTATTTTGTTGTGTCCTTGTTCAGCAACTTCACATGCTATTTGCATTCAGTTATGCTAGTCATTATTTCATCTAATGTAAAATTACTTTATTCTGTTGTGGTAAAATGATAAAGTACTTTTAAGATATATTCAAGTATGTACTGTGACTGAGCAAACATTTTAGCTATTCAAGTCAGAGGACAGCTACATTGTTCAAAAGCTACTGGCCCAAGGGACTTAACAGAGTTCTCATTTATGCTTAATCTCTCTTTTAATCATCTATGTTTCATTGTATTTAATTAACTTTATCCCAGATGTTACTGCAAAAATTCCCTAGAATAAATAAAAGACAGACACACAGTAAGAATATAGAACAGGGTCAACAACCTTTTGGTCATGAAGTGCCATGTTTTTCTGGTTAATCACTGTGCCACTCTGTTATGATAAATAAATGCTGTATTTATACATAATTTTTAAAAGTTCAGGTAAAAATGAACAAATTTCATAAGTTGAAACCTGATGATCCATGTGACCTCAGCATAACATGATTAATCACAAACTATGTGCATCTGGCTATCTGTTTATTTATATATGTATGTATGTATTTATTTATTTTCTGAAAGCTAAGAGCTGCAAATGTAGAATAAACTGTAAGCTGGCATGCACTCTTTTGCGCAGTGTGACTGAAGCAAACGTCTTGCAACACCTCCCACCTACCCTTAAACCTAACCATTGGGAACCCATCCAAGCCTCCATTCTCCAAACTGTTTGTTTGTATAGTTGGATCCAGTCTCTTTACAAGATCCTGTCAAAAGAAATCCATTTAGTGTGATCAGCAGAGTTTTGTCTGATACCCGAAACCAGTTAAAAGCAATAATTGCCGGATACCCAAAATCAGTTAACATATCAATATAGTGTCTGGTATCCAAAACTGTATTAAAAGTCTTCTGAGAGGTCAGTCTAAGAGGTTGAAAGAGGAAGCTAAGGAAGAAATCAGGAGATAGTATGGTTATAAAAATGAGCAGGGTTTATTGAATAATCTTGAACCTCATCCCTACTTTGTCAGGACTTGGTCCTGAATTTTGTCTGACCAGTATGAATTCAACAAGTGTTATTATACCAAACCAAAAGCAATGGAAACTTTTGTTTCACAACATAGTACTGTGATGTAAAAAAATTAAATAAAATAAATAAATAAAGAGAACAATTAGAAAATTAAAGCTGCAAGCAACGTTGAAAGGGCCCTCACACCCGGGCTCACTGCCACCCGGTGGCTTTAGGTAAACAGCGAACTGTGGGGAATATGCTTTTACAGTGGTAAATATAGGTGGAATATGTCAAAGTCATTTATATGTGTCAAACTTCATGCTGCAAGCTGGTGGCGCTATGATTATAACTGAATATTGGCATGTAGATTTCTTCAGGCCAGAACTTTTATCAAACAAGTGAAGTCTGGTCCGGATGGTATGTTTGAGTTAGTCTAAAGCATGACATATCCTGTTGCCAAAAGGTGGTGCTATGATTATAACTGAAGACTGGTGTTTAGATGTCTTCAGTCCAGGAGTCTTATCAAACGTGTGAAGGCAGATCGGACATTGCATATTTAAGTTAGTGTAAAACAAGTCAAGTCAAGCCACCTCTGTTTAAATAGTGCGTTTAAAAATTGTAATGTAAGTTGGGATGGAGTTCCACTCATGAGCAGCCCTAACTGAAAACACTGTTTCACTAAATGCGTTTTTCTTAAAGGGAGTATACAATCCCCTCTTACTGCACTTCTCGTTAATATTTAACCAGTTGGTGGTACGTTTACAAACTGGCTCAATACAGGATTTTTTTTTTACAGTGATGATGGTGTATGGATTTCCTATCTAAAACCTTCAAAGTTTGTTTATATAAAGAGAGAATTGTTTTGAGAGAAGTATTACTTGCTTGTGACCAGGTTGCAAACAATAGGTGATATGTGAGAAGATCATTGAATGCATAAATAAACATCTCTGCAGCCTTAGTTGACATGCAGCTACTGGCATATCTAAAATTTGCCAAGTTGAACTTAATGTGACTGCAAACCTTCTTGATGTGCGATTTAAAAGTAAGATTGCTTTCAATATATACACCAGATATTTAAAATCTGCATGTATATGTGACCCTGGACCACAAACCAGTCTTAAGTTGCACGGGTATATTTGTAGCAATAGCCAACAATACATTGTATGGGTCAACATTATCAATTTTTCTTTTATGCCAAAAATCATTAGGATATTAAGTAAAGATCATGTTCCATTAAGATAACTTAATTTTTGATAAGTAATATGCATTGCTAAGGACTTAATTTAGACAACCTTTCTCAATATTTTTATTTTTTTGCACCCTCAGATTCCAGATTTTCAAATAGTTGTATCTCAGCCAAATATTGTCCTATCCTAACAAACCATACATCAATGGATTCAATTTCTCAAAAATCTAGAAATTGTGGTCCAGGGTCACATTTAAGGCAAGGTTCAAAAATAAATGATTGATTCAGTCAGTATGGAAGAACTTGACTGGTCTCGATGAAGCAAAGTCCTAAACCTAGCTGAACACCTCTGGTGTGACTTTAAATTCAGACCTTGAGCCAAAAACTTATCACTAAATACCAATGACTTGTACATACATGTGGACAAAAGTATTGGGCCACCCCTTTTTTAGAACAGAAAAAGGCACTTCCAAAACTGTGGCAACAAAGATTCATGTATTTAAAAATTGTATTTCCATCTCAGTTGCAACAGATTTGGAAGTGTCTAAAATGACTCTACCCATATGTACAAGTTATTGGTGTTCGGTGATGAGTTTTTGGCTCAAGGTCTGCATTTAAAGTCACACCAGAGGTGTTTAGCTGGGATTAGGACTTGGTCCAAACTGTTGCCATACAATTACAAGTATACAATTAGCCTTTTCACACGTAACCGGAAACTACGTCATGCAGGGTAAATTTATTTCCGCTGCAGCTGAAACTACGGCGTTTCCATGGAGCGTTATTTCACTGCTTCTCTCTTGGCGCTGCTGCGACTCAGGTTCGAGGATGTTGAAAGAATAGTTGGACGGAATTCAACAACTAAAGAAGCAAGGCTGAGCAAGGGCTATAAATTCTTTGTTGAGGAGTTTATACACAATTATCAAGGTAAGTTGACAACTAGCTGGTGCTAGCACTTGCAACAGTATGACTGCTAAACATTTCCTATGTGTTCAGTCTCAAATGTTGTTGATCAGAAAGTGGTAGTGAGAGCTAGGTGTTATCGTTCTATGATGAAAAATGAGGAGCCCCACACACTTGAGGTTATATGTAACGTTAATATGCCTGTTATGAGTTCATTAGATCAGCTATTATTGTTCTGATAGCAAGTTACTCCATTTTAGTTAAAGTAACTGCGGTTGCAGATTTTAATTTCCCTTTCTTTCAACTTCACCTGTCGTAACGTTTTCTTGTCTCTTTTAAATCTTCTGCGGTTGCAGACTATATCTACAGGTGCATCTCAGAAAATTAGAATATGGTGAAAAAGTTATTTTTTTCTTGTAACTTATTTCAAAAAGTGAAACTTTCATATATTTTAGATTCATTACATGTAAAGTAAAACACTTCAAAAGTTTTTTTGTTTTAATTTTGATGATTAGAGCTTACAGCTAATGAAAGTCAAAAATCAGTATCTCAAAATATTAGAATATTTACATTTGAGTTTCAATAAATGACCATCCATACAGTATAAATTCTGGGTATCTCTTGTTCTTTGAAACCACAATAATGGGGAACACTGCTGACTTGGCAATGGTCCAGAAGACGATCACTGACACCCTCCACAAAGAGGGTAAGTCACAGAGGGTCATTACTGAAAGGGCTGGCTGTTCACAGAGTGCTGTATCAAAGCATATTAAATGCAAAGTTGACTGGAAGGAAGAAATTGGGTAGGAAAATGTGCACAAGCAACAGGGATGACCACAAGCTTGAGAATACGGTCAAGCAAAGCCGATTCAAACACTTGGGAGATCTTCACAAGAGGTGAACTTAAACTGGAGTCAGTGCATCAAGAGTCACCACGCTCAAACATCTTCAGGAAAAGGGCTACCAAGCCACTTCTGAAAGTCCAAAGTCAATGCAGCCGTCTACCAGGAGATTTTAGAGCACTTTATGCTTCCATCTGCTGACAAGCTTTATGGAGATGCTGATTTCCTTTTCCAGCAGGACTTTAGCACCTGCCCACAGTGCCAAACCCACTTCCAAGTGCTTTGCTGACCATGATATTACTGTGCTTGATTGGCCAGCCAACATGCCTGACCTGATCCCCATATGGAATCTATGGGATATTTTCAAGAGAAAGATGAGAAACAGTCAATCCAACAATCCAGACGAGCTGAAGACTCAATAGTGCCTCAGCAGAGCCACAGGCTGATCGCTTCCATGCCACACCTCACTGATGCTGGAATTTGTGCTAAAGGAGCCCCGACCAAGTATTGACTGCATAAATGAACATACTTTAAAGAACTTGAACTTTTCTGTTTTGCAAATCCTTTTTTTGATTGACCTTAGGAAATATTCTAATATTTTGAGATACTGATTTTTGACTTTCATTAGCTGTAAGCTCTAATCATCAAAATTAAATCAAAAAAACTTTTGAAGTGTTTTACTTTACATGTAATGAGTCTAAAATATATGAAAGTTTCACTTTTTGAAATAAGTTACAAGACTTATTCACCATATTCTAATTTTCTGAGATGCACCTGTATATTTCTTGCTTTTGCTGCTGTTTGCAGCTTTCAATTAAAAGCACTTAATGTAACTGACAGCACAGAATTACAATTCATTAGCTAAACAATTGTCTTCTCAAACAGATGGCATTGGAATCGGAAGAGGTCGTTAGTGTTTCTGCCTATATGTGCAGCTGGTAAAGGATTGTGCAACCATCTGACAGCACTTTTGTATCAGATGGCCCACTATGTACAGCTTAATTTACAAACCGTCCCACCACCACTGGCCTGCACAAGTGAGCCACAGAGATGGCATCGTCCAAGAACACAGGCATGTATTTTTCTTTCTGCACTTGGTAAGAACACTATTGACTCAAAAAAAGTATATGTAAACATTAAAACATTGTAGACTAATAATGAACAAGAGTGCAGATTAAGTAACAAATATATAAATGAAAATCACCCAAGATCAATAAACAGCTGTTGACTATTACTGTTCATTTTAACACTGCATTTGTTTGTTTTATACTAGGGGAGTCCATTCAGAGGCAGTGAGTGAACTTCATGTCCTGAAACCAAAATCAGTTGGGAAGACTGGAATCAAGTCTACCCTATACAAGGCTTACACAGGTAATTCACAACTGTGTGTGTTTGTTTGTGTGTGTGTGTGTGTGTGTGTGTGTGTGTGTGTGTTTGTTTGTTTGTTTGTTTGTTTGTGTGTGTGTGTGTGTGTGTGTTTGTTTGTTTGTTTGTTTGTGTGTGTGTGTGTGTGTGTGTGTACAGCTACAGCTTAATGTCTGCATGACTGATAATTTGTGTTCATATCTTTAGGTACCCTTCCAGATCCTGATGTCTTGGCTTCTGGTGCAAAACTGAGTCAGATTAATCCCAAGCCTTTGCTGGCACACATACTTGAGGGCATGTCAAAAGTGGAGTTGGTCCCTTCACAATTCAGTCATGTACCTCGTGGCAGTCCACTTTCATACCAATGTCCCCCTATAGCTGCTGGTGTTCCTGATGTTAATTTTCCCCCACTACCTGTGCTTGGTTATCAGTTTGGCTGTAATTTTAAATTTGTGCCCACACTTCAAGCACTTCATCTGGAGTCTATAAAGTTTACCCAGAGTTCAGCTTGCCAGATTGAAAAGGCCACAAGACAACAGTCAAAATGTACTGCTTGGGGACAAATTCGGCAATCAAGGGTTACTGCAAGCAGGTTCCGGGAGGTTTGTCACGTGGTTGGGGATTCAGCTAGTCAGTCATTGGCAGCAAGAATCATTAAGGGCACAAGGCAGACAAGTGCCATGAAACGTGGCCTTGAACTTGAGCCAGATATTTTGAGAAAATATTCTGAGACAGCCAGTGTTAGTGTCCATGTGGCTTTATTATCAACCCAGAAGCACCACATCTGGGAGCTAGTCCAGACGGACGAGTGCACGATCCATCTGAAACATTCCAATTTGGACTAGTGGAGGTAAAAAGCACACCTGCTGACAACATTGCTCAGGTTCCATTTATGAAAATTCAAAGAGGACAAGCCAAACTCAAAGAGACCCATAAGTACTACTGGCAGGTTCAAGGCCAGCTTGCAGTTTCTGGTCTACATTGGTGTGACTTTGTGACTGACACAAAATCAGATTTCACAATACAGAGGATCTGGCGAGATGATGCCTTCATAGCATCAATGAAAAACAAGCTATACATGTACTATTATAATGTTTACATGGATGTGTATCTTTCAGTGGTATGAATGGACAGTTTCTGTTCATATTATAGTATGAACTTTAGATTTATTCTTGCATTAATAGTAAGTATATACTTTATGTAGTTGAGTAGTATGTAGCATATTTTGTAGTAGATCTTTTGTAACATATTAGATACATCACAAATTATAACATTAAATATATAGTACTTATATATATAGTTTATTAGATGTAAATATGTACATACCAAGGTGAATACATTGTTTTGTATTAGATCTTCTGTAATGTATATGATATGCATACACATTTACTAATAGTATATATTTACATTTAATACAGTGTGGGAAATATCAATGAACACCAGAACTGAGTTGACACATTTATTTTTTCATGAATTATTAAAAAAAAAAAAATTTCATTGTCAACTATTTCATTGTGTTTGTCAAATTATTTTTGGGAAATTTAGTATAAATAATTTCAATATACATTAGATCAAATTTTACTTTACAATACAAAGTAAAAAATAAGTAAAAACACATTTAATGATGGTAAGTATTGAAGGTATGCACTGCAACTAACTGAACAAGTAACAAAAAAAAATGTATTCTAAAAAAACTACTGTCAAGTTAAAACACTACTATTGTAATAATCACAGTCATTCTAAAAAATCTAATATACTAATATACATTCACTGCTCAAGAAACATTGGTCCCTGATAATTAACCATAAAACAGCAATTATGCCAGATCTGATTAATGCTTCCTGACAAGGTGAGTGGCACAACAGAATCCCAGATGTGGTTTTCCTTTACCCTTCGAATCACCCTTTCCACCAGAATTCTGAGGTGTGCAATGGCCTGTGTTTTTTTCACAGTCCTGTTTGCTGAACTGCTTGGCACATTTGAAAGGTGGAATGATCAGTCTAGCGCCAACACTGGAGAGCATATCTTCAATAGTGAACCCTTTTTCTGCCATGACCACATTTCCAGGCTCAAGCAGGTCCAAAATACCAGATTTCTTCGTGATTTCTTTGTCAGAGATTGAACCTGTGTATAGCTGGGAGATGAAAGTCACTGTACCACGCGGAGCTACCCCAACCAGACCTTTGAATGTTGTAGTACTCTTGTAACTGGAGAAAATCTCAGTGTGGAGTGTCAGCGATGTAGGGCTTTCACAGCGGATTTCTGTGCAGTCCAGGATGACTCGCAGGTTTGGACTGAACAAAGGGTAATTCTCTGGCATGGAGGAGCCTATTTGTTGCCTGGACATCCAAATGGGTTCTAAACCCCACACAAAGAACAGGTAATTAGCCCAGGTGATAATGGTCCTGCTCACCGTGGACACACTTACCCCGAAAATGTCAGCGATAACTTGTTCCCTCAGTCCAGCAGCTACCCGACAGCAGTAGATGAACAGTTTATCTATGAGCTGGATCTTCCGTGCAGGGCTAGGGCTTGGGAATGCTTCCTGCCCCATCCTCTGTGCCTTGGTCCAGTACACCAGATTGCTGGCAGATGGACAAATAGACTCCCAGAACATCTGGAAAACTTCTTGTGAGGGAAACTTTATGTAATATCTGATTGTTTGATCAGAAACAAAATCTGTTCACTATTGTTTGTTTCTCCAGTGACATTTTCTGCAGCCTCGACTCCAGCTCTTTAATGTACTGCAGAGCCTCATCTAATGCACCTATAAAAATGTAAAAAAATATATATAGTTAGCAACTTATCACACTATTTTATATTTCACGTCACAGCACACTGTTAGCACCAAAGACATAAGGGTGGTTCTCTAATTGCAGGTACATTTGGTGTCCAAAATATTTTTTTCTGCTTTTATATTTTAATTCTTTCAATAATTTATTTAATTTGTTACTCATTGTCAAGAATCACAAGATGTCACACACACACACACACACACACACACACACACAGTATATAATATGTATACAGTATATATATATATATATATATATAGCATGTAACATCTTGTGATTATATAATTGTTTGTTGTTGTTGTTGTTGTTGTTTGTTGAAAATGTTTTATTTTTGAAAATCACGATTTCTAGTTGTCTGAATTAGTGTCAATTATGTTACCGTCAAACTATATTACTAAAGTACAGTGAAAATGTTGATAGTATGTAACAGAATTGACAGTCATACACAGAGAGAAACACATACATAACTGTCAATTCAACAAGAAATCATGATTTTCAGCTATATAAGACACTATTTACAGAAAATATTATATTGTTATGGCCTTTTACATCCTGTGATCAATGACAATGAGTAGAAAATTATTAAAATAATTAATAATATAACACCAAATGTACCTGCAATTATAGAATCACCAATAAGCAAAAGTTAGCATAAGTGCATACCAACAGGTGGGTGTGCCGTGTAATCATGTTCCTCAACATGAATGGATTCATTGGGTGCATCCTCTAAGACTGCCGGCTGCTCCTGGACACGTACATCCACGCCAAGTGGAACGGCAGTTCTCTCAAAAGCTGACAGCCTTTGAGGGGGTACATGGAAATTGTTCCAAGGGAAACGACTGGGAATGGCACCAACTTTCAGCCGCGAACTTCCCGGAACGTAATCGGCAGCGGTAAAATGCTGATTACAGTCATATGTGCTACCTCTCTGAATTACGAACGTATACCCTTCCTCCCGTCTAATAGCGACGACCCATATCCTTTTTTGGTCTTCGTTTAAAGGACACCCGTGAAAACTCAAATATGGTTGTTTTTGTTTAGAATTGGTGCACTGAGGGATGCTACAGCATCACTTATTCTTAGACTCCGCCATTACCGGAAGTAACTTTACCCTGCGTTGGCGAATGCTGGAAACACAAAACCCGGAAGTGTGAAAGGCTAATTCCCTAGAATATCATTATATGCTTAAACATTGAGATTTGTTCTCATGTAATGTTACTAAAGCAGTCAAACCTGTTTGTTAGAAGGGGTGTCCCAATACTTTTGGCAATATAGTGTATATTAGGGAGGACAGTCTTGCATCACTGTTGTGATTATTGGTGCTTCCAGGACTGGTCACATTCTAGATGATTCCCATAGTGAAATACTGAATGCATGTTTGAAAAAGAACCACAATTTCAGTACCCTTACGAAAAATACGTTTATTCAAGTGTGCTATTAGTATACTTATTTTAAACAAAAAAATAGGAAAGTATACTTTTAGTTTACTTATGTACTTCTCAGAAATGGGCTTTATGTATGTTATGGAGCCGATGAGACGTGAGGTGTACGATCCATGTGCAAGCTTTTATTAAGAAACATAGTCCAACAAAGGCAGGTTAAACATCAATAAACAGCTATGCTGATGGCAAGACACAAGATATAGGCCGAGAGCATGCATGGGGTCGTCGATCGGGCGAAAAATACCCAAAGGGCTTGACAAG